>CM069085.1:20203417-20725191 GCA_035578085.1 Solanum pinnatisectum
TGACACGAATATCAGATGGGGGTTTAGTTTGCAATTATCAACTACACAACAGTCATAAAAATTTTGTAATAATAGTAGGGAGAGGGATTCTCAGGATGTGATCGATTATAAGCAAATTATGATATATGGGTAATTGAAACTACGAGTAAACAACTAAATATCAGTGAGTAGACTAGACTATAAGGGAGATAGCTTTCTCTCTAAACAACTATCCCGAATAAGGTAATATCTTTCGAACGTAAACAAGCATGACAATGAAGAACAACCCACACCTTAATTCACCCACTCTATTATGCTAGATGGGTAGGGTTGGGTTTAGGATTCACTCTCTCAAGCTAAACCCAGCTCAACCCAATACCTACAAATCATCAATCAATAATCATAGTTTTGAAACCTCTCTCTCGAGCAAGCGAAGAATACAAAATTAAATTTGCATTTGCAACTACAATTCATAAATTAAACCATAATTAATGATTAAACTCACTTCAAAATAGCATTTAAACTAGTAATTAACAATACCCATAAACTAATTCAACCCATAATCACATGATCACACCCAAGAATTGGGGTTTTAGCCAGACATCATAAAAAGCTGAAAACAATTACCGAATCGATTATCCATCAACTAGGTAAGAGTGATTTAGTCTTTACAATGCTTCAATTTGTAAAATATTTGAAACCTACTTCCCAAATCTCCAAATTAAATCTCTAAGGTTCTCAAAAAACTCTCAAAAACTACAAAAGGCTGTTTGGCAAAGTAAGTCGGGCTCGCCAAACCACTCGGCGAGCCACGCTTTGATCTCTTCCATCGCCTTTTTGCCTTTGCACTTAGCATCCTCAACTTCTGTAACTTTGGGCGATCTCTTTATGCATCACAGAACTGCTCGACGATTCACCGACTGCTCCTTTCCATCGCCGACTTGGTTTCTTCCTTCAGGGCTTGGTACACTGGAACTTTAGGCAGTCAAGCTAGCCACTCGGTGCCAACTGCTCTTGGCGATCACCAGGCTTGCCTTTCTTCATTTCCTCCGCTTGTTTTGTTCTTTTTTGCATGTTAGTGTTCTTGCTTTGTTCCTCAATCCATATACCTGAAAATCAAGGATTTAACATAAGTTTATGGCACAAATTAAGTATTTGAGGAAACTAAATCTATATAAGCAAAGCCCCAAATGAGTCCAACTATTGGACTCATCAGTGGATCACTATTTTTGGGGCAGAATTTAGGTTCCTTCTCAAGGACCCTTGGTTGGTCCTTGGTGGGTCGTACCTTGACGTTCTTACCCGAAACCATTCATTTTAAGTACGGGGAGTTATATCTACGACTATAACCCTAACGTCAAGCTCTAGTTTAGCCTACTAGTTTCTGGGGTATTACAATATCTCCCCCTTCAGAACATTCGTCCTCGAATGATGATCTAAACGCCTTTTGGAAGTAAAGACTCAAGACTAGCAGCCCATCATTCATGCAACATCAAAAATAATGCCCTATTTAAAGGAGGAAACATCAAATCCAACTCAAACATAATGAATGCATCACAAGGAAGTAGGAACTACATCTAACAGCCCATTATGCATGAAAACTCAACATTTCTCATATTCATAGGAGGAACTACCTTCTTCAACTAAAAGAATGCTCAACACAACTTCATGGATCCCTTAGACAACATTTTTTTATATAAAATCACAACTAAAACATGATCAACAAGTCATCTCATGGAGCCTATATGGAATTCCTACTCTCAAAGGTATACTAAGGAATGTTATATAATTCATCTCATGAAGTCAATAGGAAACTCATACATAATGCACAATAATATGAGGAAAATCAATCATTAAAACTCATTTTCTTAATAAACATGAATTTCTCAAGAACATGCATAACATAAGGAAACTATGGAAACACACAAGTCATACCTGACTCACAAAACAAGAAAACTCAAAAGGAACATATCATCTCAAACTAAAGGAGGAGTAAAAGGAAAAGATAAGGATATCGGGATATCTTATTGGCCTCGGCCTCCCAAATAGTACCCTCATCTAAAATCCTCACAAAAAGGTCACTCCTTAACACTTTTATGAAAGCAACTTCCTTGTTCTTCTATTTCTTAACTTGCCAGTCTAAGATCTCTACCGATATTTCTAAATTAGAAAAATTCTCATTAACTCCCAACTATTCTTAAGGAATTTATGAATGTCATATCTCCAACACCGTTCTATATCCAAGAGACATGGAAAACCGAATACACCGGTACCACTCATTATGCAACTCTAGCTCACAAGTAACCTTACCAACACCACTCAAGATCTCATATGAGCCTACAAAACTGGGACTAAACTTCCCAAACTAGCTACACCTCACAAGGTGAGAATTTCAACCCAACCCAAATCATGAACATCAAGAGCACTCAACGACCTTGCTATCTAAGCACATCATCTCCCCCTTGGGAGTAAGCCTATACGGACTTTTCTAAGAACCATTTCTTTTAATTCCAAGGTCGGAGCAGGTCATCACTAAGCTTTCACATCCATCAAGCAAGTTGACTCTAAACAATGTTTAACTACACTAGTACCCTTTTAAACGAGTCCCTTTAATTACCATATCTAGGCATCACTTAAACACTCTATTCATCCAACCTATCAACACACCCCAAAACTCATCATGACTAAGTCGGGTCCTACCATTAAATACACATAACCAAAATGCAACCCATTTATACAAAAGACAACATCAAAGTCTATCATATCAAGTCTATCAAGTCATCAAAAGACAAGCAACACCGGAATCTAAATAAGCATAAAACACATATCAGAAGAAACATTTGGAGGACACTCTTGTTCACCTCTAGCTTGGAGATCATAAGACCTATTCTTCTTTGGAGCACTCAAACCCGCATCACTAGGAACAACTTGCTTAACCTATCTTCCTCTAGCGGTGAGTACCGGGCAATCTCTCATTTTGTGACCAATCCTACCACAACATTAACAACCCTTCATGCCGGCTAGGCATCTACCATAGTGCTTCCTTCCACACATAGTGCAGTAGGCTTAGGCAACAAATATTTAATGTTATTCCCTCTTTGAGGCTTAGGGTTAGACACCCTCTCTTGGTTGAGTCTAGGAATATTTAAGGAACCTTGCTCGGGGAACCTTTCAAGAAGAGAATTATCATCATCAATCCTAACCCTCTTTTTTTCCCTCAACCTTTCTTCAAGTTTCTCTTCCTCAATTTGTTGAGCATAAATCATAAGGCGAGAAATATTCATATCATGATCAATCATGGCCGTACGAAATTTTTGTACTACTAAATTGGACACTCCCGACACAAACTTACTCATCCCCAACCTAGGATTAGACACTAGAATTGGAACATACTTAGAAAATTGGGTGAACCTCAATGCATATCCCTTAACACACATATTACCTTGCCTAAGGTTAATGAACTCAAGCACTAAAGCTTCTCTCATCTCTAAAGGGAAGAACCTATCTAGGAAATCACTCTTGAACCTCTCCCATTCTATGGGACCCATTCGTATCGGTCTAGCCTCTTTCCATTGATTAAACCAAACTTGAGCAACCCCTTTGAGTTGGTAAGAAGCGAACTCCGCCTTCTCTACCGGAGTCACTCCAACAAAGTCCAACACCTTAGAGAACTCATCTATAAACTCCTGAGGATGTTTCTCCATGTTTGACCTATAAAATTCTAAAGTTTCTATCCCAGCCAGAGTCAACATTTGAAAACTAACCCTAAACTTCTCATTAGTCACATTCACAGCCAAAGGATCAATTGGAGCTTGTGGACGAGCTTGGAGAGGATCTTTTAGATCCACTTTGTCTTTCTTATTCCGTCTAACATTAGCCCTTGAAGTAGTCATATCTTGAAAACCATTGGGAACGGATTAGGAGAAATACCTAATAGAGTTAAACTCTATGGAACGACATAGAGAATGAAGAAGTGAAGTTTCCTAAGCATCCAATAGCCTCCTATTCATAAATGTGGCGCACTTCATATTTAAAAACAAGACTATCCTGGATGTGGTTTGAGACATCCTAAAACCATTCTAAAAATTGTGCTCTGATACCAAGTTTGTCACGACTCAGGAGTACCCCCTAGATGTGACACAACGTACAAGACTCCAAAAATTCTCATACATGCCTCTTAGCGTATCATAACATAAGATAATAGAAAATGGTGCGGAAATTTTTGAACTTTTTTTTTTTCAATACTATAAGGTTTCATAAAAACAAAGTGGAAGACTTACACTTGTCTCAAACCATCTAATACATGTAAAGAGTTAGGGACACAGCCCATACAAAAGTCCAAACATAAAATAAAGACATAAAAATGAAAGGTGATCAAGTCATCGATGCTATGAAGGCTCACCAAAATGTAGGCAAAATTAATATCGCCACGAGTATGGAAGTTAATATCACCGAACCATACATTTGATATGAATGTAGGCAAAATTATGCGTTAGTACAATAATGTACTAAATATGATTGCTAGCATAAATCATCAACATAAGAACACCATAGGTGTTAGTCAACATAAGACATATATCTTAACCATAAGAGACAATAACACAAGTCATAAGCATAAAAGACATCATCATAAAACATAGGCTATAAGCATAAGATGTAACAACATAGTCATGCATAATCAATACATCTAGTTTAACATAACATAAGAGAAATATTTCTTAAGTCACCTCAAGGCAAGCTTGTGCAATGGATGAATAAGACCCCATAATCCCACCCATGCTATGATAGTCACTTTAGGCACTCATTCATATTTATAAATCTTTTGATCCCATCCTTAGCTTATTTCTCACAGACAATGGAATATTCACCTTTAGTCACACATGTATTGGAAGGGCCTTTCAAGCTACCATCCAACTAAGCATACATCATAAGAATAAGTTATAAGCACATTCATTACATAGACCATCGTAACATAAGATAACATACCATGAATACCCTCAAATCATACTTGTACAATGCATGAATAAGATACCATAATCTCACCCGCCTAAGCAAAGCTTCTTGAGTAAACATAGTTCATAATTCATATCCTTGTAGTGGGATTAAGCATTAACGACATATACCATGGGAGCTTAACATGGAATCTGGTGTCTACCCTACACCAAAAAGAGGTTTCTCTACTTGTATAAGGTAGAACGATACTCTTAGCTTAGGATGATCCAATAGCTAAGTAACCTATAAGGGCATGTAGTTTTGGGATAAGGAGATTGTTACGAGAAACCCGCCCTCAACTAACGGAGGAGCTTCCATCTCATGGGACTTCTTCTAGAAACCCGCCCTTTACTAACGGAGGAGTTTCCATCCCATTGTCACTATCCACTCGGTGCTAGGCATTAATTCCCATGGAGTTTATATTAAGTCTTGACTTAATTTCATATTCGTGGAAGAATGTCTTGACATTCAATCCAATATAATTCATAAGATAGCTCATTAGATCATGCGTGAGAATAATCTTTCACTGTCCATAGCTACATATAGATTCGTTAGGTGAGACTAGTCTTCCAACCTTAGAATCATCATATTGTGAGAAAACTATTCACATCATATCATATTCATACATAGGTGTGCATATGAGAATATCCTTTCAACAACACACAACAAGTTCATAATCATAATCACTTTACTCTCAAAGTGTTCCTAAAGCATATACATAACCTTCTTAATCATGCATAATATCATGTCTTGTCCTTTCAAGGACCAATGCTCATATCAAATCAACACATGCAGAATGACTACATTAGACATGGATATAATCACAATTTCAAGTTATGAAATCACTATATTCATAATCTTATATACTCATAATATAGGTCATGTGAGCAAAGTCCTTCCACAATAATACCATAGATAAATAAACATACATATAGGTTCACTCTTAAAGCCTTAACATTCCCAGTTCATCCATATTAGCTTTTACCCTCAAGGCCCTAGAAATTAAATTCATTCTACAAGCCTTACTCTCAAGAAATACTTCACATGGTCATTATATATGCCTAATTCTGAAGACAATCTAACCATATGCTTCATCCTTAATCAATATTAATGATATATCATCATATAAACTCAATCTCAACACTATTAGTCATGATTCATCTTATGAGCCTTGATATAATCAATTCATGTCTACAAGGTTTACTTTCTAGGTGATCTAGTCTCAAGAAACTCATAAATTAATTCATTAATATCAGAAGGTCGCATCTAAGTCCTCAATTTCCCTTTTCCTAGCATAAAACCAAATTATATCAATTTCACCCTAGAATCTTAGGTTAATCAAGAATACATGTATAATCATGCTAAAATCATGTAATTCCATCATAAAAAATCATAAACGATCATAAAAAATCATAATCCACTCAATTGGATCACATTCATCATAACCCACAACATTGGAAGAAACCTTAGCTAGAATTGGTAAATTCTTCTTCAAATTGTAGAAAAGTAGGGGACTTCATAGATGAAAGGAGTCCATGAATGAATAAGCCATCATACCTTGATTACAAATCCTAGAAAGCTTGAAACAATGGACTCTTGACCTAGTTTGACCCTCTTCATCTTCTTTTTCTTTTTAGAGAGAGGATTTTTTAGAGGGAAAGGGGTTTCTTTTGAGGGTTTCGAAATAATGATTTAGGATGACTTAATTAAGGGTCTAAAGTATTTATATAGTTGGTCTAAACTAGGGCAAAACAATGTCACTTAATAACTAATTAATTCAGGAAAATTCCACAAATCCCCTACTTAACAGTTTGAAACTAGCATTCTGCCTCACCCACGAGATCACGCCCACAAGATGTGAGTGGACTCATGGGGAATGCTAGTCAGTCATGGGTGGTCTTCAATAGTGTTTTTGGGACCCTGACCCATGACCCCTCACCCACGGGGCGTGGGTCCCTTTCGTGGATCACTATTTTTGCAAAAGAATTTAAGGTACTCCTCAAGGACCCTTAGTTGGTCCATGGGGGGTCGTACCTTGACGTTCTAACCCGAAACCCTCTATTTTATGTATGGGGAGTTATATCTAGGACTCTAACCCTAACTTCAAGCTCTAGCTTAGTCTATTAGTTTTCGGGGTGTTAAACCAAAACGCTCCACCAATGATAATTACTCAAGATTCTAAGTTATAAAAATCAATTTACGGATTAGGGGAGTGATTATCTTACCTTTAGCGCTAGAAATTGTAGAAAACTATCAAGAATTACTCTGGTTCACCTCGTAGCTCTCAGAACAAAATTTAGCAGAAAAATAATGATTTTGGGGTTTTTCCCTGACTTAACTCACGACTGTCCCGCCACAGCGGCCCCACCCTGGGGGAACTAACCCTACTCTAGCAGCTTGCATGGAGCCAGAAGCTCGGAATTTGAGTTCCAAGCTCCCATTTCATGACACACCTTCAAACCTGGACGTTCAAAAACTACCCTTCCATGCTAAGATCAGTTTCGGGAATTCTACTCTCCCAAATTCGACTCCATAAAGCCGTACAGGCTACTTAACGTCTTAGTTATCCACTCATGTGATCAAATTCATAATCAAACCCCCCGTCTATTACCAAATTTTCCTAGACCTCACTTGTCTCAGATTTTGTCCAAATCTGGCCTAGGCTAGAAATTTCCAAGTCACTACTCAAAAGCTTTTTGGCCCAAAGTCCTTTTGCATTGGCTTTTCCATAACGAAGGGAACAAGTCATTACATATGATTGGTGAGGAAAACCTTATTTATCTTTGATGCATACCATATGAAAAATAAGTCCAACATTCCCATACAATGTATATGGCCAGATGACGAGAAGCCTAGTGTTGTAGCACAAGAACTTCATATTCCCCTTATTGACTTAAGGGGTTTTTTTTCTGGTGACCCTGCCACCGCCTAACAAGCATCTAGGCTTGTTGGTGAAGCGTGCAGGAGTCATGGTTTATTTCTTATAGTGAACCACGGAGTTGACGCTAATCTCATCTCTAATGACCATCATTATATGGACATGTTCTTTGACATGCCTCTCCGTGAAAAGCAAAAATCTCAAAGTAAAATTGGTGAACATTGTGGTTATGCCAATAGCTTTACTGAAAAGTTTTCTTCGAACTTCCTTGGAAAGAAATACTCTCTTTACGATACTCTACTAACGAAGGCTCATCTCACATCGTTCAGGAGTATTTCCAAAGGACATTGGGTGAAAGTTTTAAAAATCTCGGGTAAGGAATCAACTATCTTAGTTCTCATCTTTTTCAATTTTTTGTTGTACTTTTCTTTTTGGTATGTTTCATAAAAATGTGTTTTTTTCCTTTTTGGCATGACATGTTTAAGACCACTAAATTAAATTATATTTTTGTACAATTTATATATATTTTTTGTATAAGACTATTGAATTCAAAAGTCTTTCTTTAATTTCTTAAATTTTATGTCAAATCAAAATCAGAAAAAAAAATTTGAAACAAAAGGAGTATCTATTTTTCTATTTTTCGATTATACAAAATGAATTAACCTTTTTCCCCTTTAAATACACAGGAATGTTTATCAAGATTATTGCAATTCCATGAGCACACTTTCTCTAAGGATCATTGAACTTTTAGGGATGAGCGTAGATGTACAAAAGATCCACTTTAAAGAGTTTTTTCGAAGAGAATGAATCTATAATAAGACTCAATTATTATGCCCCGTGCCAGAAACCAGAGCTCACCTTAGGAATAGGGCCTTACTATGATCCAACATCATGAATCATTCTCCATCAAGATTCTGTTAGCGGACTTCAGGTTTTTGTGGACAACGAGTGGTACTCCATCAGTCAAAATTTTAATGCTTTTGTGGTTAACATAGGCGACACATTTATGGTAAGCAAATTTACAAACTAGAACTATATAATAAGCTAATGTAGTATGTATTACATACAAATAATATAAAAAGAATCAATTAAACAAATAATTTTTTTTTTTTGGTGAAAAACATTATAAGATCTTTCCACATGACGCACAATGATATACACCATGAATTCTTAGACTTACAACTTGAATATAACATATTTGGAGTTTTTCATTTTCCAGGCCCTATCAAATGGTAGATACAAAAATTGCTTGCATAGAGCAGTGGTTAACAACAAGACTCCTAGAAAATCACTTGCTTTCTTTCTTTGTCCAAACAAAGATAAGGTGGTGAGTTCAGCAATTCAATTAGTGGACTACAACAACCCTCGACTATATCCTGACTTCACGTGGCCTGCTCTCCTTGAGTTTACTCAAAAGCATCACAGAGCTGTTATGAACTCTCTTCAAGCTTTCTTGATGTGGCTTCAAGACAATAATGTAGAAGCTTAAGAGCTATACATGTGAGGTTCAAGATTGAAGGCCTTCGAATCTTTTGTATATATGATGAATCTTTGATTTAGAACTACAAATATTCTCGTTGCAATAATGCTATTAAGTTAGACACCTAGTATTTAGGAATTGATTTCTATCTCAGTTTGGTTTTTAGTCTGTAAATACATGTCTTTTGTTAGTCAATAATATAAAGTTCTATAATGCAATATATAGTTTATCCTTCAACTTTTCTTCCATTGTTATTTTCCTAAATTTATTTTCTTTCACAACTGATAGGTGGGATCTAGAGCTATTTTTCTAAAGGGACCTTTGAGTGAAGAGATGGATTTCAAAAATAGTTTTTCATGAATGACTCATGCTGTTTTTAGTAATGAAAATTACCAATTATGAGTTGTTAGATCGAAAAATTATTTGTAGGCCCTTGATCTTTAGGAAGAAAGCCGAGGAAGAGGCTTATGAAATTAATTTGTTATAAAATAATCCCACCATAGCACAAATCAATAGTCACAAGGAAAAGAAATCATGATGACCACGATGAAACCAACTTTCTTTGCTGTTGTCTCAACAACTATTTTAAAGAGAATTATATTTCTCCCATCACCAAAAGATATTTGAAATTATCTTAAGAAAGAATATGTTGGAGGTGAAAAATTTAAGGTGCAAAGAATAAAAAACACCAAGAAAATCAAAGAATGTTGACTCATTCTTTAAAATAGTTAGTTTGCAGAAATCAGTTTGTGGGTCTATTTTCTAGGATTAGTGGGTTTATGTTTTACTTATTCAATGAAATTATATTCTTATTGTAGTGGACCATGTTTACTGCTTTTCGATGTTTTCCATTTTTTGTGTGTTGCTTTATTTTAGCTTTAGTAGTTAATTGTAAGACTATAAAAGGGCAATAGGAGTTTTGGTTTTTAAGTAAGAAAGTTTTGTAGTAAAAGAAACCTTCTGTCTCTCACACTCTTTCATTTATTTTTGCCTTTTTCATCCAACAAATTTGGTATCAGCACCAGTTTTAAGAGTAACGAGAGATAAAATTTTAGCCCCACAAATACCAAACCAGAGAAATAATAGCAGCAAACTATAACGGTAACTCCCAACATCTTCCAATTTTCAAAGGGATGAATTATCATTTTTGGAGTCTTAAGATGTAGACTCTCTTCAAGTCTTAAGCTTTGTGGGACTTGGTGGAGAGTGGATTTGCAGATCTAGATGAAGGCCACGTACAATGGCTACGGGAGAATCAGAATAAAGACTCGAAGGCATTGTTCCTGATTCAACAAGCCTTCATAATGATATCTTTCCCCGAATTTTAGCAGCAGAAACTTCTCATGAAGCTTGGGAAATTCTGAAACAGGAGTATATAGGAGATAGAGGTAATTGCTGTAAAATTACAAACTTTGCATGGTGATTTTGAAACATTACTTATGAAAAGTAATAAATATGTTCAAGATTATATGTCTAGAGTTTCTTCCATTGTTAATCTCATGAAGTCATATGGGGAGAATATTAGTGATGAAATTGTTGTGCCAAAGGTGTTGAGATCTTTAACCAAAATATTTGAGCATGTGGTTGCTACTATTGAAGAGTCCAAGGATTTATCTGATTATTCATTTGATAAATTAATGGGTTCTTTATTAGCTCATGAAGATAAGATAAACAGGTCTCATGAGAAAATTAAAGAAAAAGCATTCCAGGTGTAAGAGTTATCTTTCTCCAAAGAAAAATCCTCAAATTTTTCTAGCAAAGGTAGAGGAAGAGGCAGATTTTGTGGCTGAGGTTGAGGCCGTGGTAGAGGCAGAAGTCAATTCAATGACACTCGTCAGCCGAAGAGTGGCTTTCAGTGCCAGTATTGTAAGAAGTTTGGTCATACTGAAACATATGGTTGGACTAAGCAAAAGGACGAGCAAAATCAAGAAAATTTCTCTAAGAATCCAGAGAATGAAAGTAATATTTTTATGGCTTATTCTTCAATCACTAACATTACTGATAATGTTGGGTTTATTGATAGTGGATGCTCGAATCATATGACTGGTATAAGGTCTTTTTTAGAGACCTCGATGACTCACAAAAGAGTGAGGTTCGACTTGGTGATGAAAAGCAAGTTCGAGTTGAAGGCAAAGGAACCATAGCCATCAAGACAATGTAGGGTAATGTAAAACTCCTTTGCGTTGTGCAACTTGTTCCTGGTTTGGCACATAATTTGCTAAGTGTTGGACAATTGATGGCTAGTGGTTACTCTGTTTTGTTTAAAAATAGTTCATGTGTTGTCAGTGATATTAAGTCTAGTCAAACTATAGCAGTTGTTCCTATGACCCAAAATAACATGTTTCCCCTTAATGTTTCAAGTGTGGAAAATAATGCCTTAATTGCTAAAGGTGTTAATGAAACTCAACTATGGCATCTTCGCTATGGCCATTTCAACATTAATGGGCTGAAATTATTGCCTAGGAAGAATATGGTTGTTGGGTTAGCAGAAATGGGTGATCTTGATTTATGTGAAGGTTGCATCTTTGGGAAACAAAGTAGAAAATCATTTCCTATAGGAAAATCATGGAGAGTTGCCCGTTGTCTTCAGCTTGTACATGCCGACCTATGTGGACCAATGAAGACGGAGTCACTTGGTGGGAGTCGATATTTTCTTCTATTTACTGATGATTATAGCCGTATGAGTTGGGCTTATTTTCTGAATTTCAAATTAGAGGCATTTGAGAATTTCAAGGCACTCGTGGAGAAGCAAACATGCTGCAACATTAAGGCTCTTCGCACAGACCGTGGTGGTGAATTTTTATCTAATTATTTTACTTTGTTTTGTGAAGAGAATGGAATTCACAGGGAGCTTACAACACCGGACTCTCCACAACAAAATGGAGTGACCAAACGGAAGAATCGTACTGTGGTTGAGATGGCCAGAAGCTTACTTAATGCAAGGGGACTTCATTTCATTTTTGGGGAAAAGCAGTGGTTGCAGCTGTGTACTTCTTAAAAATCTCTCCAACAAAAGCCGTTTTGAATTGAACTCCATATGAAGCATGGACGGGACGGAAACCACGAGTAAGTCACTTGAAAGTTTTTGGTTATATAGCTTATGCTTTGGTTAATTTACATTCTAAGGTAGATGAAAAATCAAAGAAATGCATTTTCATTGGTTATAGTCCTCAATTTAAAGCATATAGATTGTATAATCCTACTAGTGGCAAAGTGATTATTAGCAAGAATGTTGTATTTAATGAATAATCAGCCTGGGAGTGGAACGACAAGGAAGAAGATCCAGTCATCTATATTCCAGCTCACACAAAAGTAGGGCATATAGGGATTCATAAAACAACAAGTTATGATCTTTCCTCACCTGGTAGTAGCCATATTGACCATACTGCTCATGGAAGTAGCAACAATTCTACTCGATCAAGCTCTCGTTCTCGACCTTTGGCGTTATTCAGCGAGACTCCACCAACAAAGTTTCGGTCACTGCAAGATGTGTATGCATCTTGTAGCTTTGCCTTGTTAGCTACTGAACTGACATGTTATGAAGAAGCTGCAAAGCAACCAAAGTGGTAGGATGTGGTGATTGAAGATATTCAGGCTATCGAGAAAAATCAGACCTGGGAGCTCGTTGATTTGCCGAAAGGGAAGAATGTTATCGAGCTAAAATGGATTTTCAAAACAAAGTACAATGTTGATGGAAGTGTGAAAAGGCATAAAGCTCGACTTGTTGCAAAAGGATACTCTCAACAACAAGGCATCGACTTTGATGAGACATTCTCACCACTAGCTCACTTTGAAACGATTAGAACTACTCTAGCCTTGGCTACTCAACTTGGTTGGCATGTGTACCAATTTGATGTTAAGTCTGCTATCCTAAATGGCGACTTACAATAAGAATTTTATGTTTGCCAACCTAAAGGCTTCATTTTTACTGAAGGAAAGAGCAAAGTATATAGATTGAAGAAGGCGTTATATGGTTTAAAGCAAGCACCACGGGCATGGTATAGCAAAATTGACTCTTTTTTTTCAAGAGCAGCAGTTCAAAAAAAGTGACAATGAACCTACACTTTATGTGAAGAAGAGAGGTTATAGTGACTTTCTAGTTGTTTGTCTTTATGTCGATGATATTATATATATGGTCTCTTGTGAATCTATTGTTTCTGAATTTAAGAGTTGCATGATGAGTAAATTTGAGATGTCTGACTTGAGTATGCTGCATTATTTTCTTGGGCTTGAGGTGAGACAAGATTTGGATGGAAATTTTATTTCACAAAGGAAATATGCGACTGAACTTTTAAAGAGGTTCAACATACTGAATTGTAATCTATCTCCCACACCTATGAATATGAATGAGAAGTTGGTACTCGATGATGGTACAGGTGCAACAAATGCTTCTTATTATAGAAGCTTGGTTGGTGGTCTAAACTACTTATCACACACAAGGCCCAATATAGCATTTTCTGTCAGCTTGATTTCAAGGTTTATGCATAGTCCTTCAAAGCAACACCTAGGTGCAACCAAGAAGATCTTGCAATATGTTGCTGGCACAACAAGTCATGGAATTTGGTACTCAAAAGTATCAGGTTTCAGATTAATTGGCTTTACTGATAGTGATTGGGCAGGTAGCTTGGATGATCGCAGAAGCACATCTGGGAACATTTTTATTCTTGGCTCTGGAGCAGTCTCATAGAGTTCAAAAAAAAAAAATACAGTAGCTTTGTCATATTCGAAAGCAGAATACTTGGCTGCAACTTCAGCATGTTGTCAACCTGTTTGGTTAAGGAAATTGTTAGTAGATCTTCAACAACAGCAGATTGGTCCAACGAAAATATGGTGTGACAACAAGGCGACAATTGCTATGAGAAAAAATCCTATTTTTCATAGTAGAACAAAGCATATTGACACTCGCTATCACTTTATTTGCGATCTAGTCGCTGGTGGAATAATCTCACTGGAATTTTGTGGCACAAATGAATAGACTACTGATGTTCTTACGAAGTCACTGCCCCACAACAAGCATGACTTCTTCAGACGACAAATGGGAGTTTGTGACTTTGAAGAAAGGAGGAGTGTTGACTAATTCTTCAAAATAGTTAGTTTGCAGAAATCAATTTGTGGGACTATTTTCTTGGATTAGTGGTTTATGTTTTACTTAGTCAATGAAATTATATTCTTAATGTAGTGGACCATGTTTACAACTTTTCCATGTTTTTAATTATTTGTGTGTTGCTTTATTTTAGCTTTAGTAGTTAATTGTAAGCCTATAAAAGGGCAATAGGAGTTTTGGTTTTTAAGTAAGAAAGTTTTGCAGTAAAAGAAACTTTCTGTCTCTCAAACTCTTTCATTTATTTTTGCCTTTTTATCCAACAAAGAATGCTTGGATAAATTGCTTTGTATTGATAACAAGGTAAGATTTCTAGGCACTAGATTAGAAAAAGGTAAGAGATAAATATAAACAAAAGCAACCAAAGGTTGATTCATTAAATAATTTGACTTTAGCAAAAAATCCAAAAACTCATTCTTTGGATGTGATAAGAAAGATACCCTTAATTAAGAGGAAATGTAGTGAATGCCAAAATCCTAAGAAACTGCCCCTCCCCCCCCCCCCCTTGATATTTTAGAACAAACATGTGATAACAGTCGTATTAAGGAAAAGAAGGCAAAGTTTTCCAATTCCATGGGAAAAGACTTCAGTAGAAGTAGAGCTAGTGAATGGACTGATGGAAAGGTAGAGGTAAGAAGAGAGAGCAAGTCGGACAAGATCTACATTGCACTGTGTCACAACATAGTGCAGATACTGAAGATTGTTCAAGATGAGGAAAATAAGTGAGATAGATTTGGATGGTTCTACAGATAAAATATTAAAGAGAGATGATGTACATTATGATGATGATCCCAATTGGGTAACTGATTTATCGAATAGTGGATCATAAATTTATAATACAAGCAACCAAATGTTCATTCCTTGAAAAAGTTGGTTTAAGTAAAAATTCCAGAAAACCATTCTTTGGATGTGATATTAAAGACTTCCTTAAGAGGAATGTGCTAATGCAAGAATCTTGATACTCAACCTTCCCCATATATTATAGAAGTGACATGTGATAATAACTTTAAGAAAGAAAAGAAATCACAGGTATCCAAGTTCTTGGGGAAAAAGACATCAATATTAGCAAAGCTAGTGACAGATTATTATAAATAATAAGTTCACAATGATTATCGATGAAGTTCATAGCTAACTTAAAGTATTTTGTGTGTCTTAGGAGGATCATTTTGATAGGGAAGACCTTGCAAGAAACGATTGTGGCCATCTATAGCATATTGATTGCCCCAAAGAGTGGAACAAGATCCAGAACACTTGCCCCATCTGCAAGAGAAAAGTGGTTGCCAGTTGCTATTTTACATTGAGAATTCATGCATTCCTTTGTAACTTCACTTCAACTAGTCAACTTATTTCAGGCCCAGTGACTTGATTTTTGTGGAATCTTTCTACGTCGTGTTATTTCGGCAAAGCTCAAGAAAGTTCAGGAAAACTTCAAAATTAGAAATCGTTTTCAATCTTAGAACAATCCTCTTTAAATTTTTCAATTTAGTAAATTATATGTTTTTTCTTACTTTTTCGAAGCTAAACATAACTAAGTACTTATGTCTCATGTTTTTAATGGATGATATACGACATATTTGATTTTTATTGATATTTAATGTAGATTTTGAATCCCTTTTTTATTGTTACTGCATTATTTAGTTCATAATATAATTATTGATCTATATTATCCAGTTTCCTATGATATATGCACTGGATAGTTTGCCCATCCTTTTACTATTAATAAAGCATGATTGTGTATGTACTAACAACACAGAACTTACCGACATACATACAAACTTTTATTATGCTTTATTTATGATGTGATATAAGTTTCAAATTTATTATCTTAATTTTAAGACCTGTGTGCTTTCTATGTGAATACACCAATATGCATATCTATGTTTGTACCCATATAACTTTAGATAAACACGTACATGTAAATCATTATAAGGGTGTAATATCTGATAACGATTTACAACTCTCTATTATTCCAAAATATTTCAAAGCTTTTCTTGTCACATTTCTTTAAGTAAATCTTGTATTCCAAAAAATGCCCTTAAATTTTAGGCAAATTTAGTGCAGTATGATAACATTTTTTTTTTAAACTTGAATATCCGTCTAAGTTATTTTACCCTACAAAATATAAAGTTATCATTTTGTTGTCTGGCAAATCAAAAGATGGAGTGTTCTTTGGGGCTTTAGAAGTTTTTTTATTATAATTTGTTCATGATTGCTTTCTACAAATTGAAACTCGGAATTATGACATCATCCGTAGATAGATTTAAGATTTAAGATTTAAACTAGATAAGTTAACCCTTAAGTCTTTAAGATTCTTAATGTTAATCTCATTGTACATTTGAAATTATGTGTTCACAATTAGATATTCTTTTTGCACTTTTAATAGTTTTAGTTGTTTTTCACGTATTTATTTGTGTTTCATATTGAAAATACAGGATTTAGTTAGACCTATAGAACATATGCACGATATGCCTATGATAACATGTCGTTAAAAATTATTTATCTTAAACTACAACCAAACCGGAAGATTTAGCTAGTGTTATCAAACAATGTCAAAACAAACCATCAGGGAACCCCAATTAGTAGAAGCTCTAATGTTACTACTGTTAGAAAATTATATGCACAGCGAAAGTATGCCAAAATCTTAATGCTTACATGAATAATAGATAATCAAATCGTTTATTCTAGAACATATACAATTATGCTAGAACACATAAACTTGCTGAAATTTAATTCAAGAATTACCTCTTGAAGGGTGAGCAGATACTTTAAAAAGAATCCACTAGTTAAACAAATCTTCCTTCAAGCGAGTTTCCAAGTTAGACAGATCTTCAAGTGAATCCACAAGATAGATAGCAGCTATGTAGTCTTCTACAATGATCCCAAATTCATTTCAAACTCTCTCAATACTTGGGTAGGCAAGTACGAATAGAAACCTTCAATCCCTTTCTAGGCTAGGAGAATCCCTACTTATAGAGATTTATTCCCAATCCAAAAAGGAGAACAAAACATAGTCTATTTTCTTCTACCATAAAAATACACGACTGTTTTCTTTGTAAAAGAAAAACACACGCTAGTCTCCTCTTTTCTCCTTAGAAATAAGATTCTAAGTTCTAGTTAAATATGGGCACTATAGGGACCACAAAATTAACTACTGAGGCTTTCTATTATGGAAATAATTTCAAATAATTAATTATTCTTACCATAATAAATTACAGATCAGTCCACTAGAAATTCGTAATTGCACTCCTCTATTTATATTTTGAAATTCCCTATTAAATACTTATGTAATTCTCCATGTTAAGATTAGAAATACTAATCAATAAATTAAATTACTAACGAATTTAATTCAATGAGTAATTTCCTTTAGAGCACTACTTAACATATTTCATGTGTCGAATTCATAAATCCACTTGCAAGATTTGACACGATGAAAACTTATAAACTTCTCAAAAAGGCATATCAATCAATCTCTATAAAGAGACATGGATTCCATAAACAAACTTATTATTTCATCAACATATATTATTATCATCCAAACTACCAGGCTTATTGACCCATATCAAGATCTCAGATTTTAGTAAATCAAAATGATAATTAATATATACAAATCATAATAGTTATATCAGGATTAAGAATATAAATACATTTAATAATTTACAGAATATGTTTTTTCCAGCCAGTCTAACACAAGTATCTCTACTCAGTCCCATTCAATACATACAAAATGCACTAGCACAAGAAGTTGGAACTATACCATTCCCATAATCAAGATAAATTACATATAATCTTTGTGCTACAATCGTACAAATGGAATGTGCAATTTCCATCCTAGATTGTGAACAAAAAACATTATAATTATAAGAACCGATGATTTAATCCTCTGTGTATAAGGTAAAACTCTACACACTAAATCATCTACTATATAAGTAAAGATACACCATAAATGAATATACGATCTATTAAAACTAAATAAATATTTATTCTATAATAAATAATATATCTTAAGATATGATTAATAGTATATATCCCTACAATCTGCCACTTAGACTTTTAATCACCACATTATTATAATGTATTATATCAAAATGCATGGTTAATACTATATACCCTAACAATCTCCCACTTAGATATTTAATCTTGAAAATTGTTAGAATACTATGTCTAAACACATGATTAATAGTATATACCCTAACAACCTCCCACTTAGACTCTTAACTATACATTTACAACTTTCACAGGCATTTATTTGTTTCTTATCGAAATACATTTACAACTTTCACAGGCATTAATTTATTTCTTATCTCTTAACTATGTTAACCAAAATGTATCCTATTTATTGAATTCAATGTTTTATGTATTATGCTTCAATTCAAGTCAGGACTTAAGGTTTTTGTGGACAACGAATGGTACTCCATTCGTCCAAATTTTAATGCTTTTGTGCTCAACATAGGCGACACATTTATGGTAAGCAAATTTACAAACTAGTACTATATAATAATCTAATGTATTATGTAATACATACAAATAATATAAACATAATCAATTAAACAAATAATACATTTTTTTGGTTAAAAACATTATAAGATCTTTCCACATGACGCGCAACGATATACATCATGAGTTCTAAGACTTACAAATTGAATATAACATATTTGGTGTTTGTCCTTTTGCAGGACATACCGAATGATAGATACAAAAGTTGCTTGCATAGTGTTGTGGTTAACAACAAACCTCCTAGAAAATCACTTGCTTTCTTTCTTTGTCCTAACAAAGATAAGGTGGGGAGTCCAATAATTGAATTGGTGGACTACAACAACCCTCGACTATGTCCTGACTTCACATGGCCTGCTCTCCTTGAGTTTACACAAAAGCATCATAGAGCTGATACGAACACTCTTCAAGCTTTCTCGATGTGGCTTCAAGATAATAATGTAGAAGATTAACAGCTATACATATAATTAAGTTTCAAGATTGAAGGCCATGTAATCTTTGTATATATGTTGAATCTTTGATTTAGAACTACAAATTCTCTTGTTGCAATAATTCTATTAAGTTCGACACCTAGTATTTAGGAGTTGATTTCTATTTCAGTTTGGTTTATAGTCTGTAAATACATGTCTTTTTTTAGTCAATAATATAAAGTTCTGTAGTGCAATACATAATTTATCCTTCAACTTTTCTTCCATTGTTATTTTCCTGCATTTCTTTTCTTTCAAAAACTGATAGGTGGGATTTAGAGCTATTTTTCTCAAGGGACCTTTGAGTGAAGTGATGGATTTCAAAACTAGTTTTTCATGAATAACTCATGTTGTTTTTAGTAATGAAAATTACCAATTATGAGTTGTGAGAACGAAAAATTTCTTGGAGGCCCTTGATCGTTAGGAAGAAAGCCGTGGAAGAGGATTATGAAATTAATCTGTTACAAAATAATCCCACCATAGTGAAAATCAAGAGTCACAAGGAAAAGAAAATCATGATGTCCACGATGAAACCAACTTTCTTTGTTATTGTCCCAACAACTATTTTAAAGAGAATTATATTTCTCCCATCACCAAAAGATATTTGAAATTATCTTAAGAAAGAATATGTTGGAGGTGAAGAATTCAAGTTGCAAAGAATAAAAAACTCCCAGAAAATCAAAGAATGCTTGGATAGATTACTTTGTATTGATGATAACAAGGTAAGATTTCTAGGCACTAGATCAAAAAAAGGTAAGAGATAAATATAAACACAAGCAACCAAAGGTTTATTCGTCAAAAAATTTGACTTTAGCAAAAAAATAACAAACTCATTCTTTGGATGTGATATTAAAGACTCCGTTAATTAAGAGGAAATGTAGTGAATGCCAAAATCCTAAGAAATAGCCCCCTCCCCCCTTGATATTATAGAAGACACATGTGATAACAGTCATATTAAGTAAAAGAAATCAAAGTTTTCCAATTCCATGGGAAAAGACTTCAGTAGAAGCAGAGCTAGTGAAGGGACTGATGCAAAAGGTAGAGGTAAGAAGAGAGAGCGAGTTGGACAAGATCTAGATTGCACTCTATCACAGCATAGTGCAAATGATGAAGATTCTTCAAGATGAGGATCATAAGTGAGACAGATTTGGATGGTTCTACATATAAAATGTTCACGAGAGATGATGTACATTATGATGACAATCCCATTTGGGGAACTGATTTATCGAATAGTACATCATAAATTTATAATACAAGCAACCAAATGTTATTCATTGAAAAAGTTGGCTTTAATAAAAATTCTAGAAAATCATTCTTTGGATGTGATATTAACGACTTCCTTTAGAGGAATGCGTTAATGCAAGAATCTTGAGACTCAACCTTCCCCATATATTATAAAAGTGACATGCGATAACCACTTAAAGAAAGAAAAGAAATCACAATTGTCCAAGTTCTTGGGAATAGACTTCAATATAGGCAAAGCTAGTGACAGATTATTATAAATAATAAGTTCACAACAATTATCGATGAAGTTCACAGCTAACTTAAAGTTTTTTGTGAGTCTTAGCAAGATCATTTTGATAGGGAAGACCTTGCAAGAAACGATTGTGGCCATATATACCATATTGATTGCCCCAAAGAGTGGAACAAGATCAAGAACACTTGCCCCATCTGCAAGAGGAAAGTGGTTGTTATTTGCTACTTTACATTGAGAATTCGTGCATTCCATTGTAACTTCACTACAGCTAGTCAACTTATTTCAAGCCCAGTGACTTGATTTTTGTGGAATCTCTCTACATCATGTTATTTTGGCAAAGCTCAAGAAAGTTCAGGAAAACTTCAAAATTAGAAATCGTTTTCAATCTTAAAACAATCCTCTTTTAATTTTTCAATTTAGTAAGTTATATGTTTTTTCTTACTTTTTCGAAGCTAAACATAACTAAGTACTTATGTCTCATGTTTTTAATGGATGATATACGACATATTTGATTTTTATTGATATTTAATGTAGATTTTGAATCCCTTTTTTATTGTAACTGCATTATTTAGGTCATAATATAATTACTGATCTATATTATCCTGATTCCTATGATATGTGCACTGGATAGTTTGTCAATCCTTCAACTATTAATAAAGCATAATTGTGTTTGTACTAACAACATAAAACATACCGACATACATACAAACTTTTATTATGCTTTATTTATGATGTGATATAAGTTTCAAATTTATTATCTTAATTTTCAGACTTGTGTGCTTTCTATGTGAATACACCAATATGCATATCTACGTCTGTAACTATATAACTTTAGATAAACACGTGCATGTAAAACATTATAAGGGTGTAATATCTGATAACAATTTATAACTCTCTATTATTCCAAAATATTTCAAAGCTTTTTTTGTCACATATCTTTAAGTAAATCTTGTATTCTAAAAAATGCCCTTAAATTTTAGGCAAATTTTGTGGAGTATGATAGTAGAACAATATTTTTTTTCTAAACTCGAGTATCCGTCTAAGTTATTTTACCCTACAAAATACACTAAAAGTTATGATTTTGTTGTCTGAAAAATCAAATGATCTATTGCTCTATGAAGCTTTAGAAGTTTCTTATTATAATTTGTTCATGATTGGTTTCTACAAATTGAAACTCAGAATTACGACATCATGCGTAGATATATTTAAGATTTATGATTTAAACTAGATAATTTAACCCTTTTAAGTCTTTAAGATTCTTAATGCTAATCTCATTGTACATTTGAAATTATATGTTCACAATTAGATCTTATTTTTTGCAATTTTAATAGTTTTAGTTGTTTTTCATGTATTTATTTGTGGTTCATATTAAAAATATTAGGTTTAGTTGGACCTACAGAACATATGCACTATATGCCTCTAATTACATGTCGTTAAAAATTATTTATCTCAAATTACAACCAAACCGGAAGATTTAGCTAGTGTCATCAAACAATGTCAAAACAAACCATCAGGGAACCCCAATTAGAATAAGCTCTAATGTTACTACTGTTAGAAAATTATATGCACAGCGGAAGCATGCCAAAATCCTAATGCTTACCTGAATAATAAATAATCAAATCGTTTATGCTAGAACATATACAATTATGTTAGAACACATAAACTTGCTGAAATTTTATTCAAGGATTAACTCTTGAAGCGTGAGCAGATACCTTCGAGCGAATCCACAAGTTAGACAGATCTTCCTTCAAGTGAGTTTCCAAGTTAGACAGATCTTCAAGTGAATCCACAAGATAGATAGCAGCTATGTAGTCTTCCACAATGATCTCAAATTCACATCCGAACTCTCTCAATTCTTGGGTGGGCAAGTATGAACAAAAATCTTCAATCTTTTTCTAGGTTGGGAGAATCCCTACTTATAAAGATTTCTTCCCAATCCAAAAAGGAGAACAAAACACAGGCTATTTTCTTCTACCATAAAAATACACAACCGTTTTCTTTTTAAAAGAAAAACTTACGCTAGTCTCCTCTTTTCTCCTTAGAAATAAGATTATGAGTTCTAGTCAAATATGGGCACTGTAGGGAAAACAAAATTAACTACTGAGGTTTCCTATTATGGAAATAATTTCAAATAATTAATATGAATTATTCTTACCATAATAGATTACAAATCATTCCACTAGATATTCGTAAATGCACTCCTCTATTTATATTTCGAAATTTCCTATTAAACACTTATGTTATTCTCCAAGTTAAGATTACAGATATTAATCAAAAAATTAAATTACTAACAAATTTAATTCATTGATTAATTTCCTTTAGAGCACTATTTAACTTATTTCGTGTGTCAGATTCATAAATTCACTTGCAAGGTTTGACACGATGAAAACTTATAAGCTTCTCAAAATGGCATATCAATCAATCTCTTTAACGAAACATGGATTCCATCAACTAACTTATTATTTCACCAATATATATTATTATAATCCAATCTATCAGCCATATTGACCCATCTCAAGATCTCAGATTTTAATAAATCTAAACGATAATTAATAAATACAAATCATAATAGTTATATCAGGATTGAGAATATAAGTACATTTAATAGTTTAGAGAATATGTTTTTGCTAGCATGTGTAAAAAAAGTATCTCTACTCGTTCCCATTCAATACATACAAAATGCACTAGCACAAGAAGTTGGAACTATACCAATCCCATAATCAAGATAAATTTCATATAATCTTGTGCTACAATCGTACCGATGGAATGTGCAATTTCCATCCTAGATTGTGAACAAAAACCAATATAATATAAGAACTGATGATTTAATCCTCTGTGTATAAGCTAAAACTCTACACACTAAATCATCTACTATATAAGTAAACAGACACAATAAAAGAATATATGATTTATTAAAACTGAATAAATATTTATTTTATAATAAATAATATATCTTAAGATATGGTTAATATTATATATCCCAACAATCTCCCACTTAGACTTTTAATCACCACATTGTTATAATGGATTATATCAAAACACATGGTTAATAGTATATACCCTAACAATCTCCCACTTAGATATTTAATCTTGAAAATTGTTAGAATACTATGTCTAAACACATGATTAATAGTATATACTCTAACAACCACCCACTTAGACTCTTAACTATACATTTACAACCTTCACAAGCATTTATTTATTTCTTATCGAAATAAATTTACCAAACTATTTTCTCATGCAATTTTGTCTAGTAGTGCTTCGTCATAACAAATAGATTTTGTACTAAATCTTGAAAAACCTTATCATGAAACCCTCCAAGAGTGTACTTCTTTTCAGAAGTTCTATAATGAAAGTTCTCTCGAGCGTACAAAACAAATCAATCTTCGTTATGATTCTCCCACTACGAGTAAGTACTACTACATTATCACACTTTCATGTTATTGAGTCTTAATATTTTCTTCCAAATCTTTCGATATTGAAATATTAACAATTTTTCATGTAGTGTTAATTTGCTCAACATCACTCCCACTACTTGAGGTAGTAGTTTTCTTATGTCTAGTAAGGTTTCTCCCACTACTTAAATGCAATGGAGCATTGGTTCTGACATACTGATTAGATGTTCTGGAGCGTCTAAATTTATAATTGACTTAATTGTTATTTCTTTGTTCAATTCCTGTAAAACTAGTTTACTTCTAGGAACATGGTTTACTAAATGATCCTTTTCTAGAATTCAGACAGTTGTATTAACAATTGACTTATTTTCTGTAGGACATTATAATAAACCTTCTTTCATTCTTTAGGATATCCAATTAACACACACATTATGTTCTTAATTCCAATTTTCTTATTCTCCCACTCAGCACATGTGCTGGGCAATCCTATAACTGAACATGTCATAGATTAGACTTACGTCAAATTCAACCAGTTCTATAGTTGTTCAAGGTACTATTTTGAAAGAAATTGAATTTAGAATGTGATATGTATTTATTAGAACCTATCTCAAAAGAAACAATATAACTAATATTAAGGGCATCTCCAACCCAACACCAAATTTGGTGTCAGCACTATTTTTGGTGTAATCAACTCCAACCCACTGCACCAAATTTTACACCAAAAAGCAGTATTTTTCTCTCTCTTCATTATTATATTATTATTTCTTATTTCATTTATATTTTCTTATTTCATAAAACAAATTCTTTCTAAAACATTCATCATATATGATTCATATTATTTCTTTTTATAATCATTTAATATAAAATTATTTTGTACCATAATTTTTTAAATAATATAAATTGCTAGCAAATATTATACATTATACATAATAATGAATGATAAAAATAAGAGTGAAATCATTAATGAAATACAATTAAATAAACATTACATAATTGAAAAAATTATTTTAAATTCGACATAAATATTCAACTTTCAAGATCACTACCGTGCTTCCATAAATGCTCTATTAATGAATTACGTAGTTCAAAATGAGCGATGTTTGCATTTTTAATTATTGTGAGGGTTAATTGTAGTTATATCCAATTCTAATTTATAGTAGAATTAACATAAATTTATTTTTTTTTAAAAGTCATATATAGAAAATTTAATTTATAAAAAAGCTAAATTTTATATCTAAAATTAATATTATAAAAATAATACATAAAAAATAATTAAATATACAAGAGATTTAATTAAAACATACAATTTATATAATGATCAATTAAAAGTTTGTATAATGAAATAATATTAAAATATTCAAAAAGTGAATTGGTGTGATGAATAGTGTTACACCAAATTTGGTGTAAAAATTGGTGTGGGTTGGAGCTCAAAACACCAAATTTTACACCAAATTTAGGATTTGGTGTAAAATTTTGTGTTGGGTTGGAGATGGTCTAAGTCAATAATTAATCTTATCATCTTCGTAAGAGTCTACTTCTTTTATCTTCTACACCTATCTATTATAGAGTGTCTGGTGTAGACAATTGAAATGCAATTGTTCTATAAGATACGTTACTCATGAGCTTTGCAGAGAGGTTTACATCACTACAATCATATTGGAGTAACTTTATATATTTTTCATGATGTTATTTTCATGTGTCTTAAATATTGTAAAATTTATCAAGACATTTAAACTTACATAACATCAAACAAAAAAAATATTCATAGCATGAGTAACCTTTTTGAAAACTCAGAATACTCAAATTCACCTCTTGCCCAAATGCTCATTTATTACACAAATCAGAATAGATTAATTATAACTTATCACTACCTCTTTTTCCTTTTTAAGAGGAAATATCTCTTAGTAATTTTCCTTCTAAACAAGAATCACATGTTGGTAGTGACTACACTTTCAATGAACCAGTATGTCCATCCATTAACCAACCTCGAAATTCTATTCAAAATAAATGACATAGACGCTAATGTACAAATAAGTTTCATTCGATTTTAAAGTTATTTTTCCTTATGAGACAAATTAATATAATTCAATTCATGAGATATAATACTAATAAAAAAACACGCATCAATATACCACAAGAATTGAAATATTCATCAAACTCAATGGTAGGAGAGTTACAAACAAATATATTAAATACTCATCTCTTATCTAGTTAGAAATTGAAAATAATTCCTTCTAACATAAGGTACATTTACAATGCATTCTTTGAATTAATATCTTATCTCTACCAAAAGAAAAGTTTAAGTAGTACTAAGTGGGTGTGTAATGTCTATGAGAATATGAGATATAATACATTATATAGATCATAATATTTCGAATAATTCTAAATAACAAAATTTAGGGCTCATTTATACATATATATTCATGCATCTTGAATAGACAATCGATGGGATTGGAGAAGTACCTAGGCAATACACATGTACAATGACTGATTATTCACTCCATAAACTTATACAGACCTAACTCTAATGGAGAGTCTACTATTAGTTTAAGTCAAGTGAAAATCCTCTAGTTTCATTGATCCAATCATATATTACTCAGTTTAGGAGAGTTAATATAGATTATCAAAACTAAATGATTAAATACATAGTGACGTGCATTAATTTCATCTGATAGGGAGGAAGGTCTAAGTCAGCACATAAAATTAATACTTCACGACTATTCAATCTTGGTATTCAAGGGAGGGGCCCCTATAACCAAATATGACCAAAAATTCATATAACGATCCAAAGAAATAATATTTCTTATAAGATTGTTCTTATGAATTACCAAATTTTAGATCAATCAGAGTCCCCTTTTTTTTGAATTCCATAACTATGATCAATTTTGTCGAAAATATTGTTTGTCCAAAATAGAATTTAAGATTTTTCGTTCAGTAATTCCTATCACATACTATCATTTGTGAAATGATATACTAATCAAGAACAAAGAACAAAATTCTAAAAACTAATTACATTATCTGAATTTTCTAAAAATCAACATGTTTATGTATACATTGAATATTAAAATTAAAAACACACCTCATAGATATCCATGTATCTTGAATGACAAATTTTGATGAAAAATAACTACACATGAAACATAGATTTGTGATGTCAGATATTCACTGCAACAAATTTAGATCAAAAGCTAACTCAAATGGAGAGTATATGTTAATTATGCCAAGTGAATATCATTATCCCTAGATTCATTGATCCAATCTAATATTACTCAGATAGGGAGAGTCAACACCAATTATCAAAATTAGAGATTAAATTTTAAAGACTTGTATTAATTTCATCTGATATGGAGGAAGGTCTAAGCCAACACATGAACTTAATACTTCACTAAAATTTAGTCATGAAGACCATAGAGAACAATGTCAATCACCACTATATCATAGTTGAGTAATTTTCATTAAAATTAATTTTCAGAATACAAAAAATATCTAAAAACATTATCTAAAAACCTCAATTTGTCAAATCACTTCATAACAATGAGTGTTTTTTATTTGATCGTTTCTAATGAGCCTACTGAATTTCAGATCAGTCAGAGTTCAAAAATAATATTTATCTCCAAAGCTATAATCAAATTCATATTCAAATGATTTCAAGAAAAATAATCAGATATGTATCCTTATCATATATCAATTCATGTTAACTCTAGTACATATAACATAAATAAAATTGATATAAAGGATGCCATTCAAACTAAATCACATTTTAATTCCAAAGAACGAGTTTAAAATCATAACCACGTAGCAATGAGTACTTCTTACTAGGCCATTATCAATGAACTTACAAAATTTCAGCTCAATTGAAGTTTATAAAAAAAATTATTCCAAAAGCTATGACCAAATTTAAAATCAAGTGATTTAAGCATCTTTAGAAATTAAAACAATATGACCTACATCATATCACACATCAGTTCATGTTAAATAACCATGTACAATCATATTCCAAATTTAACATAAACATAACTGATATAAAGAATGATCTTATCATATTCAAATCAAATTTTAATCTGACAAACTACTTAAAACTCATCTAAATGATTATAAATGGAACCATCAAATTTCAAGTCAATCAGAGATAAAAAAATTCCATGACCACATAAACTATGACTAAATTTGACAAATAAATATTTTTATAGGCATAGTTAAAGATTAAAACAACTTGATTCAAATTTTATTCTCCTTTTAATAATTATCTCATGAGCATAATGTTATGTGTCTTTCCTTTGATTAAGACACACAACACCTTTTTATAGCAAATTGTCCTCTCGATTAATGCACCTGAGAATTCAAGATATTACATTTTTACCTTTCATATCGGTGAAAACCTTTCATATCTATTCTCATGAATTAATTAAGTGTTACTAATATCTAAAGTTTAATCTCCACTTGAGTAAACAAACTTTTACTAGTATACATTTATGTAGGACAATTTATACATGTTATATTGAGCATGTTCTAATGACTGAAATAAATAAACCACCTTAGTGTATCTTATTTATTAATCATAATTCTCAATTTATATATTAATATAACCTTATATATATATATATATATATATATATATATATATATATATTAAGAATTTTTTTCGTGATTTCAAATAAATAATTAATTTCATAAGAATTATTTATCAATCATTAATTCTTAAAGTATACATGCATATGTAAGAAATCAAAGCTCATATAATTATAAAAGAAAGAAAGAAATTAGAAAAAGGAAAAAATATCCTAATACAATGATGGCGCCAGTGGCTGTTACCGTCAGTTCATGAATTATATATATTTCTCCTTTTCGTTTGAAGTTTTGGCAAAGTGAACAAAATAGTACAAGAATTTCCACTCCAAAAATTTAAGGAATTCTTTGGTCAAAACTATTTTTCAACAATCCACTTTTATCGTCAAAACAAATAATTTTTTTTATAAAGAAAAACTTATTCTTGGCTAATCAAAAGGAACAAGCACATGTAGGTCAACTGTATCAATTATTTGAGAAATATTACATATTAACTTTGCCAAAAAGTATTACAATCGCTGTGAACACACCGGCCGCCGACACATGCAATATAGCACTTCCTTTTATGTCTTTTTATACGATAATACGAACAAAAAAGATGTTCTCATATACATAATCACAAATATGTATACCTAGATTAGGCTATCTATTTAGATGTAAACTTAGCTCTTGATGCCAATTGTTCGAAAATTATATGCACAGCGGAAGCATATCAGAATCTTACTGCTTACATGAATAATAGATAATCAAATCGTTTATGCTAGAACATATACAATTATGCTAGAACACATAGACTTGTTGAAATTTCATTCAAAAATTACCTCTTAAAGCGTGAGGAGATACATTCAAGTGAATCCACAAGTTAGACAAATCTTCCTTCAAGCGAATTCCCAAGTTAGACAATCTTCAAGTGAATCCAAAAGATAGACAACATCCATGTAGTCTTCTACAATGATCCCAAATTCACATCCAAACTCTTTCAATACTTGGGTGGGCAAGTATGAATAGAAACATTCAATCTGTTTCTAGGTTAAGAGAATCCCTACTTATAGAGATTTCTTTCCAATCCAAAAAGGCGAACAAAACACAGTCTATTTTCTTCAACCAAAAAAATACACGATTGTTTTCTTTTTAAAAGAAAAACTCATGCTAGTCACCTCTTTTCTCCTTAGAAATAGGATTATGAGTTCTAGTAAATATGGGCACTGTATGGACCATAAAATTGATTATTGAGGCTTCCTATTATAAAAGTAATTCCAAATAATTAATTTAAATTATTCTTACCATTATAAATTACAAATTATTCCACTAGAAATTCATAATTTCACTCCTCTATTATATTTCGAAATTCCCCATTAAACACTTATGTAATTTTCCATGTTAAGATTACAGACACTAATCAATAAATTGAATTACTGACGAATTTAATTCAATGATTAATTTCCTTTAAAGCACCACTTAACTTATTTCATGTGTCAGATTCTTAAATCCACTTGTAAGATTTGACACAATGAAAACTTACAAGCTTCTCAAAAAGTCATATCAATCAATCTCTATAACGATACATGGATTCCATCGACAAACTTATTATTTCACCAATATATATTATTATCATCTAATCAACTGGCATATTTACCCATCTCAGAATCTCACTTTTTAATAAATCAAATCGATAATTAATATTTATAGATCATAATAGTTATATCAGGATTAAGAATATGAGTACATTTAATAGTTTAGAGAATATGTTTTTGCCAGCCAGTCTAAAACAACTATCTCTACTATGTCCCATTCAATACATAAAAAATGCACTGACACAAGAAGTTGAAACTATATTGTTCCCATAGTCAAGATAAATTACATAAATTCTTGTGGTACAATCTTATCGATGGCATGTCCAATTTTCATCCTAGATTGTGAACAAAAAACCTTATACTTGTAAGAACCGATGATTTAATCGTTTGTGTATAAGCTAAAACTCTACACACTAAATAATCTACTATATAAGTAAACAAACATAATAAACAAAAATATGATCTGTTAAAACTGAATAAATATTTATTCTATAATAAATTATATCTTAAGATATGGTTAATAGTATATATCCCAACAACAACTAATTCTCCGACTGATAAAAATGGCCATCGACTGGTACGCTTGCCAAGTAGCTCAAATTTAGAGAAGTAGATACGTAAGAAAAATGAGAAGAGAAGATCGCTTGAGAATCATCCTGATGGGAGTTTATCTTAAGCTATCGTATTTTTAACTTGATAAAATCTTTGGATTTCTCTTAACTCTATGTGACATGTTTTGTATGTATAGAAAATTCCAAGATGAGGAACTTAAGTGAGATAGATTTGGATAGTTCTACAGTTAAAAAGTGTAGGAGAGATGATGTAAGTTATGATGACAATCCAATTGTGGGCACTATTTTATCACACCGTGGGATAAGAAAAGGTTAGTGATGTCTATAAATAGAAGCAGCAAAAGAATGATTCATTGAAAGATTTGTCTTGAGCAAAAAGTTCAGAAAGCCATTCTTTAGATGTGACACTAAAGACTCTCTTAAGAGGAAATAGAGTGAAAGCTAGAATCCTAAGACACAACCTTTCCCATATGTGATAACAATGTAAGAAGGAAAAGAAAGTAAGGTCTCCAAGTCTGTGCAAAAAGACTTCGGCTGAAGCAGAGCTAGCGAAGGGACTGATGGAAAAAGGGAGAACAAGTTTGACAAGATCTAGATTACATTGTGTCTCAGCAAAGTGTAGATACTCATCAAGATTCTTCAAAAAGGAATTTGTCTATTTGGCAACCTTTTGTTGCAGCCACTTTAAGCTCTTATAACGTGTCTTGTTCACATGAGAACTGACTAAAAATGGAATTAGCAATCGATAAATTTTATAGATAAACAACAAAATCCATTTGTAATCCCATTTAGTCACAATTATAATAAAATTTTGTTACCTACGAACAATTTAACAAAGGTTAAAGACAAAGTTCGTTGCTAATTCGAACTATATACAATGGAACCAATACCATAACCTGGAAGTCACGAGTACAAAGGTGTCTACTGTGAACAAATGCAAGTCCCATTAGTGGAACACAGCAAGACGTCTCAATGGAAAAAGACTAGCTAACATATATAGAGAAGGAGAAAGGGTGGTCCAAAATCTTCAGCATTTGCACTATGCTGAGACACAGTGCAATCTATATCTTGTCCGACTCGTTCTCTCTTCTTACCTCTGCCTTTTCCATCAGTCCCTTCACTAGTTTTGCTTCTACTGAAGTCTTTTCCCATGGAATTGGAAACCTTTGCCTTCTTTTCTTTAATTTGACCGCTATCACATGTCTCTTCTATAAAATCTAGGGGAGGTTATTTCTTAGGATTTTGACATTCATTAATTTTCTTCTTAATTAAGGGAGTCTTTAATATCACATCCAAAGAATGACTTTCTTGATTTTTTGCTAGAGTCAAAATATTCAATGAATCAACCTTTGGCTGCTTGTGTTTATATTTGTCTCTTACTTTTTTTGATCTAGTGCCTAGAAATCTTACCTTGCTATTAATACCAAGAAACCTATCCAAGCATTCTTTGATTTTCTTGGAGTTTGTTATTCTTTGCAACTTGAATTCCTTCACCTCCAACATATTTTTTCTTAAGCTAATTCCAAATTTCTTTTGGTGATTGGAGAAATATAATTCTCTTTAAAATAGTTGTTGAGACAACAACAAACAGAGTTGCTTTCGTCGTGGACTTCATGATTTTCTTTTCCTTGTGACTCTTGATTTGCGCTTTAGTGAGATTATTTTGTAATGAATTAATTTCATAATCCTCTTCTATTACTTCCTTCGTAAAGATCAAGGGCCTCCAAGTAAATTTCCGTTCTCACAACTCATATTTGGTAATTTTCATTAATAAAAACAGCATGAGTTATTCATGAAAAACTAATTTTGAAATCGATCTCTTCACTCAAAGGTCCCTTCAGAAAAATAGCTCTAGATCATACCTATTAGTTTTTGAAAGAAAAGAAATGCAGGAAAATAACAATGGAAGAAAAGTTGAAGGATATATTATGTATTTCACTATAGAACTTTATATTATCGACTAACAAAAGACATGTATTTATAGACTAAAAACCAAACTGAAATAGAAATCAACTCCTAAATACTCAGTGTCGAACTTGATAGAATTATTGCAACAGGAATATTTGTAGTTCTAAATCAAAGATTCAACATATATACAAAAGATTCCAAGGCCTTCAATCTTGAATCTTATTCATATAGCTCTTAAGCTTCCACATTATTGTCTTGAAGCCACATTGATAAAGCTTGAATAGTGTTTGTATCAGCTCTGTGATGCTTTTGAGTAAACTCAAGGAGAGCAGGCCATGTGAAGTCAGGATATAGTTAAGGGTTGCTGTAGTCCACCAATTCAGTTGGTGGACTCACCACCTTATCTTTTTCAAGACAACGAAAGAAAGCGAGTGATTTTCTAGGAGCCTTGTTGTTAACCACTGCTCTATGCAAGCAACTTTTGTATCTATCATTTGATAGGGCCTGCAAAAGGACAAACACCAAATATATTATATTCAATTTGTAAGTCTAAGAATTCATGATGTATATCATTGTGCATCATGTGGAAAGATCTTATAATGTTTTTCACCAAAAAAAAGGTATTATTTGTTTAATTGAATATGTTTATATTATTTGTATGTAATACATAATACATTAGCTTATTATATAGTACCAGTTTGTAAATTTGCTTACCATAAATGTGTCGCTTATGTTAACCACAAAAGCATTAAAATTTGGATGAATGGAGTACAATTCGTTGTCCACAAAAACCTGAAGTCCTGACTTGAATTGAGGCATAATACATTAAACATTGAATTCAATAAATAGGAGACATAATTTAATAATATACAATGTTTTGATGTATTCATTGTACTTTATGTATCATAAATTATTATTTTTATATAAATTCAATAAATATAATACATAAATTATTAGGATACAATAATTTTGATGTAATAAAAATTAATATTTCCTAAATCTCAAAAGACTCATTAAATTAATAAATATTAATTTATCTATTAAATTATACATCTAGAAATTAAAAATATTATGTAGTCTCACCTATATTAATTTAGTGAGTTTTACTATAGTATTATTTTAATAATAAAAGTTATTTGTAGCTATATAAGGAAATCTATATAAGGAAAATCAATCAGAAAAATTCTTCAAATATCTCTATCTATGATTATGCTATATTATGTGTAGATATGTGTATGTACATTCTACAACAAAATTATACCCCAATTTTAAGCATTATTAAGCCATTTTTAGCAAACTGTTCGGACCCATTTTTGATATTTCAAAGCTTTTTAAGGAAAAATTTTCAAACTCTAATTTGAAATCTATGGTCAAACATATATTTAAAATATTTCCTTTTTTAAAATTTGCTTCAAAATATATGAAAACTCTCTGGCCACAAAATTAAGCACTATTAAGCCTTCTCAACAAACTGTTCAGACCCATTTCTGATACTTGAGAACTTTTAAAGGAATTTTTTTCAAAATCTATGGTCAAACATATCTTTGAAAGTATTTCCTTTTTTAAAATCTGATTCAAACAACATATGAACTTCTATCCAAATTTTAAGCATACTAAGGCCTGAAGGGCAATCTAGTTCAAGTGGAAAAAATCCGTATGTTGTTTCATCGGAAGACGATGAAGAATGGGAAATTGTTGGCCCAAAGAACAAGTTTGTAGTCACAAGAACTCAGGACTTCGTTTCTTCAAACTTGAGTGCCATTATTGGGGGGTAGTTGGTGACACTTTTAAAAGTAAAAGGGAACAAAGCGTCTATGATAGTTCAATCATTTTTGGTGTTCCATCTTGATATTTCACACGAAACTGTTCATAACATTCAAGATGCTCTCCACCTATTTTTTGCCCCTGAGACACTCGAGGGATACATAATTATCGTAGGAATGGTTGCAGTGGCTACTGCCAGGAAATCTATCAGCATACAGACAATTCCTAAGATGATGATTTTACACATGAAGCGATTTGGTTATGGAAGCTATGGAAGTACCAAATTGCATAAACCTATGCATTTTCCTCTTGAACTAGTTCACGACTTATCACTAGTTCAAGAGGAAAATGCACAGGTTTATGCAATTTGGTACTTCCATAACTTCCATAACCAAACCGCTTCAGATGTAAAATCATCATCTTGGGAAGTGTGTGTATGCTGATGGATTTCCTAGCAGTAGCCACTCCAACCATTCCTACGGTAGTTCTATATCCCTCGAGTGTCTCAGGGTTAGAAAATAGGCGGAGAGCATCTAGAATGCTATGAAAAGCTTCATGTGAAATATTAAGATGGAATACCAAAAATGGTTGACTGTAAACTTGTTCCCTCTCACTTTTACAAGGCTCTTCCACTACCCCCTATAGTGGCACTCAAGTTTGAAGGAACAAAGTCCTGAGTTCATGTGACTGTGAACTTATTCTTTGGGCCAACAGTTTCCCATTCCTTATCTTCTTCTGATGAAACAACAGACAAATTTTTCCTACTTGAACCTAATTGCCCTTCAAACTTTAGTATGTTCAAAATTTGGATAGAAGTTCATATGTTGTTTGAATCAGACTTTAAAAAAGGAAATACTATCAAAGATATGTTTGACCTTTCATTTTGAAAAAAATTCCTTAAAAAGTTCTTAAGTACCAAAAATGGGTCCGAACAGTTTGCTGAGAAGGGCTTAATAGTGCTTAGTGTTGTGGCTAGAGAGTTTTCATATATTTTGAAGCAAATTTTTTAAATAGGAATTATTTTTAAAGATATGTTTGACCATAGATTTCAAATCAGAGTTTGAAAATTTTTCTTAAAAAGCTTTGAAATATAAAAAAAGGGTCAAAACAGTTATCTAAGAATGGCTTAATAATGCTTAAAATTGGGGTATAATTTAGTTATATAATGTAACATATCTACACATAATATAGCATAATCATAGGTAGAGATATTTAAAGAATTTTTCCGATTGATTTTCCTTTGATAGATTTCATTGTATAGCTACAAATAACTTTATTCTTAAAATGAAACTATAGTAAAACTCACTAAATTAATATAGGTGAGACTACAAAATAATACTAATTTGTAGATGTATAATTTAATATATAAATTAATATTTATTAATTTAAAGTGTCTTTTGAGATTCAGGTAATGTTAAATTTATTACATCAAAATTATTGTATCCTAATTATTTATGTATCATATTTATTGAATTTACATAAAAATAATAATTTATGATACATAAAGTACCATGAATACAACAAAACATTATATCTTATTAAATTATGTATCCTATTTATTGAATCCAATGTTTTATGTATTATGCCTCAATTCAAGTCAGGACTTCATGTTTCTGTGTACAACGAATGGTACTCAATTCGTTCAAATTTTAATGCTTTTTTGGTTAACATGGGCTACACATTTATGGTAAGCAAATTTACAAACTAGTACTATATAATAAGCTAATGTATTATGTATTACATACAAATAATATAACCATAATCAAATAAACAAATATTACATTTTTTTGGTGAAAAACATTATAAGATATTTCCACATGTCGAGCAATGATATACATCACGAGTTCTTAGACTTACAACTTGAATATAACATATTTGGTGTTTGCCATTTGCATGCTCTATAGAATGGTAGATACAAAAGTATCTTGCATAGAGCAGTGGTTAACAACAAGACTCCTACAAAATCACTTGTTTTGTTTCTTTGTCCAAACAAAGATAAGGTGGTGAGTCCACCAACTGAATTGGTGGACTGCAACAATCCTCGACTATATCCTAACTTCGGATGTCCTGCTCGTCTTAAGTTTACACAAAAGCATCACAGAGCTGATACGAACACTCTTTAAGATTTCTCGATATGACTTCAAGACAATAACGTAGAAGCTTAAGAGCTTTACTTGTGAGGTTCAAGATTGAAGGCCTTGGAATCTTTTGTATATATGTTGAATCTTTGATTTAGATATTCCTGTTGCAATAATTCAATTAAGTTAGATATCAACTATTTAGGAGTTGAGTTCTATTTCAGTTTGATTTTTAGTTTGTGAATACATGTCTTTTGTTAGTCATGAATAATATAAAGCTCTATAGTGAAATACATAATTTGTCCTTCCACTTTTCTTTCATTGTTATTTTCCTGCATTTATTTTCTTTCAAAAACTGATAGGTGGGATCTAGAGCTATTTTTCTGAAGGGACCTTTGAGTGAAGAAATGGATTTCAAAAATTGTTATTCATCAATGTTGTTTTTTGTAATGAAAATTACTATTTATGAGTTGTGAGAACGGAAAATTACTTTGAGGCCCTTGATCTTTCGGAAGGAAGCCATGGAAGAGGATTATGAAATCAATATGTTACTGTCACAACCCGAGAGCACCCCCTAGTCGTAACACGGTGTACTCGACCCCGAAGGGGTCTAATACAAGCCTCTTAGCTCATTCATTGCATAGACAAGAGAAATAGTGCGAAATTAAAACTCTTAATCAATACCATACTATTCAAAGTCATTCAATACTCATAGAAAATCTTTGAAAAGACATAGCGTAAGACTAAGTCTCACATAGCCATCTTAGAAAAACTTTAACAATATAGGGTCACGGCCCTTTACAATCGAATCTTAACAATAGTCTTAAAACATAAAGAACTAGAAACAATAAAAGTCCTTGTCCTCCACATATGAAGACATACCAAAATTGGTCTTGAGAGAACTCTAATCCCGAGCTTCACTAGAGAATGCAACCACTTGCCGGAACCTACACTTGTAGTAAAAATAAGAAAATATGGGTTAGCACACAAAAATGTACTAAGTATGATGACCATGCAAAAACATGCTTTAAAAGGGACATTTTGTTGAAACTCATGCTTTATGCCATTTTTGTAATTAAAAGTTCATCAACATTGATACAAGAGGCATAATATAAGTCATAACCAACATACAATGTCATATAAATCACATTTGAGCAAAATCACAAATAACCCTTTACCTTCACCTTGAGCCTCCACCTCAAGTAACCCTCAAGCTATGCCTTGTGCAATGTATGGATAGTGTCCCATACCACCACCCACACTAAGGCACCACCTTAAAGTTAACAAAAGTGAACTTACCATTCATCCTTTCCACCTTTAAACAATAAAGCATATAAGAGACACAAACATTACATTAAGACCAACATCTAAGACAACTCTTAGTCATACTTGTGCAATGTGGAAGTAGCATCCCATACTATTACTCACACTAAGTACTCCTTTGAAGTCACCATAGACAAGACACATTCATATACAATAGACATGACAAGGAAGTAGCTCATAATACAATCCAAGTATAGCATGCATCTTTACATTTAAGCGTATAAGAGCCAACATTCATCAATAGCTTCATTTAGAGGACTTCATTCATTCGACATTAGACCAACATTCTCATTAACTTTATCATAAGAGGACATTCATACCTTAGCCATTAAGGCTTAGACAACTCACTATGACCCTCTCAAAGCCAACTTGTGCAATGCATGGATAGCTTCCCATACTACTACCCACACTTCAAAGAACTCATCAAGAAATCATAATGCACATCTCACAGGATGGGAATAAGTGTTTAACCAACATAGACCATGCAAGCTAGACATGTAATTCGGTGCCATGTAACCCCACACCATTAGAGGTGTTCCACTTGCCTAAGTTAGAACGATAACATTAGCTCGGATGGAATCCGCTGGCAAATATCCTATGTGGGCACATAGTTATGGGACATGAAGATGTTTATTGCAACTCTAACCTAACATTGGGAGAGTTTCCATCTAACCATATCCACTCGGTGCTTAGCCTACATTCCCATAGATTATTTCATTCACATTACATTAGTGTATTAAGGAAGAATGACATAGGCCTATCGACCCATGATACACCACTACCAAAGAAGGAATGCTAAAGACTATAGATCCATGGTATATTCAAGGATAGCTTTAGGGTCCATATGTAAGAAATGCTATAAGCCTGTCGATTCATGATCCCTTATTACACTCTTATACTCATTAAAGGAATGCCACTAGCCTATTGATTCATGGTCAATTGACTCATTGAGAAAGGAATGCCACTAGCCTATCAATTCTAGAGTCTTCATTTTATTAGATCATTTATGAAAGGAATGCCTTAAAGCCTATCAATTCATAGCCATCAAGTCAAGACACATTCATCACTCATATATGAAAGGAATGCCATAGCCTATCAATTCATATTCATCAAGTTAAGACATATTCATTATTGTAGAAAAGGATGCATAAGCCTACCAATTCTAGCTTCAACATTCACATTATAGAAACCCTTCACATTATACAATATCATGATAATACTTCAATTCATTAAACTATGCCTTCAAGGCTATGATCAGAACTCCTCAATTCACCAACAATTCACCATAATTAGACATAGATGATGATACAAATCAATAATCTAAATCAATCTAAGCATAATTCCACCATCATTCATTTATAATCAATAGACCCACTTAATAATTCACAGTTGTGAAACTCAGAGAAATCATGGGTTCATACAGTACAATCATCTCTAATCATCAATTAAAAATCAACATAATCATAGTTTATCATTTGAAAACGTTTGATGCAAGAACCAATGAGATTGAGTAAAACTTAGGGTTTTTGTGTAACTTGAAAACAAACTTCTTTGAAATTGACTCTAGGGTGAAAACTAAACCTAGATAAAGGATAATCATACCTTATACTTTAAGAATCCCATGAAATTGAAGAATAAAAACCTTGAAATCCCAAACCCTAGCTTGATCTTGACCTTTATCTCTAATGGAGTTTCTAGAGAGAACTTTTTAGGAGGGAAGGGTTATGATTTTGAGAGATGAAGTCTAAATGAGGGTTTCAATGTTTTAATACTCTTAAAATACCTTAAAACATTAAAAATAATCATCCATATATTAATTAGGACTTGGGGTGAAGTTACCCACTCACCCCTAGCTTGGCCGAGACTGCACCAGAAAAACAGTGCCCATTCACGCCCTGGACTCACGGACAGTGAGTCCATTCACAGAGCGTGCTACTGGTCCCTGGTTTGGGGCTGCAAGTTGGTTTTAGGCCTCTTGACCTATGGAGGCCATCCACGGGGCGTGGAGGAACCTACGGGGCATGAACCCCATCCGTAGGTCACCAAGTTTTGGCCAACTTGATGGTTTCCTTGGGGCCTTGGGGTTTAGACTTAGGGTCCTCCTCAAGGACCCTTAGGGAGGTTCTTGGGAAGTTGTACCTTGTCGTTTAACCCCTAAGCACCTCAACCATGGCTCGGGTCAACATTAAACCATATCAAAACTCACGACGAACACAAATGCACAATGTTAGGTTCTAGTTTCACTAGTTCATTTTTAGGGTAGTTACATTATCCCCCACTTAGGAACATTCGTCCTCGAATGACACTTTAAACACATTAAGGGGTAAAGACTCAAGACTAGCAGCCCACACTCATGCATGCAACATCAATATAAATGCATAAACATAGGAGGAAACATCAACTCCACATCAACAAGCTCAAAACACAACAAAAAAGTAGGAACTACATCTACAAACTCATTATGCATCAAAACTTCACATTCTTCATTTCATTGGAGGAACTTCCTTCTCCAAATCAAATCATGCTCATCACAATCATCATTAAGCACATTTAAGCAATTTTCTCATAAAAGCACAATATGCAACTTCTTCATAACAACACATTTAAGCATGCTCAACAAGTCAACTCATGAAACATTTAGGCAACTCATCATTTATGCATATTAACATGAGGAACACTATTTGAGAACTCATTTTTCTCATTTAAACAAGAATTCAACTAGAGCATGCATAATATTAGGAGAACATGGAAACACAATGTCACACATGACTCCAAAACATGCAACAAGGTACTAGGAACTCTTGGTCACATGCTTGCTTAAGAATAGAAGGAAAGAGGTAAGGACATCAACACTCTCAACAACCTTACTATTCAACATACCATCCCATACTTAGGAGAAAGCCCAACTAAGGCTATCATGAAACTACACAAGGATCTCATAACCACAAAAAAAGAGAACTATAACTTACCGGTACCTTCATCCAGATTAGCTCCCTTGTCCTTGTTAGCTTGAAGCACATAGAAACGGTTCTTCTTTGGAGCATTGGGATCCGGGCCATCATAGGAGCTTGTTTAGTCTGCCTTCCTCTAGTTGTAAGAGTAGGACAATTTCTCACTTGATGATCACTTTTGCCACACCCACAACACCCACTAGTACCGGCTAGGCACTTCCCATGGTGCCTCTTTCCACAAGTGGCACAAAGAGGCTTAGAAAATTGAGATCCACCACCTTTCTCCTCATTCTCCTTAGGAGCACTTGAAGAATCTTGTTTAGGAGCTCTCTTATTGAACCTAGGTTGACCTTGCTCATCGGATCTACCCCTCTTCAAATCTCTATTCACCCTCTTAAGTTAGGACTTCTCAATAGATTGAGCATACACAACAAGTCTAGAGATATTCATATCATCATGGAGCATCGTCGTATGATACTCTTCCTTAACTAGGTCGGATACACTGGTAAGAAACCTAATCATCTCATCTCTAGGGTTAGACACCAAGGATGGAGCATATTTAGATAATAGGGTAAACTTCAATGAATACTCCTCCACATTCATATTACCTTGCCTAAGGTTTATAAACTCCTCAACCTTAGACTCCCTCTTCTCACGGGGAAAGTGCTTACCAAGAAAAGATCCCTTAAACTCCTCCCATTCTATAGGACCCGGTTTAATCGACCTATTGGCTTTCCATTGAGTGAACCACACTTGGGCCACATCTTTCAATTGGTAGGAAGCCAACTCTGCCTTCTCCCTAGAAGTTACTCCCATAGCATTTACTAGAATCTTCTCCCACTCTAGAGCCAAGAAAAATAGGAGAATTCATCCTCACAAAGTCTCTCAATCTTGAGGCCACGGTACTCTCATTAGCATTCACCCTAGGCCCCACATATCTATTTGCTTGAGCCGTCATGGCTTGGGCTAGGGTTAGAAAAGCCATCCTAATTTCTTCATTAGTCATGTCCGGGGGAACCACCAGAACTTCATTCTCTTGATTGCCTAGAGGAACTTGGTCACCTTGAGGACCTTGATCCCCTTGGGGAGGAACTCCCTCATTCACTACTTCCTCTTCCACTCTCCTTGCAGGAGTCGTTCTTGTATTCATATCATATAAGCACAAGAGAAGGATTAGGAAAATGACACTTATAGGGCTAAACTCTAAGGCACGACTTCAAGAATATGAAAGAAGTGTAACTTTGTAATTTCCTATAGCCTCTCGCTCATAGATGTGTCGCGACTCACACCGATGAACAAGACTCTATTAGACGTGACTTGTGAGACATTGATCCTAAAAACCATTTCCAAAATCTTATGCTCTGATACCAAGTCTTTCACAACCTCCTAGTCGTAACATGGCGTACTCGACCCCGAAAGGGTCTAATACAAGCCTCTTAGCTCATTCATTGCATAGACAAGAGAAATAATGTGGAATTAAAAATTTTAATCAAAACCACACTATTCAAATTCATTCAATACTCATAGAAAATCTTTGAAAAGACACAGCGAAAGACTAAGTCTCACATGGCCATCTTAGACAAACTTTAACAATATAGGGTCACGGCCCTTTACAATCGAATCTTAACAATAGTCTTAAAACATAAAGAACTAGAAATAATAAAAGTCCTTGTCCTCCACATATGAGGACATACCAAAAGTGGTCTTGAGATAACTCTAATCCCAAGCTTCACTAGAGAATGCAACCACTTGCCGGAACCTACACTTGTAGTAAAAATAAGAAAATATGGGTTAGCACACAAAAATGTACTAAGTATGATGACCATGCAACAACATGCTTTAAAAGGGACATTTTGTTGAAAGTCATGCTTTATACCATTTTTGTAATTAAAACTTCATGAACATTGACACAAGAGACATAATATAAGTCACAACCAACATACAATGTCATATCAATAACATTTGAGCAAAATCACATATAACCCTTTACTGTCACCTTGAACCTCCACCTCAAGTAACCCTCAAGCTATGCCTTGTGCAATGTATGGATAGCGTCCCATACCACCACCCACACTAAGGCACCACCTTAAAGTTACCAAAAGTGAACTTACCATTCATCCTTTCCACCTTTAAACAATAAAGCATATAAGAGTCACAAACATTACATTAAGACCAACATCTAAGACAACTCTAAGTCATACTTGTGCAATGTGCAAGTAGCATCCCATACTACTACTCACACTAAGTACTCCTTTGAAGTCACCATAGACAAGGCATATTCATATACAATAGACATGACAAGAAATAGGTCATAATACATTCCAAGTATAGCATGCATCTTTACATTTAAGCATATAAGAGTCAACATTCATCAATAGCTTCATTTAGAGGACCTTCATTTATTAGACATTAGACCATCATTCTCATTAACTTTATCATAAGAGGACATTCATACATTAGCCATTAAGGCTTAGACAACTCACTATGACCCTCTCAAAGCCTACTTGTGCAATGCATGTATAGCATGCCATGTTACCACCCACATTTCATAGTGCTCATTAAGAAATCATAATGCACATCTCACACGATGGGAATAAGCATTTAACCAACATAGACCATGCAAGCTAGACATGGAATCCGGTGTCATGTAACCTCACACCGTAAGAGGTGTTCCACTTGCCTAAGGTAGAATGATAACATTAGCTTGGATGGAATCCGCTGGCTAATACACTATGTGGGCACATAGTTATGGGATAGGAAGATGTTCATTGGAACTATAACCTAACATTGGGAGTGTTTCCATTTAACCATATCCACTCGTTGCTTAGCCTATATTCCCATAGATTATTTCATTCACAAAACATTAGTCTATTAGGGAGGAATGCCATAGGCCTATCGACACATGATACACCATTACCAAGGAAGGAATGCTATAAGCCTATCGATCCATGGTACATTCAAGGATAACTCTAGGGTCCATATGAATGGAATGCTATAAGCCTATCGATACATGGTCCCTTATTATATTCTTGTACTCTTGAAAGCAATGCCACTAGACTATCGATTCTTGGTACATTGACTCATTGAGAAAGGAAGGCCACTAGCCTATCAATTCTAGAGTCTTCATTACATTATATCATTTATGAAAGGAATGCCTTAAAGCCTATCAATTCATAGCCATCAAGTCAAGACACATTCATCACTCATATATGAAAGGAATGTCATAGCCTATCAATTCATATTCATCAAGTCAAGACATATTCATTATTCTAGAAAAGGATGCATAAGCCTACCAATTCTAGATTCAACATTCACATTATAGAAACCCTTCACATTATACAATATCATGATAATACTTCAATTCATTAAACTATGCCTTCAAGGCTATGATCATAATTCCTCAATTCACCAACAGTTCACCATAATTAGACATAGATGATGATACATTCAATAATCTAAATCAATCTAAGCATAATTCCACCATCATTCATTTATAATCAATAAACCCACTTCATAATTCACATTTTAGAAATTTAGAGAAATCATGGGTTCATAGAGTAAAATCATCTTAAATCATCAATTAAACATCAACATAATCATAGTTTATCATTTGAAAATGTTTTATGTAAGAACCCATGAGATTGAGTAAAAGTTAGGGTTTTTGTGTACCTTGAAAACTTCTTTGAAATTGACTCTAGTGTGAAATCTTACCCTAGAGATTACCATACCTTATACTTGAAGAATCCCATGAAATTGAAGAAGAAACATCTTGAAATCCCCAACCTTAGCTTGATCTTGACCATTATCTGCAAGGGAGTTTCTAGAGAGAACTTTTTAGGAGGGAAGGGTTATGATTTTGAGAGAAGAAGTCTAAATGAGGGTTTCAATGTTTTAATACTCTTAAAATACCTTAAAACACTTAAAATAATCGTCCATATATTAATTAGGACTTGGGGTGAATTTAACAACTCACCCCTAGCTTGGCTGAGACTACACTAGAAAAACAGTGCCCATTCACGCCCTAGACTCACGAGCCGTGAGTCTATTTATGGATAGTGCTGCTGGTCCGTGGTTTGGGGTTGCAAGTTGGTTTTAGGCCTCTTGACCTATGGAGGCCATCCACGGGGTGTGGATGGACCTATGGGGCGTGAACCCCATCCGTAGGTCACCAAATTTTGGCCAACTTGATGGTTTCCTTGGCGTCTTGGGGTTTAGACTTAGGGTTCTCTATAAGGAGCCTTAGGGTGGTCCTTGGGGAGTCGTACCTTGACGTCTAACCCCTAAATACCTCAACCATGGCTCAGGTCAACATTAAACCACATCAAAACTCATGACGAACACAAATGCACACATGGTAGGCTCTAGTTTCACTAGTTCATTTTTAGGGTTGTTGCAGTTACAAAATGATCCAACCATAGCGCAAATCAAGAGTCACAAGGAAAAAAAAATATATGAAGTCCACAACGAAAGCAACTTTGTTTGTTGTTGTCTCAACAACTATTTTGAAGAGAATTATATTTCTCCCATCACCAAAAGAAATTTTGAATTATCTTAAGAAAGAATATGTTGGAGGTGAAGGAATCCAAGTTGAAAAGAATAAAAGACTCCAAGAAAATCAAAGAATGCTTGGATAGATTGCTTGGTATTGATAACAAGGTAAGATTTATAGGCACTAGATCAAAAAAGGTAAGAGATAAATATATACACAAGCAGCCAAAGGTTGATTCATTGAATAATTTGACTTTAGCAAAAAATCCAGAAAGTCATTCTTTGGATGTGATATTAAAGACTCCCTTAATTAAGAGGAAATAGAGTGAATGACAGAATCCTAAGAAACAACCTCCCCCCAAGATACTATAGAAGAGACATGTGATAACAATCATATTAAAGAAAAAAAGGCAAAGGTTTCCAATTCCATGGGAAAAGACTTTAGTAGAAGCAGAGCTAGTGAAGGGACTGATGGAAATTAAAGGTAGAGGCAAAAAGAGAGAGCAAGTCGGACAAGATCTAGATTGCTCCATGTCTCAGCATAGTGCAGATGCTGAAGATTCTTCAAGATGAGGAACGTAAGTAAGATAGATTTGGATGGTTCTACATATAAAATGTTCAAGAGAGATGATGTACATTATGATGACGATCCCATTTGGGGAACTGGTTTATCGAATAGTGGATCATAAATTTATAATACAAGCAACCAAATGTTCATTCATTGAAGAAGTTGGCTTTAGTAAAAATTCTAGAAAACAATTCATTGGATGTGATATTAAAGACTTACTTAAGAGGAATGCATTAGTGCAATAATATTAAGACTCAACCTTCCCCAGATATTATAGAATTGACATGTGATAACGATTTTAAGAAAGAAAACATATCAAGGGTGTCCAAGTTCTTGGGAAAAGTCTTCAATATAAGCAAAGCTAGTGACAGATTATTATAAATAATAAGTTCACAATGATTATCGATGTCATAACCCAGCCCGACGTGCTTGACACCCACACTAACTCTCTAGTGGGAGAACCATTACGACAACCTAACTAAGCAACTTAATGAAAAACTAAACATTTAAAGATACGGAAGCAGGTTTAAATGATGGATAGGAACAGAGTTCCCATAAACTCCAAAGGTTTTAAATAAACAATTTAAACAACTATTGCGGAAGTCAACCCCTAGAACCTGAAAGTCATTGTACAAAAATTCTACCAATCAACAAGTATAAGGAAAGGGGGCGCAACCCTAAAAGTAAATATATGAATTAATCTAACAATAGAGTCTGAGTCTGAAAAGAATGGACTAAACAATAGAGGACCCATGGCAGCCTGGAAGAACTGGCTCACCCTTGAATCCGGTCTCGATCAGTGATCTCCTAACTGAGGTATGTCAGTAGCCGCCATAAGATGCCCTCTACTCAACAAAGAACAACCAAGTGCAGTATTAGTACACAACTACAGTGTACAGATAGGATCGCGCGACTACTCTAGTAAGAGAAATACAAGTAGGAAATTACAACACAGTAAACACACATATATTAAATACGTAGTTCAATTAGCATTTCAGGAGCGACATATAATTTCCTAATATCAATTACATGTAGACATGAACATAATACTCACAGGTGGTTCTCTCATAGAACCCATACCCAAATTGTAAGTGTGTCAAAATGTGACACCCAATCAAATGTATGTGTCAGAACGTGACACTCGGTCCAATATATGTGTCAAAAGGTGACACCTGATCCAATGTATGTGTCGAAATGTGACACCCGATCCAATCAACACAAGCACAATCACAACCACCCCATAATGATTAATACATATAGTGTAACATCTCGCTATTTGAATAAACTAGAAAGAGTTATAATTGGAAAGAGTCATTTTAGGAAAGAATGAAAAATTTGAAAATTTGTTAAGTCATTTTTAGAAAGGTTCTATCTAAAAAGCTACGACTGTTGTTGTTAACCCTACGCTTTTCTGATGGTAATGACCACTGTTTCCACAGGCCAACCTCCCACTAGGGTTGTGCCAGCCTCCTTAGAGGCAAGGCCAGTGTCAAATCTCAACTTTCTTGCAACGCTCCGTCCATCCCCTACAGTCGCAAAACCAATACCAATGAAATCGATTGTTTTCCTCCAGGAAGAGCCTAGGGTGTTTTGGGAGGAAGAAGAGGTGGAGCAGATGATCATATAGGAAAATCTTGAGTTCGTAGTAGTAGGGAAATTCTCCTACGGGTGGCTACAGATCCAGGGGTTGCGAAAGTTGATCCCCAAACAATGCGAAGTAAAGGCGGAGTAGAACGTAGGTGTGTTGAGCAACAGACATATCCTGATTAAAGTGTCATGCCTAGAGGACTATGTAAACTTGCTATCAAAACCAGCATTTTATATTGCTCATAGGAGATGGATACCCCATGAGAACGCTAAAGTGGGAACCAATGTTTGATCCGAAGGAGGAAACATCAACAACGATTGCATGGATATCATTCCTGTCTTTACCGCCTAATCTTTTCGTGAAGGAGGCTATTTTTTCATTAGCAACTGTAGTGGGTAAGCCACTTCAAGTGGATCTAGCGACAAAATATCAGACAAGACCAAGTTGTGCCAGAGTCAAAGTGGAGGTGGACCTCCTGAGAAATTTCTCGAAAAGAATCAATGTTGGGTTGAGGAAACAATCAGGAGAAATTATGGAGAAATGGATCAAAATCCACTATGACCATGTACCAAAATACTGTAAGAGTTGCAGAATACAAGGACATAATGAAAAAGAGTGTTTTGTCATTCATCTGAAATTATACCCAAAAAATGAGATAGAGGGGGAGAGGACGATAAAAGAAACAAAAGGAACCAATACAGAGGGTGAACAATATAATAGGAACCACTCTGAGAGAAAACCATCATCAAAAGAGGGAGTAAGGGAGTGATAAGGAGCAATAAACCAGGAGGGACGGAGGATGGATAAAACACGGACGGGGAAAAGTGGAACAAGTCTGGAATAAAAAATCAATTAAAGTCAAAACAGGGGAGAATCAATATGGAAAATAAATTTAAGGCGTTGGAATTAGAAATTGATGATGTAGAGGGACATTAGGGACAATTACAAAATGAGAAAGGGTCAGGGACTAAAAGATGGGTTGAGGAGGTGTTCATGGAAAACAAAAAAGATGAGAACTGTGAATCAAAGAGTGAAGGAGTCGAGGAAGACAATATGACAACCACCCAAGGGGGGGATATTGATGGAGGAAGCAGAAGTGATATAGGGGGGAACAAGGGGAAATAAAAACAGGGTGAGAAGGATGCCATAAGTTGCAATATGGACAGTAAGACAAGGGAAGTAAACAATAAGGTAGGCGAACTGAATAAAGAAGAAGACTCAGCATCTAAGTAGGAGGAAATAGAGGAATCCCATCAAAAAAGAATACTAGATCTAGAGGAAATTTCAGAGGAAGAAAAACAGAAAAGAAAATATACAGAGCAGACGAGGAGATAGAAGAAAATATAGACTTGTAATGACCCTCCTAGTCATTTCTGTGTCTTGCCTTCTGTGTGTCGTTAGAGCATTCCTGTAGCGACCCCAAGTCATTTATGACTTGCTGGGATTGACAGTTCAGTCACCTGGTCGTTCGTTTGGTTATTGTGTGAGTTTTAGTGTTTTTGGAGCTAATGACCCTTTTTGCTCAGTCGGCCTTTGATGCCTACTGGGTACCTGTTGTTTTGGTACTCATGCTACGCTCTGCATCTATTTCGTGATGCAGGTCCCAGTACTAGTTACCAGTAGTGAGTAGTTCGTGCTTTCTTTTGCAGCTGTGATTCAGAGACGAAGGCGAGCACTTGGCGTTTTGGGTTTGTCATGTCTCCATCTTTTGTTTTAGCTAGTCTTGTTGCCTTTGAGACACGCTTGTTGTGGTCTACTTTTGGGACTTGTACTCTTTTTATTAGATAGCTCTGTACTAGTGACTTCCAGGTTCTGGGATGGATTTTGTATATATTTATTTTGGTTTGTTTCCGCCTTGTTGTCCGTGTTTAGACTTTTGTTTCGCTAGTTTCTGCCCTTATACTCATGACTTGGTGTTCTGGGTTACGGGTTGGCTTAGCTACTGGTTGGGTATAGTAGGTGCCATCATGATTCGAGAAATCGGGTCGTGACAAGACTCGATTGCTAAACAAGGCGACATTTCACCAAGGCAAATCAAGCAGCTGGAAAGTGCGGCTAAAAGAAATAAATCGAGTCAATCATCCCTGCCATTACTAGTGCAAACAAGGAGTAGTAGGGAAAGGGTGGACATAATTTCTCAATGATTGGGAAAGCCATTTTTTGGAATATTAGGTCTGTTAGAACTCAAAAGGCCTTTGACAGATTAATGGACTTAGATCGGAGGAATAAATACAACTTTATAGCACTGATGGAACCGTTCCAGGGGCCACAAGAGATTGGCAAATACAAGAGAATGCTAGGATTACAGAATGTGGTAACTAATTGCTCAGATAAAATATGGGTGTTTTGGGATGACAATCGGATAGAAGAAGTAACTAGTGATAATGTGCAACACCTAAAAGTGAAGCTAAGAAATTGCAATGTTGAATGCATAATCACGTCAGTGTACGCGAGATGTGATGCTCTTGAAAGGTTAGAGTTATAGGAGGGACTAGAGGAGATATCGGCAAACCTCACTATACCATGGCTAGTGGGGGGAGATTTCAATGTTATTAGAAATGCTGTAGAAAAGGAAGGAGGGCTAGAGTTCAGTCTAAATGAAGCTTTGATTTTGAGTATTGTATCAACAGGTGCGCTCTAATAGAATTGAGATACATGGGTAGTAGGTTTACATGGTGGAACAGAAGGATAGAACAAGAGTGCATTTTCAAGAGACTAGATAGAATATTTGGAAATCATGAGTTTTTCAACATGATACCTTCCTGTGAAGTCCTTCATCTTATCAGACAGGGTTCGGATCATGCACCTCTTTAGGTGAACTATAAAACAGAGGAGGAACCAGCAGTGCGACCTTTCAAGTTCCTTAATTTTTGGACTAAACACCCAAATTTTAGGAAAAGGGTAGAAGACAATTGGAAGATAGAGTTCGTTAGGTGTCCTTTCATAGAATTCCATGCAAAAATTAAAAAGGTAAAAGAGGCTTTAGCACAATGGAGCAAAAACGACGTTTGGGAATATCTTTCAATAGATCACTACACTAGAGGATCTCATTAGGGTGAAGAAAAGTCAACTAGAAGTAAACTCTTCCCCAGAGAATAGAGAAGTACTGAAGAGGACGGAGGCTGAACATAGGAAGTTTTTGCACGTGGAGGAGGAATTCTGGAAGCAGAAAGCTGGAATGAGATGGTTTCAGGATGGAGACAGGAATACAAAGTTCTTCCATAATTATGTATAAGGCCGAAGGAAAAAACTCCACCTGGAAGAAATCACAACGAAACTAGGGAAAGTGGTTCACACGAGTGAAAATATTGGGAAGGAAGCAATATCCTTCTTTGAGGAACAGTTCCGAGAGGAGGAGACAGTTGAGAATGAAGAGATGCTAGGAGTGATTCCAAGGTTTATTACTGATGAGCAGAATGAGGAAATGAACAAAATCCAAAGTGTAGAGGAAGTGAAACATGTGGTGTTTGCGTTAAATGGAGATAGCACGAATGGACCAGACGGATTTTCGAGGATGTTTTACCAGAGTTGCTAGAAATTGTGGGGGAAGATGTAACAAGAATGGTCAGAGATTTCTTTTGTAGGAAACAACTTCCAAGATTCATCATGCATATGAATCTAGTACTAATGCCTAAAAAAGAAAATAAGGAGAAATTCACAGACCGTAGGCCAGTTAGTTTGTGTACGTTTATGAACAAAATAATCTCAAAAGTTATACATGATCGAATATTAAAATGGTTGCCAGGGATAATATCACATAATCAAATGGGTTTTATCAAAAGGAGAAGCATTTTGGAAAATGTGCTACTAGCTCAGGAGATAATTTGAGATATCAATTTAAGGAAAAATCATCAGAATGTGGTGGTGAAACTAGATATGGCAAAAGCTATTTTGGATCTTCCTTATTAAAGTGCTAAGGAAATTTGGTTTCTCAGAGGTCATAATTGATATGGTATGGAGATTGATTACAAACAATTGGTACTCCATTTTGGTAAATGGAAGAGCTTTTGGTTTTTTCAAGTCTTTTAAAGCCCTAAAACAAGGGGACCCTCTATCTCCAACATTGTTCATAATCACTGTTGCAATGTTAACAAGAGGGTTAAATAGATTACATGATGACATTGCATTTAGAGGATATGGTATGCCTAAATTGAGCCCTCCTATAAACCACCTTTCTTACGCAGATGATATGATACTATTTTATTTAGGGGAAAAGAAGTCTGTAGGAATGGTAATAAAGGTACTGAGAGAGTATGAGAGGATTTCGGGACAGATGGTTAACCTAAATAAGAGTTTCTTCTATCTACATGATAATACACCGCTGATTGTGAGTCTTAGACTAAGAAGGATGACAGGGATAAAGCAGAGGTCATTTCCCTTCACATACTTAGGATGTCCAGTATTCTATGGGAGGAAGAAATTGAGGTATTTTGATGATCTGCTGAAAAAGATACAAAAGAGACTCTAGATGTCATAGAATAAATGGCTTTGTTATGGGGGGAAAGCACATTCTAATTGCAAATGTCTTGCAATCAATGCCTATTTATCTACTCTCAGCAATGAATCTGCCAAAGAAAATGATTGAACAATTGCATCAAATTTTTGCTAGTTTCTTTCGGGGCAGGATGGGAGGAAGTAAAGGAAAACACTGGAAAGCTCAGGAGTTGTGCCTACCTAAATTGAAAGGAGGACTAGGATTTAGATCGCTTCATGAGGTCACTAAAGCACTATTTGGAAAATTATGGTGGAGTTTCTGGACCACCATATCACTTTGGAGCTCTTTCATGTGGATTAAATACTGTAAAAAACATCATCCCGTATTGGCTAAGGGGACAGGGGCATCTCATGCATGGAGGAAAATGGTTGAGGTTAGGGAGGAAGTGGAGCATGAAATATGGTGGCAAATAAAGTTGGGAGAGGCAAGCTTTTGGTTTGATAATTGGACCAAGCAAGGTGCATTATATTTTTTGGAGGTGATAGTAAGGGGAGAAGAGGAAATAGAAGTGAAACAATTCATAGAATGGGATAGATTGAAGATAAATATGCTTCTATCAACCGAAATGACGGAATATATAGTGGAGAACATGGGGCAAAAAATTGAGGTGGGGGCGGTGGATAAAGCTTGGTGGATGGGCAACCAAAGTGGGGAGTTCACAGTGAAATCAACTTTTTGAAATCATAAGGAGAAAAAATGAAAAGAATTGGTGGTGGAAGTACATATGGAGTAGAGGGGTTCCTTTCAAAATTAATTTCCTACTATGGAGGAGATGGATAGGTAAAATTGCTACAGAAGATGTGCTTAAAAGGATGAGGATCGGTAGAATATCCAGATGCTATTGTTGTGACTCACACAAGGAGGAAACGTTGACCCACCTTTTTCTAACAGCTCCCATAGCCCAAAAGCTATGGAAGTAGTTTGCTGATTGTGCAGGTATAGAGATGGAGGCCGAACTACAACAAACAATTAAAAAATGGTGGGCAGCATCTTCTAAGCCCAAGGTAAAAGCCATATTTTAGGCTATACCTAACATTATGATGTGGGAACTATGGAAGTGAAGAAATGCCAGAAAAAATGGCAAGGAAGTGACTTACAAAAAGTTACTACAACAATGTCAACACACAATATTCAAGCTGGTTAAAACTCTTTACCCTTGGATAAACTTTCAGAGAAATTGGGAGGATGTACTAGAGGTGCTACAGCAGTACAAACCAAAGTTACACTATCGAGCAATATCTTGGAGAAAACCATAAAAGGGTTGGATGAAATGCAACACAGACATAGCAAGTAGAGGAAATTCAGGTGAATGTACCTATAGCTTTTGTATAAGGGATGATCTTGGAGACTTGGTATATGCGGAGGCACAAAGAATGGGTATTGGTAATAATATGGAGGCTGAGACTAGAGCAATCCTCTGAGCGCTACAACATTGCAAAAATAATAACATCACAATGTGGTTGTGGAGACATATTCACTATGCATTTCAAATATGATGATGAGGGAATGGAAAGTGCCATGGCAACACACATAAGATATGGAAGAGATACAACATATTAGAAAAACAGTGCAGACAAAAATTAAACATATTTTCAGAGAGGAAAATCAATTAGCAGATACTTTAGCTAATGAAGCATATAAGAGAGATCAGGTAGTAAAATGGTATAATTTTCAACAGCTATGAAAGGAAAGAAAAAAAATCATAAATGCAGACAAAGCAGAGATACCCACATTAAGGATCAAGTCAAGGAAGATCAATATTCACCCACATAATGCACAAGATTAATGATAAGGGGACAATCAAGGAAAAATCTCAATGCTGGGATATTTACATTTGTAGGTTTTGCCATTTAAATAACAAAGGGCAAATAGGTAATCCAGCTAAAGATGAGGACCTTGTTAGAGTAAGCTTGAGAGCACGGCTGATGAAGGAAACTGTGAAGAATCGTATCAGCACTCTGGTATCTTCATGGTCACATCAATCAAAAGGTAAACATTCAAAAAGTTCCCAAAGAAAACAAAGAAGATAAAAAGAAGAAAGAAGCACTTACAGGGAGATTCCAAGCTCCAAGCGAGGCACAATGATTGACATCACTAAGGGAATCATTGCTGCCACTGAATTCTACACCCAGAAAAGAAAGGATTCAAAGAAAAGAAGGGAGCTGAAGGTGACAAACCGCTGTGGGATAAAGAGTAGCGCCAACATGTGGAGGAGAGGATGGATCACAATTAGGAAACACTCTGAGCAGGGTCAGAAATAAATGATGTATGGTTCATACAGGGACTGGGCAAACTTTCTCTATCTTTCATTTTGTTCATTTCTTATTTTGGGCCGGTTGGCTCACTTTTGTATAGTTTTTAGATGTTGAATAAAAGGAGCATCTAGCTCCAATATTAAATTTATAAAAAAAGACCTACGTTGAGTTTTTGAGTCAACTTCAAACAACCATAACTCCTAGCTCAGGATGTGTTAGGTGTACTTCTAGACACTGTAGGAAAGATCTTGGAATTGTCTTTCCAACGCCACTAAGTTTGCTTGATTCTGAGTTTGTATGAGTGAGATATTCCCATTTGAAGTTGGGTTGTTCAAATAAAGAAAGTCTAATCCGGATTTTGTAAGGGTAGTTTGGTCTTTTCCATACCCTATTATTTTAATTTCATTCTTTTGTAATTAGTTGGGGTTTAAACTGAACTTGGTCAGCTTACACTTTTGAAAAAGAGTTTGGGTTTTGAGAGAAGAGAAAAGAAGAGGAGAAAAGAGGAGAAGAAGCAAGGATTCGTTGTCTTTGTAAGGAATTGATTGCGGATTTCATCAAGGATTTGATCCTACGAGATATGTGAGTTCACATAGCATTGGGTTCATTCACCCACGCGCCAAACATGTTTATTTCAGCATGATTTTCATCCTAAAAGATTTGAGACTTTGATGTTCTTGAGTTGTATTCTTGAATTGCCTTCTTTCTTGAATTTGGATGAGATTGAGGAGTTCCTGAGAGTTTAAGGTCAATTATTATATTTGTTTTGAGTTAGATTCATGTGTACATGTGTTGGGTATCTGAATCTAAAGGTAAATTGAGGGAAAAAACCGATTTTAGGTGAATTGGGGTTAGAAAACTAAAAAGGAACAAGTTGGGCAAATCTGGGTACGCGGACCTGTTCCTCAGAATTGACAAAAAATTTTCCGCGTCATAGATTTGTCATGGACCGTTCTACCTCAAAATTTATTTCACAACCAAATAATTAAATGCATCTCCGCATCACGAATTTGGTTCCCGATAGTGATTTCTTGATCTTTTCTCATATTTAACTATCTAAAAACACTCATAAACATCATGAGATCTTTCCTATCACAAATCACAATCCTTGAATCCATAATTCAATTCAAGGATTAGTTAAGAGTCAAGTCAAGAGATGTTAAGAGCCAAGTCAAGAGAAGTTCATAGAATCTTCCAAAAGTCTTTTACAAATGTGTTAACTTTGTTTTAAGACTTAAGTTTTGAGTTGAGTAAAGAGTCAAGTTTAAAGTTTATTTCTTCAAAGATTATACGGGAACTTAGTATTCCCAATAGTTAAAATGTTTTCACATTTGAGCAAAAAAGGAAACACCAATTTCCAAGAGAGCTTTTAAACTAAGTTTTGAGTAATTATCTCAAACCAAAGAAAGAGTTTTGTTTTAAGAACATATGAGCTGAGTATTTTTTTGGAGTAGTATTGAGCACCGATATGGGGCCGCGAGTTCATAATAACCCAAGTCTCCATAAACCATATTCTAGCCATCATGGGTAGAAAAGATCATACTTTTTAGATGATTCCTTAGTGCTTTTTAGCATAGACTAGTAGATCCACTTGGTCAAGGCGTTCTATATAATGGCAAAGTATAAGACAGCTCTGGCAGTATGGGCAATATGTTGTATCATCACTTAGGCTCATAGTGATGGTTGTCAGTTAGAAAAACTCCCACAATATTATATTACTTCATATGTAATTGAGTTGTTATTGTATTTTCTTTAATAAATTGAGTTGCTACTACTATTTTAAATGCCTTGTATAACTACACCATTATTGTTGTTTTACTTTGCATTTTAGTTGAGTTATTCATGAATTGAGTAAAGCCAAGGTAAGTGTTCCTTTCAGATTATTTTCAAGCTTATGTCATTTTCAGTTTTCCCCTTGCATACTCGTACATTCAATGTAGTGATGCCATTTGGCCTGCATCATTTTATGAATCAGACAGAGGTAACCACAATCAACATCCAGCACCTCGTTGATCAAGTTGAGCACTTAGAGTCAGTTGGTGAACCTTCTTACTTTCTGGAGGTCTCTATTTACATTGCTTTAGTACTTTAGTTGTTCGAATGATCGGGGGTCTTGTACAGACATCCCTTCTTATTTTAGAGGCTTCATAGACAGTTTGTAGTTCAGTTGCCTTTACATTGTTATTTCTTATGTTAAGACTTAAGTTGCCACTTTGGCCAAGTTAAATGTTTGACCTTTAAATGTTCTAAGTTATTTTATTAAGCAATTGAGTAGAGATGCATTGAATCATTGTATTAATGCTTTTAACTCTTCTGTTGAGTAAGTAAGTCAGGCCAAGGGTTCTCTTGGGGCAAACAATGGTTCTCGAGTGCCAGTCCCAACCAGGGTATAGGCTCGAGTGTGACAAACTTGGTATTAGAGCCTAGAGTTCAAGATTCCTAGAGAGTCTATGAAGCCATGTATGGAGAGTCCTAGTTATAAGTGTGAACCTCTCCACATCTATAATTTGGAGGCTGCAACACTTAGGAAATTATTGCACTTCATTCATACTCATTTCATGTGATAGAGTTCATCTCTATAGATTCTATTCTAATTCATGCTTGCACATGTTTTTCTGTTAATCATGCCTCCAAGAAGAGTTCGTTCAAGGTCGTCCTGCTAGGAGGAACGTTAAGGAGCCAAGGGTACCTAATGCACCTGAAGTGCAACCCCAAGGAGAAGTCACGAATGTTGAGTTCAGGGAAGTGATTCGAATGTTGAGCCAAGCTATGACTAACAAAGTTGGGCAACAAAGAGGAGCTAGACAGAAAGTGGTTAATACTTCGAGGATCAGAGAGTTCTTGAGGATGAATCCTCTAAGTTTCACTAGTTCAAGCACTACTGAGGATCTAGAGAACTTTAGTGAGGAGCTGCAAAAGGTATTTGAAGTTATGCGCGTTGCCGATACTAAGCGAGTAGAACTAGCTGCATATTAACTAAAGAATGTTTCTAAGACTTGGTTCGACCAGTGGAAGAAGGGTAGAGCTGAGGAAGCACCCCCTGCGAGTAAGGCTTGTTTTGAGGAGGCCTTCTTGGGGCGTTTCATTCCCTGAGAACTGAAAGAATTCAATGTACAAGTGTTTATCACCCTCAAGAAAGATTCACTAACTGTTCATGAGTACAGCTTAAAGTTCACCCTACATTCCTGATATGCTTGAGAGATGGTTACGGATATGAGAAGCAGGATAAGTTTTTTTGTTTCTGGGTTGTCCCATCTGTCAAGTAAAGAGGGCAAGGCAGCCATGCTAATTGGAGACATGGATATATGAAGGTTGATGGTCTATGTGCAATAGGTTGAGGAAGAGAAGCTGAGTAATATGGAGGAGTTTAGAAATAAGAAAGCGAAGATAGGAAATGAGTTCGAGCAGCAAAGGAATAATGTGAACGGGGCCTCTTTCCAACAAAATCAAAAAGGAGCTGCACCATCATCTGCTAGTGCACCTACACCCAGAAACAAAGGTGAGTACAATGGTCAGAATTCATAGAACTTCAAAGCTAGACCCGTACAGTCTCAGGGTAGTCTGGTACAAGAAGGTAACTGGGCTCCTGCATGTGCTATATGTAGAAGAACTCAACTAGGTAAGTGTCGCGATGGCTCCACAGGTTGTTTCCAATTTGGACAAGAGGGTCACTTCATGAAAGAGTGTCCTAAGAACGGTTAAGGAAATGGAAATTAGGGCAATAGAGCCTAATCTTCATTAGTTGCTTCACCATACATGGTTGCACCTAGAGGAGCTACTTCCAGCACCAGCAAAATTAAAAGAGATGAAGGAGCAGTTGAAAGATCTCCTTCATAAGGGTTTTATTCGACCAAGTGTCTCACCTTGGGGCGCTCCGGTCTTGTTTTTGAGGAAGAAAGATGGTTCCCTTAGGATGTGTATAGATTACCGCCAGTTGAACAAGGTTACCATCAAGAATAAGTATCCTCTTTTGAGAATTGATAATCTTTTTGATCAGCTTCAGGGTGCTAGTTGTTTTTCTAAGATAGACCTCAGATCAGGTGACCATCAATTAAGAGTAAGGAAATGTGATATTCCAAAGACAGCTTCAGGACCCGTTATGGTCATTATGAGTCCCTAGTTATCTCCTTTGGTTTGATCAATTCACGTGCGACATTCATAGACCTTATGAATAGAGTATTAGAACCTTATTTAGATATGGTTGTTATCGTATTCATTGATGACCTACTAATCTATTCATAGAATGAAGAAGATCATGCTAGTCATGTCAGAATAGTTCTCCAAACTCTAAAGGATAGAGAGTTGTATGCCAAGTTCTCTAAGAGTGAATTTTTGCTTGAGTATGTGGCATTCTTAGGCCACATTGTGTTTGGAGAGGGAATTAAAGTTGATACCCAGAAAATAGAGGTAGTGCAGAATTGGCCTAGACCTAGATCTCCAACTGACATTAGAAGTTTCTTGGGTTTGGCTGGCTATTATAGAAGGTTTGTAGAGAGGTTCTCATCTATTTTATCTCCTTTGACCAAGTTAACTGAGAAAATGGTGAAGTTTCAGTTGTCTAAAGCTTGTGAGAAAAGTTTTCAGCAATTGAAAAATAGGTTGACTACTGCCCCAGTATTGACCTTACTAGAAGGCACTCAAGGTTTTTTTTTGTATATTGTGATGCGTCTAGACTTTGGTTTTGGTTGTGGGTTAGTGCAGAATGGCAAAGTTATAGCTTATGCCTCCAGACAGTTGAAAGTTCATGAGAAGAACTACACAACCCATGATATAGAATTGGCTCCCATAGTATTTGCTTTGAAAATATGGCTCCATTATCTTTATGGTGTTCATGTGGATGTGTTCACCGATCACAAGACTCTTCAGTATGTGTTACTAAGAAAGAGTTTAATCTCAGACAAAGGCAGTGGTAAGAATTACTCAAGGATTATAACATGAGTATTTTTTACCACCCAGGTAAGGCTAATGTTGTTGCTGATACCTTGAGCAGGTTGTCTATGGGTAGTATCACCCATTTTGAGTAAGATTAGAAGGAGCTAGCAAGAGATGTGCATAAACTTGCACGATTAGGAGTTCGACTAATGGATTCCATAGAAGGAGGAGTAGTGGTGATGAATGGGGTTGAATCATCTGTAGTGTCAGAAGTAAAAGAGAAACAAGACCAAGACCCTATTTTTCTTGAATTGAAGGCAAATGTTTATAAGCAAAAAGTATTGGCTTTTGAACAAAGGGGAGATGGAGTATTGAGGTATCAAGGTAGATTGTGTGTACCAAGGGTGGATGAACTCCAAGAGAGAATAATGGAGGAAGCTCATAGCTCTGGATATTCTATTCATCCAGGTTCCACAAAGATGTATCGTGACTTGAAAGAAGTATATTGGTGGAATGGTATGAAGAAGGGCATTGAAGAGTTTGTTTCTAAATGTCCGAAATGCCAACAAGTTAAAGTAGAGCACCAAAGGCCGGGTGGTATGGCTCAGAATATTGAACTTCCAAAATGGAAGTGGGAGATGATCAATATGGACTTCATCACAGGTTTACCAAGGTCTCGCAGGCAGCATGATTCTATTTGGGTGATTGTGGATCGAATGACCAAATCAGCCCACTTTCTACTAGTAAAGACTACCCATACAACAGAGGATTATGCTAAGTTGTATATTCAAGAGGTAGTTAGACTTCATGGGGTGCCAGTTTCGATTATTTTAGATAGAGGTGCCCAATTTACTTCACAGTTAAGGAAATCTTTTCAAAAAGGCTTGGGTTCAAAGGTGAACTTAAGTATTGTTTTTCATCCTCAGACAGATGATCAAGAAGAGCGCACTATTTAGACCTAAAAGGATATGTTGAGGGCTTGTGTGATTTATTTCAAAGGTAATTGGGATAATCACCTACCTCTTATTGAACTTTCTTACAACAATAGTTACCACTCTAGCATCCAGATGGCTTCTTATGAAGCTTTTTATGGGAGAAGATGCAGATCTCCAATTGGATGGTTTCAAGTTGGTGAAGCTGGGTTGATAGGACTAGACTTAGTTGATCATCAAACTATGAAAAAGATGAAAGTTATTCAAGAGAGGTTGAAAACAGTGCAGAGTCGTCAGAAATTCTACGCTCATGTTAGAAGCAGGGAGTTATAGTTTGAAGTAGATGATTGGGTATACTTGAAAGTTTCACCCATGGGTGTCATGAGATTCGGTAAGAAGGGGAAGCTTAGTCCCTGGTATATTGGTCCTTACAGAATATCCAAGAGGATTGGCAATGTAGCTTATGAGTTAGAGCTACCACAAGAGTTAGCAGCGATTTGCAACTTGAATTCCTTCACGTCCAACATATTTTTTCTTAAGGTAATTCCAAATTTCGTTCGGTGATGGGAGAAATATAATTCTCTTTAAAATAGTTGTTAAGACAACAACAAACAGAGTTGGTTTCGTCATGGAATTCATGATTTCTTTTCTTTGTGACTCTTGATTTGTGCTTCGGTGAGATTATTTTGTACCGAATTAATTACATAACCTCTTCTACTGCTTCCTTCCTATAGATCAAGGGGCTCCAAGTAATTTTCCATTCTCGCAACTCATAATTGGTAATTTTCATTACTAAAAACAGCATGAGTTATTCATGATAAACTATTTTTGAAATCCATCTCTTCATTCAAAGGTCCCTTCAGAAATATAGCTCTAGATCCCACCTATCAGTTTTTGAAAGAAAAGAAATGCAATAAAATAACACTGGAAGAAAACTTGAAGGATAAATTATGTATTGCACTACAGAACTTTATATTATTGACTAACAAAAGACATGTATTTACAAACTAAAAACCGAACTGAAATAGAAATCAACTCCTAAATACTAGGTCAAACTTAGTAGAATTATTGCAACAAGAATATATGTAGTTCTAAATCAAAGATTCAACATATTTACAAAAGATTCCAAGGCCTTCAATCTTGAACCTTATATGTATAGCTCTTATGCTTCAATATTATTGTCTTGAAGCCATATCGAGAAAGCTTGGAAAGTGTTCGTATCAGCTCTGTGATGCTTTTGAGTAAACTCAAATAGAGCAGGCCATGTGAAGTCAGGATACATTGGAGTGTTGTTTTAGTCCACCAATTCAGTTGGTGAACTAACCACCTTATATTTACAAGGACAAGGAAAGAAAGCAAGTGATTTTCTAGGAGTCTTGTTGTTAACCACTGCTCTATGCAAGCAACTTTTGTATCTATCATTCAATAGGGCCTGCAAAAGGACAAACACCAAATATGCTATATTCAATTTGTAAGTCTAAGAACTCATGATGTATATCATTGCACATCATGTGGAAAGATCTTATATTGTTTTTCACCAAAAAAATGTATTATTTGTTTAATTGATTATGTTTATAGTATTGGTATGTAATACATAATACATTAGCTTATTATATAGTACTAGTTTGTAAATTTGCTTACCATAAATGTGTCGCCTATATTAACCACAAAATCATTATAATTTGGACGAATGAAGTACAATTCATTGTCCACAAAAACCTGAAGTCCTGACTTGAATTGAGACATCATACATAAAACATTGAATTCAATAAATAGGATACATAATTTAATTAGATACAATGTTTTGATGTATTCATTGTACTTTATGTATCTTAAATTATTATTTTTATGTAAATTCAATAAATATGATGCATAAATTATTAGGATACAATAATTTGGATGTAATAAAAATTAATATTTCCTGAATCTCAATAGACTCTTTAAATTAATAAATATTAATTTATATATTAAATTATACATCTACAAATTAATAATATTTTGTAGTCTCACCTATATTTATTTAGTGAGTTTTACTATAGTATTATTTTAAGAATAAAAGTTATTTGTAGCTATATAAGGAAATCTATCTAAGGAAAATCAATCGGAAAACTTCTTTAAATATCTATACCTACGATTATGCTATATTATGTGTAGATATGTCTAAGTACATTCTATAACAAAATTATACCCCAATTTTAAGCATTATTAAGCCATTCATAGCAAATAGTTAGGACCCATTTTTGATATTTCAAAGCTTTTTAAGAAAAAATTTTCAAACTCTGATTCGAAATCTATGGTCAAACATATCTTTAAAATATTACCTTTTTTAAAATTTGCTTCAAAATATATGAAAACTCTCTGGCCACAAAATTAAGCACTATTAAACCCTTCTCAACAAACTGTTCAGACCCATTTCTGATACTTGAGAACTTTTAAAGGAAATTTTTTCAAAATCTATGGTCAAAAATATCTTTGAAAGTATTTCCTTTCTAAAATCTGATTCAAACTACATATGAACTTCTATCCAAATTTCAAGCATACTAAAGCTCGAAGGGCAATCAGGTTCAAGTGGGAAAAATTCGTGTGTAGTTTCATTGGAAGACGATGAAGAATGGGAAATTGTTGGCCCAAAGAACAAGTTTGTAGTCACAAGAACTCAGGACTTTGTTTCTTCAAACTTGAGTGCCATTATTGGGGGGTAGTTGGTGAGCCTTGTAAAAGTGAGAGGGAACAAAGCCTCTATGATAATTCAATCATTTTTAGTATTCCATCCTGATATTTCACATGAAGCTGTTCATAATTCAAGATGCTCTCTACCTCTTTTCTGCCCCTGAGACACTCGAGGGATATAGAATTACCGTAGGAATGGTTGGAGTGGCTACTGCTAGGAAATCTATTATCATACAGACACTTCCTAAGATGATGATTTTACACCTGAAGCGGTTTGGTTATGGAAGCTATGGAAGTACCAAATTGCATAAACCTGTTCATTTTCATCTTGAACTAGTTCACGGCTTATCACTAGTTCAAGAGGAAAATGCACAGGTTTATGCAATTTGATACTTCCATAGCTTCCATAACCAAACCGCTTCAGGTGTAAAATCATTATCTTAGGAAGTGTGTGTATGCTGATGGATTTCCTAGCAGTAGCCACTCCAACCATTCCTATGGTAGTTCTATATCCCTCGAGTGTATTAGGGGCAGAAAATAGGCGCAGAGCATCTAGAATGTTATGAACAGCTTCGTGTAAAATATCAAGATGGAATACCAAAAATGGATGAACTATCGCAGAGGCTTTTTTCCCTCTCACTTTTACAAGGCTCTTCAACTGCCCCCCAATAATGGCACTCAAGTTTGAAGTAACGAAGTCCTAAGTTCTTGTGACTGCAAACTTGTTCTTTGGGCCAACAGTTTCCCATTCTTCAGCATCATCCGATAAAACAATAGACGAATTTTTCCCACTTGAACCTGATTGCCCTTCAAGATTTAGTATGCTCAAAATTTGGATAGAAGTTCATATTTTGTTTGAATCTGATTTTAAAAAAGGAAATACTTTCAAAGATATATTTGACCACAGAATTTGAAACAAAATTCCTTAAAAAATTCTCAACTATCAAAAACGAGTCCGAACAATTTGCTGAAGGGCTTAATAGTGCTTAATTTTGTGGCCAGAGAGTTTTCATATATTTTGAAGCAAATTTTAAAAAAGGTAATATTTTAAAGATATGTTTGACCATAGATTTCGAATCAGAGTTTGAAAATTTTTTCTTAAAAAGCTTTGAAATATCAAAAATGGGTCCTAACTATTTGCTATGAATGGCTTAATAATGCTTAAAATTGGGGTATAATTTTGTTATAGAATGTACTTAGACATATCTACACATAATATAGCATAATCGTAGGTATAGATATTTAAAGAAGTTTTCCGATTGATTTTCCTTAGATAGATTTCCTTATATAGCTACAAATAACTTTTATTCTTAAAATAATACTATAGTAAAACTCACTAAATTAATATAGGTGAGACTACAAAATATTATTAACATGTATCTGTATAATTTAATAGATAAATTAATATTTATTAATTTAAAGAGTATTTTGAGATTCAGGTAATGTTAATTTCTATTACATCAAAATTATTGTATACTAATAATTTATGTATCATATTTATTGAATTTACATAAAAATAATAATTTATGATACATAAAGTACAATGAATACAAGAAAACATTGTATCTAATTAAATTATGTATCATATTTATTGAATTCAATGTTTTTTGTATTATGCCTCAATTCAAATCAGGACTTCAGGTTTTTGTAGACAACGAATGGTACTCCATTCGTCCAAATTTTAATGCTTTTTTGGTTAACATAGGCGACACATTTATGGTAAGAAAATTTACAAACTAGTACTATATACTAGGCTAATGTATTATGTATTACAAATAAATAACATAAACATAATCAATTGAATGAATAATACATTTTTTTGGTGAAAAACATTATAAGATATTTCCACATGATGGGCAATGACATACATCATGAGTTCTTAGACTTACAACTTGAATATAACATATTTGGTGTCTGTCCTTTTGCACGCTCTATAGAATGGCAGATACAAAAATATCTTGCATAGAGCAGTGGTTAACAACAAGACTCCTAGAAAATCACTTGCTTTCTTTCTTTGTCTAGACAAAGATAAGGTGGTGATTCCACCAACTGAATTGTTGGACTACAACAACCCTCGACTATATCCTAACTTCATATGTCCTGCTCATCGTGAATTTACTTAAAAGAATCACAGAGCTTATACAAACACTCTTTAAGCTTTCTCGATATGGCTTCAAGACAATAATGTAGAAGCTTAATAGCTTTACATGTGAGGTTCAAGATTGAAGGCCTTAGAATCTTTTGTATATATGTTAAATCTTTCATTTAGATATTTATGTTGCCATAGTTCTATTAAGTTAGACACCTAGTATTTAGGAGTTGATTTTTATTTCAGTTTGGTTTTTAGTCTATGAATACATGTCTTTTGTTAGTCATCAATAATATAAAGCTCTATAGTGAAATACATAATTTATCCTTCAACTTTTCTTCCACTTTTATTTTCCTACAATTATTTTCTTTCAAAAATTGATAGGTGGGATCTAGAGCTTTTTTTCTAAAGGGACCTTTAAGTGAAGAGATGGATTTCAAAAGTTGTTTTTCATTAATGACTCATGTTGTTTTTAGAAATGAAAATTACCATTTATGAGTTGTGAGAACGGAAAATTACTTTGAGACCCTTGATCTTTAGGAAGGAAGCCGTGGAAGAGGATTATGAAATTAATCCGTTACAAAATAATCCAACCATAACCCAAATCAAGAGTCACTAGGAAAAGAAAATTTATGAAGTCCACGACAAAAGCAACTTTGTTTGTTGTTGTCTCAACAAGTATTTTAAAGATAATTATACTTCTCCCATCACCAAAAGAAATTTGGAATTATCTTAAGAAAGAATATGCTGGAGGTGAAGGAATTCAAGTTGAAAAAAATAAAAGACTCCAAGAAAATCAAAGAATGCTTGGATAGATTGCTTGGTATTTGTAACAAGGTAAGATTTCTAGGCACTAGATTAGAAAAGGTAAGAGATAAATATAAACACAAGTAGCCAAAGGTTGATTCATTGAATAATTTGACTTTAGCAAAAAAATCCAGAAAATCATTCTTTGAATGTGATATGAAAGACTCTCTTAATTAAGAGGAAATGGAGTGAATGCCATAATCCTAAGAAACAATCTCCCCCTGAAATATTATAGAAGAGACATGTGATAACATTGTATTAAAGAAATGATGGGAAAGTTTTCCAATTTCATGGGAAAAGATTTCAGCAAAAGCAGTGCTAGTGAAGGGACTGATGGAAAAGGTAGGGGTAAGAAGAGAGAGTGAGTCTTACAAGATCTAGATTGCACTCTGTCTCAGCATAGTGTAGATGCTGAAGATTCTTCAAGATGAGGAACGTAAGTAAAATAGATTTGGATGGTTCTACAGATAAAATGCTAAAGAGAGACTATGTACATTATGATGACGATCCCATTTGGGGAACTGGTTTATCGAATAGTGGATCATAAATTTATAATACAAGCAACCAAATGTTCATTCATTGAAGAAGTTGGCCTAAGTAAAAATTCCAGAAAACCATTCTTTGGATGTGATATTAAAGACTTCCTTAAGAGGAATGCATTAATGCAAGAATATTGAGACTCAACCTTCCCCAGATATTATAGAACTGACATATGATAACGATTTTAAGAAAGACAAGAAATCAAGGGTGTCCAAGTTCTTGGGAAAAGACTTCAATATAAGCAAATCTAGTGACATATTATAATAAATAATAAGTTCACAATGATTATCGATGTCACAACCCAACCCGTCGCAATTGGCACCCACACTAACTCTCCAATGGGAGAACCATTACGACAACCCAACTAAGCAAATTAACAAAAAACTAAACATTTAAAGATACAGAAGCAGGTTTAAATGATAGATAGGAACGAAGTTCCCATAAACTCCAAAGGTTTTAAATAAACAACTTAAACAACTACTGCGGAAGTCAACCCCTAGAACCTGAAAGTCATTGTACAAAAATTCTACCAATCAAAAAGTCTAAGGAAAGGGGGTGCAGCCCCGAAACTAAATATATGAATAAATTTAACTATAGAGTCTGAGTCTAAAAAGAATGCACTAAACAATAGAGGACCCATGGAAGCCTTGAAGAACTGGCTCACTCTTGAATTCGGTCTCGATCAGTGATTTCCTAACTGAGGTCTGTCAGTAGCCACCTGAAGATGCCCTCTACTCCGCAAAGAACAAGCAAGTGCAATATCAGCCACAGTGTACTGGTAGGATCACGTGACTACTCCAATAAGCGAAATACAAGCAAAAAATTACAACAAAGTTAACACACATATACATAATACATAGTTCAATTAGCATTTCAGGAGCAACATAAAATTTCCCAATATTAGTTACAGGCAGACATAAACATAATAATCACAAGTGGTTCTCTCATGGAACCCATACCCAAATTGTTAGTATGTCAGAGCATGACACCCAATCCAATAAACACAAGCACAATCACAACCACCCCATAATGAATAATACATATAGTGTAACATCTCGCTAATTTAAACAACTAGAAAGAGTTAGAATTGGAAAGAGTCATTCTAGGAAAGAATGAAAAATATAGAAATTTGTTATGTTAAGCTAAGTTGAGTTTTTGGGTAAAATTCAAACGACCATAACTCCTAGCTCATAATTTGTTAGATGTGCTTTAGACACTATAGGAAATATCTTGGAATTATCTTTCCGACGCCGCTGGGTTTGCTTGATTCCGAGTTCATATGAGTGAGAGATGCCCATTTGAAGTTGGGTTGTTCAAATATGGAAAGTCTAATCCGGATTTTGGAAGGGTAGTTTGCTCTTTTCCATACCCTATTATTTTAATTTAATTTTTTTTGTAATTAGTTCGGCTCTAAACTGAACTTGGTCAGTTTACACTTTTGAAAAAGAGATAGCGTTTTGAAAGAAGAGAAACGAAGAGGAGAAAAGAGGAGAAAAAGCAAGACTTGATTGCGGATTTCATCAAGGAATTGATCTTATGAGGTATGTGAGTTCACATAGTGTTGGGTTCGTTCAGCCATGTGCCAAACATGTTTATTTCAATTTGATTTTCTTCCTAAAAGATTGAGACTTTAATGTTCTTGAGCTGTATTCTTGAATTGCTTTCGTTCTTGAATTTGGGATGAGATTGAGGAGTTCTTGAGATTTTAAGGTCGATTGTTATAGTTGTTTTGAGTTAGATTCTTGTGTACATGTGATGGGTATCTGAATCTAAAGGGAATTTGAGAACAAGAACCGAGTTTAGGCGAATTGGGTTTAGAAAATGAAGAAGGAACAATTCGGGCAAATCTGGGTACACAGACCTGTTCCTCAGAATTGACAAAATTTTCTCCACATCGCAAGTGGTCGCGAACCATTCTGCCTTAAAATTTATTTCGTGACCAAATAATTAAATGCAAATCCGCGTCATGGACTTGCTTCTAGACAGTGATTTCTTGATCTTTTCTCATGTTTAAATGTCTAAAACACTCCTAAACATCATGAGATATTTCCTATCACAAATCACAATCCTTGAATCCATAATTCAATTCAAAAATCAGTTAAGAGTCAATTCAAGAGAAGTTAAGAGTCAAGTCAAGAGAAGTTCATAGAGTCTTCCATAAGTCTTTTACAAATGTTTTAACTTTGTTTTAAGACTTGAATTTTGAGTTGAGTAAAGAGTAACAAGTAAAGTTTAAAGTTCATTTCTTCAAAAGACTATACGGGAACTAAGTATTCCCAAGAATTAAAATGTTTTCACATTTGAGCAAGAAAGGAAACACCAATTTCCAAGAGAGCTTTTAAGCTAAGTTTTGAGTAATTATCTCAAACCAAAGAAAGAGTTTTGTTTTAAGAAGATATGAGCTGAGTATATTTTTGGAGTAGTATCGAGCACCGATATGGGGATGCGAGTTCATAATAACTCAAGTCTTCATAAACCATATTGTAGTCATCATGGGTAGAAAGGATCATACTTTTTAGATGATTCTTTAGTGCTTTTTAGCATAGACTAGTAGGATCCAATTAGTTAAGGCGTTCTATATGATGGCAAAGTAGAGGACAATTCTAGCAGTGTGGCCAGGACGCTATATCATCACTTAGGCTCATATCGATGGTTGTCGGTTTGACAAACTCCCACAGTATTATATTACTTTATATGTAATTGAGTTGTTATTGTATTTTTTTTAATAAATTGAGTTGCTACTATTATTTTAAATTCCTTGTATAACTGCACCATTATTGTTGTTTTACTTTGCATTTGAGTTAAGTTATTCATGAGTTGAGTAAAGCAAAGGTAAGTGTTCCTTTCAGATTCTTTTCAAACTTATGTCATGTCCAGTTTTCCCCTCACATACTCATACATTCAATGTACTGATGTCATTTGGCCTGTATCATTTTATGATGCAGATACAGGAAATCAGGATCAGCATCCAGCGCCTCGTTGATCAAGTTGAGCACTTAGAGTCAGTTGGTGAGCCTCCTTGTTTTCTTGAGGGCTCTTTTTACATTGCTTTAGTACTTTAGTTGTTAGGCTGATCGGGGGTCTTGTCCCGACATCCCTCCTTATTTTAGAGGCTTCATAGACAGTTAGTAGTTCAGTTGTCTTTACATTGTTATTTCTTATGTTAACACTTAAGTTGCCACTTTGGCTAAGTTGAATGTTTTACCTTTAAACGTTCTAAGTTATTTTATTAAGCGGTTGAGTAGAGATGGATTGAATCCTTGTATTAATACTTTTAAGTCTTCCACTGAGTAAGTAAGTCAGGTTAAGGGCTCGCTTGGGGCCAGCAATAGTTCTCGAGTATCAGTCTCGCCTAGGGTGTAGGCTCGGGGCATGAGAAACTTGGTATCAGAGATAGAATTTTAAGAGTCCTACAGAGTCTATGAAGCCGTGTCTATAGAGTCCTAGTTATCGGTGTGAACCGTGCCACATCTATAATTTGGAGGCTGCAACACTTAGGAAATTATCTCACTTCTTTCATACTTATTTCATGTGATAGAGTTCATCTCTGTAAAGTCTCTTATAATTTGTGATTATGCATATTTTTCAGTTAATCATTCCTCCACAAAGAGCTGTCCGAGGTCGTCCTGCTAGGAGGACAGTTGGGGATCAAGGGGTACCTAATGCACCTGAAGTGCAACCCCAAGGAGAAGTCACGAATGCTGAGTTTAGGGAAGCGATTTGAATGTTGAGCCAAGATGTGACTAAACAGGTTGGGCAATAAAGAGGAGCTAGACTGGAAGTGGCTGATACTTCGAGGATCCGAGAGTTCTTGAGCATGAATCCTCCAAGTTTCACTGGTTCAAGTAATACTGAGGGTCTAGAGAACTTTATTGAGGAGTTGCAAAAGGTATTTGAAGTTATGCACATTGTTGATACTGAGCGAGTAGAACTAGCTGCATATCAATTGAAGAATGTCGCTAGGACTTGGTTCAACCAGTTGAAGAAGGGTTGAGTTGAGGGAGCACCACCTGCGAGTTGGGCTTCTTTTGAGGCCTTCTTGGGGCATTTTTTTCCACAAAAATTGAAAGAGGCCAAGGTACGCGTGTTTATCACCCTCAAGAAGGATTCACTAAGTGTTCATGAGTACAGCTTGAAGTTCAACAACTTTCCCGATATGCTCCGGAGATGGTTGCAGATATGAGAAGTAGGATGAGTCTTTTTGTTGATGGGTTATTCCGTATGTCAAGTAAAGAGGGAAAGGCAGCCATGATAATTAGTGACATGGATATACAAAGGTTGATAGTCTATGTGCAATAGGTTGAGGAAGTGAAGCTGAGGGATAGAGAGGAGTTTAGAAACAAGAAAGAGAAGACAGGGAATGAGTCCGGAAAGCAGAGGAATAATGTGAACTGGGCTTCTTTTCAACAAAAGCAAAAAGGACCTGCTCCATCATCTGCTAGTGCACCCACACCCAGAAACAAAGGTGAGTACAATGGTCAGAATTCACAGAGCTTCAAAGCTAGACATGCACCGTCTCAAGGTAGGGTGGCAAAAGAAGGTAACTAGGCTCCTGAATGTGCTATGTGTGCAAGGACTCACCTAGGTAAGTGTCGCGATGGCTCCACAGGTTGTTTCAAATGTGGACAAGAGGGTCACTTCATGAAACAGTGCCCTAAGAACCAACAAAGAAATGGAAATCAGGGCAATAGAGCCTAATCTTCATCAGTTGCTCCACCAGACAGGGTTGCACATAGAGGAGCTACTTCCAGTACTAAAGGAGGGGCAAACTGCCTTTATGCGATTACTAGTAGTAAAGATTAAGAGAATTCTCAACATGTTATCACTGGTATGATTAAAGTCTTTACTCTTGATGTTTATACTTTGCTAGACCCAGGAGCAAGTTTATCTTTTGTAACTCCTTATGTTGCAAATAATTTTGATGTTCTTCATGAGAAACTTTGTGAACCTTTTGGTGTTTCTAAACCTGTTGGGGAGTCTATTCTAGCTGAGTGAGTATGTCGTGATTGTATCATCTCCATCAATCAAAAGAACACCATGGTTGATTTAGTTGAGTTAGACATGGTAAATTTCGATGTCATTCTTGGTATGCACTGACTTTATACCTGTTATACCTCCATTGATTGAAGAACTCGAGTTGTTAGGTTCCAAATTTCTAATGAGCCAGTTATAGAGTGAAGTAGCAGTTCAACAGTGCCTAGGGTCATTTCATTTTGTACCTTAAGGCGAGAAAGTTAGTTTTCAAGGGGTGTGTCTATCACTTAGTCCAAGTTAATGACTCTAGTGTTGAGATACCTCCTATTAAGTCAGTTTTAATAGTAAAAGAGTTTCGAGAAGTCTTTCCTGATAATCCTCCCAGATTCCTTCCTCAGAGAGAAATAGACTTTGGTATATACATTCTTCTAGATACTCGTCCTATATCTATTTCTCCATATAGAATGGCACCAGCAAAGTTAAAAGAGTTGAAGGAGCAGTTGAAAGATCTCCTTGATAAGTGTTTTATTAGAGCAAGTGTTTCACTTTGGGGCACTCTAGTGTTGTTTGTGAGGAAGAACGATGGTTCCCTTAAGATGTGTATAGATTACCACCAATTGAAAAAGGTTACCATCAAGAATAAGTATCCTCTTCCAAGAAGTGATGATCTTTTCGATCAGCTTCAGGGTGCTACTTGTTTTTCCAAGAAAGACCTCAAATAAGGCTACCATCAGTTAAGAGTAAGGGAATGTGATATTCCAAAAACATCATTCAGGACCCGTTATGGTCATTATAAGTTCCTAGTTATGTCCTTTGGTTTGACCAATTCGCCTGCAGCATTCATGGACCTTATGAATAGAGTATTCAAATCTTATTTAAATATGTTTATTATCATATTCATTAATGACATACTAATCTATTCAAGAAATGAAGAAGATCATGCTAGTCATCTCATAATAGTTCTATAAACTCTAAAGGATAGAGAGTTGTATGTCAAGTTCTCTAAGTGTGAATTTTCGATTGAGTCTATGGCATTCTTTGGACATATTATGTTTGGATAGGGAATTAAAGTTGATACCCAGAAAATAGAGGCACTGCGAAATTGGCCTAGACCCAGATCTCTAACTGATATTAGGAGTTTCTTGGGTTTGGCTGGCAATTATAGAAGGTTCGTAGAGGGGTTCTCATCTATTTCATCCCCTTTGACCAAGATAACTTAGAAAACAGTAAAGTTTCAATGGTCTGAAGCATGTGAGAAAAGCTTTCAGGAATTGAAAAAAAGGTTGACCACTGCCCCAATATTGACCTTACGAGAAGGCACTCAAGGTTTGGTTGTGTATTGTGATGCGTCTAGAGTTGGTTTGGGTTATGAGTTAATGCAGAATTGCAAAGTTATAGCTTATGCCTCAAGACAGTTGAAAGTTCATGAGAAGAACTACCCAACCCATGATATAAAATTGGTTGACGTGGTATTTGCTTTGAAAATATGGTGCCATTATCTTTATAGGGTTCATGTAGATGTGCTCACTGATCACAAGATTCTTCAGTATGTGTTACCAGACAAAGGTGGTAGTTAGAATTACTCAAGGAATATGACATGAGTATTCTTTACCACCCATGTAAGGCTAATGTTTTTGTTAATGCCTTGAGCAGGTTATCTATGGGTAGTATTGCCCATTTTGAGGATGATAAGAAGGAGTTAGCAAGAGATGTGGACAGACTTGCACAATTAGGAGTTTGACTAATCGATTCCACAGAAGGAGGAGTAGTGGTGCTGAATGTGGTTGAATCATCCTAAGTGTCAGAAGTAAAAAAGAAACAAGACCAAGACACTATTTTTCTTGAATTGAAGGCAAATGTTCATAAGAAAAAAGTATTGACTTTTGAACAAGAGGGAGATGGAGTATTGAGGTATCAAGGTAGATTATGAGTACCAAGGGTGGATGAACTCCAAGAGACTATAATGGAGGAATCTCATAGCTCTAGATTTTCTATTCATCCAAGTTCCACAACGATGTATTGTGAGTTAAGAGAAGTATATTGGTGGAATGGTATGAAGAAGGGCATTGAAGAGTTTGTTGCTAAGTGTCCGAATTGCCAACAGGTTAAAGCAGAGCACCAAAGGCCGGGTGGTATGGCTCAGAATATAGAACTTTTGAAATGGAAGTGGGAGATGATCAATATGGACTTCATCACAGATTTACCAAGGTCTCGCAAGCATCATGATTCTATTTGAGTGATTGTGGATCGAATGACCAAATCAGCCTACTTTCTGCCGGTAAAGACTAACCATAAGCAGAGGATTATGCTAAGTTGTATATTCAAGAGGTATTTTACCTTCATGGGGTGCTAGTTTTGATTATTTCAGATAGTGGTACCCATTTTACTTCACAGTTCTAGAAATCTTTTCAGAAAGGTTTGGGTTCAAAGGTGAACTTAAGTACTGCTTTTCATCCTCAGACAGATGGTCAAGCAGAAAGCACTATTTAGACCTTGGAGGATATGTTGAGGGCTTGTGTGATTGATTTCAAAGGTAATTGGGATGATCACCTACCTCCTATTGAATTTTCTTACAACAAAAGTTACCACTCTAGCATCTAGATGGCTCCTTATGAAGCTCTTTATGGGAGAAGATGCAGCTCTCCTATCGGATGGTTTGAATTTGGTCAAGCTGGTTTAATAGGACCAGACTTAGTTCATCAAACTATGTAAACGGTGAAAGTTATTCATGAGAGGTTAAAAATAGTGCTGAGTTGTCAAAAATCCTACACTGATGTTAGGAGAAGAGAGTTAGAGTTTGAAGTAGATGATTGGGTATACTTGAAAGTTTCACCCATGAAAGGTGTCATGAGATTTGGTAAGAAGGGGAAACTTAGTCCCCGATATATTGGTCCTTACAAAATATCCAAGAGAATTGGCAATGCAGCTTATTAGTTAGAGCTACCACAAGAGTTAGCAGCAGTTTGCAAGTGGAATTCCTTCACCTCCAACATATTTTTTCTTAAGGTAATGCCAAATTTCTTTTGGTGATGGGAGAAATATAATTCTCTTTAAAATAGTTGTTTAGACAACAACAAACAGAGTTGCTTTCGTCGTGGACTTCATGATTTTTCTTTTCCTAGTGACACTTGATTTGCACTTTAGTGAGATTATTTTGTAACGAATTAATTTCATAATCCTCTTCAACTACTTCCTTCCTAAAGATCAAGGGCCTCCAAGTAATTTTCCGTTCTCACAAATCATAATTGGTAATTTTCATTGCTAAGAACAAGATGAGTTATTCATGAAAAACTAATTTTGAAATCGATCTCTTCACTCAAAGGTCCCTTCAGAAAAATAGCTCTAGATCATACCTATCAATTTTTGAAAGAAAAGAAATGCAAGAAAATAACAATGGAAGAAAAGTTGAAGGATAAATTATGTATTTCACTATAGAACTTTATATTATCGACTAACAAAAGACATGTATTTATAGACTAAAAACCAAACTGAAATAGAAATCAACTCAGTGTCGAACTTAATAGAATTATTGCAACAGGAATATTTGTAGTTCTAAATAAAATATTCAACATATATACAACAGATTCCAAGGCCTTCAATCTTGAACCTTATATGTATAGCTCTTATGCTTCAACATTATTGTCTTGAAGACACATCGAGAAAGCTTGAAGTGTGTTGTATCAGCTCTATGATGCTTTTGAGTAAACTCAATGAGAGCAGGCCATGTGAAGTCAGGATATATTGGAGGGTTTTGTTAGTCCCCCAATTCAGTTGGTGGGTCTGGACAAACAAAGAAAGCAAGTGATTTTCTAGAAGTCTTGTTGTTAACCACTACTCTATGTGTGATACTTTTGTATCTACCATTCTATAGAGTCTGCAAAAGGATAAACACCAAATATGTTACATTCAAGTTGTAAGTCTAAGAACATATGATGTATATCATTGCCTATCATGTGGAAATATCTTATAATGTTTTTCACCAAAAAAATGTATTATTTGTATAATTAATTATGTTTATATTATTTGTATGTAATACATAATAGATTAGCTTATTATATAGTACTAGTTTGTAAATTTTCTTACCATAAATGTGTCGCCTATGTTAACCAAAAAAGCATTAAAATTTGGACGAATGGAGTACCATTCGTTGTCCACAAAAATCTGAAGTCCTGACTTGAATTGAGGCATAATACATAAAACATTGAATTCAATAAATAGGATACATAATTTAATTAGATACAATGTTTTGATGTATTCATTGTACTTTATGTATCATAAATTATTATTTTTATGTAAATTCAATAAATATGATACATAAATTATTAGGATACATTTATTTTGATGTAATAAAAATTAACATTACCCTAATCTCAGAAGACTCTTTAAATTAATAAATATTAATTTATCTATTATATTATACATCTACAAGCTAATAATATTTTGTAGTCTCACCTATATTAATTTAGTGAGTTTTACTATAGTTTCATTTTAAGAATAAAGTTATTTGTAGCTATATAATGAAATCTATCTAAGGAAAATCAATAAGAAAAATTCTTTAAATATCTCTTCCTATGATTATGATATATTATGTGTAGATATGTCTATGTACATTCTATAACAAAATTATACCCCAATTTTAAGCATTATTAAGCCATTCTTAGGAAACTGTTTAGACCCATTTTTGATATTTCAAAGCTTTTTAAGAAAAAAAACTCAAACTCTGATTTGAAATCTATGGTCAAACATATCTTTAAAATATTACTTTTTTTTAAAATTTGCTTCAAAATATATGAAAACTCTCTGGCCACAAAATTAAGCACTATTAAGACCTTCTCAACAAACTGTTCAAACCTGTTTCTGATACTTGAGAACTTTCAAAGGAAATTTTTTCAAAATCTATGGTCAAACATATCTTTGAAAGTATTACCTTTTTTTAAAATCTGATTCGAACAACATATGAACTTCTATCTAAATTTTAAGCATACTAAAGCTTGAAGGGCAATCAGGTTCAAGGGGGAAAAATTCGTCTGTTGTTTCAACGGAAGACAATGAAAAATGGGAAACTGTTGGCCCAAAGAACAAGTCTGTAGTCACAAGAACTTAGGACTTTGTTTCTTAAAACTTGAGCGTCATTATTGGTGGAGCAATTGATGAGCCTTGTAAAAGTTATTGGGAACAGAGCCTTTGTGATAGTTCAATCATTTTTTGTATTCCATCTTGATATTCCACACCAAGCTGTTCATAACATTCAAGATGCTCTCCCCTTATTTTCTATCCCTGAGACACTCGAGGGATATAGAATTACCGTAGGAATGGTTGGAGTGGCTATTGCTAGGAAATCTATTAGCATAAAGACACTTCCTAAGATGATGATTTTACACCTGAAGTGGTTTGGTTATGGAAGCTATAGAAGAACCAAGTTGCATAAACCTGTGCATTTTGCTCTTGAACTAGTTCACGGCTTATCACTAGTTCAAGAGGAAACTACAGAGGTTTATGCAATTTGGTACTTCCATAGCTTCCATAACCAAACTGCTTCAGGTGTAAAATCATTATCTCAGGATGTGTGTGTATGACAATGGATTTCTTAGCAATAGCCACTCCAACCATTCTTACGGTAGTTCTATATCCCTCAAGTTTCTCAGGGACAGAAAATAGGCAGAGAGCTTCTAGTATGTTATGAACAGCTTCATGTGAAATATCAAAATGGAATACCAAAAATGGTTGAACTATCGCAGAGGCTTTGTTCCTTCTCACTTTTACAAGGCTCTTAAACTACCCCCCAATAATGGCACTCAAGTTTGAAGGAACGAAGTCCTGAGTTCTTGTGACTGCAGACTTCTTCTTTGGGCTACCAGTTTCCCATTCTTCATCATCTTCCAATGAAACAACAGACGAATTTGTTCCACTTGAACCTAATTTCCCTTCAAGATGTAGTATGCTCAAAATTTGGATAGAAGTTCATATGTTGTTTGAATCAGATTTTTAAAAGAAAATACTTTCAAAGATATGTTTGACCATAGATTTTGAAAAAAAATTCCTTAAAAAGTTCTCAAGTATCAAAAATGGGCCCGAACAGTTTGCTGAGAAGGGCATATTAGTGCTTAATTTTGTGGCCAGAGAGTTTTCATATATTTTGAAGCAAATTTTATTAAAGGAAATATTTTTAAAGATATGTTTGACAATAGATTTCAAATCAGAGTTTGGAAATTTTTCCTTAAAAAGCTTTGAAATATCAAAAATGGGTCCAAACAGTTTGCTATCAATGGCTTAGTAATGCTTAAAATTGGGGTATAATTTTGTTATAGAATGTAACATATCTACACATAATATATCATAATCATAGGAAGAGATATTTAAAGAATTTTTCTTATTGATTTTCCTTAGATAGATTTCATTATATAGCTACAAATAACTTTATTCTTAAAATGAAACTATAGTAAAACTCACTAAATTAATATAGGTGAGACTACAAAATATTATTAGCTTGTAGATGTATAATATAATAGATAAATTAATATTTATTAATTTAAAGAGTCTTCTGAGATTAGGGTAATGTTAATTTTTATTACATCAAAATAAATGTATCCTAATAATTTATGTATCATATTTATTGAATTTACATAAAAATAATAATTTATGATACATAAAGTACAATGAATACATCAAAACATTGTATCTAATTAAATTATGTATCCTATTTATTGAATTCAATGTTTATGTATTATGCCTCAATTCAAGTCAGGACTTCAGGTTTTTGTGGACAACGAATGGTACTCCATTCGTCCAAATTTTAATGCTTTTTTGGTTAACATAGGCGACACATTTATGGTAAGAAAATTTACAAACTAGTACTATATAATAAGCTAATCTATTATGTATTACATACAAATAATATAAACATAATTAATTAAACAAATAATACATTTTTTTGGTGAAAAACATTATAAGATATTTCCACATGACAGGCAATGATATACATCATATGTTCTTAGACTTACAACTTGAATGTAACATATTTGGTGTTTATCCTTTTGCAGACTCTATAGAATGGTAGATACAAAAGTATCACGCATAGAGCAGTGGTTAACAACAAAACTTCTAGAAAATCACTTGCTTTCTTTCTTTGTCCAGACAAAGATAAGGTGGTGAGTCCACCAACTGAATTGGTGGACTACAACAACCCTCGACTATATCCTGATCGACTTCAGATGTCCTGCTCGTCCTGAGTTTACTCAAAAACATCACAGAGCAGATACGAATAATCTTTAAACTTTCTCGATGTGTCTTCAAGACAATAATGTAGAAGCTTAAGAGCTTTACATGTTAGGTTCAAGATTGAAGGCCTTGGAATCTTTTGTATATATGTTTAATCTTTGATTTAGATATTCCTGTTGCGATAATTCTATTTAGTTAGACACCTAGTATTTAGGAGTTGATTTCTATTTCAGTTTGGTTTTCAGTATGTGAATACATGTCTTTTGTTAGTAATCAAAAATATAAAGCTCTATAGTGAAATACATAATTTATCCTTCAACTTTTCTTCCATTGTTATTTTCCTGCATTTATTTTCTTTCAAAAACTGATATGTGGGATCTAGAGCTATTTTTCTGAAGGAACCTTTGAGTGAAGAGATGGATTTCAAAATTTGTTTTTCATGACTGACTCATGTTGTTTTTCGTAATGAAAATAACCATTTATGAGTTGTGAGAATGGAAAATTACTTTGAGACCCTTGATCTTTAGGAAGGAAGCCATGGAAGAGAATTATGAAATTAATCCGTTACAAAATAATCCAACCATAGCGCAAATGAAGAGTCACAAGGAAAAGAAAATCTATGAAGTCTACAACGAAAGCAACTTTGTTTGTTGTTGTCTCAACAAGTATTTTAAAGAGAATTATATTTCTCCCATCATCAAAATAAATTTGGAATTATCTTAAGAAAGAATATGTTGGAGGTGAAGGAATTCAAGTTGAAAAGAAAAAAAGACTCCAAGAAAATCAAAGAATGCTTGGATAGATTGCTTGGTATTGATAATAAGGTAAGATTTCTAGGCACTAGATTAAAAAAGGTAAGAGATAAATATAAACACAAGTGGCAAAAGTTGATTCATTGAATAATTTGACTTTAGCAAAAAAATCTAGAAAGTCTTTCTTTGGATGTGATATTAAAGACTCCCTTAATTAAGAGGAAATTGAGTGAATGCCAGAATCCTAAGAAACAATCTACCCTTGAAAAGAAGGAAAAGGTTTCCAATTCCATGAGAAAAGACTTCAGTAGAAGTAGTGCTAGTGAAGGGACTGATGGAAAAAGTAGAGGTAAGAAGAGAGAGCGATTCAGACAAGATCTCGATTGCACTCTGTCTCAGCATAGTGCAGATGTTGCAGATTCTTCAAGATGAGGAATGTAAGTAAGACAGATTTCAATGGTTTTATAGATAAAATGTTCAAGAGAGATAATGTACATTATGATGATGAACCAATTTGGGGAACTGGTTTATCGAATAGTGGATCATAAATTTATTATACAAGCAACCAAATGTTCATTCATTGAAGAAGTTGGCTTTAGTAAAAATTCCAGAAAACCATTCTTTGGATGTGATATTAAAGACTTCCTTAAGAGGAATGCATTAATGCAAGAATATTGAGACTCAACCTTCGCCAGATATTATAGAACTGACATCTGATAACGATTTTAAGAAAGAAAAGAAAGCAAGGGTGTCTAAGTTCTTGGGAAAAGACTTCAATATAAGCAAATCTAGTGAGAGATTATTATAAATAATAAGTTCACAATGATTATCAATGTCACAACCCAGCCCTCCGTGATTGGCACCCACACTAACTCTCAGGTGGGAGAACCATTACGACAACCCAACTAAGAAACTTAATGAAAAACTAAACATTTAAAGATATGGAAACAAGTTTAAATGATGGATAAGAATGGAGTTCATATAAACTCCAAAGGTTTTAAATAAATAATATAAACGATTATTGCGGAGGTCAACCCCTACAACCTAAAAGTCATTGTACCAAAATTCTACCAATCAACAAGTCTAAGGAAAGGGGGTGCAACCCCGGAACTAAATATACAAATAAATCTAACTAAAGAGTCTGCGTCTAAAAAGAATGGACTAAACAATAGAGGACCCATGGAAGCCTGGAAAAACTGGCTCACCCTTGAATCCGGTCTCAATCAGTGATCTCTGGCGAGGTGCACAAGAGTCTTTGAAGATGCCCTCTACTCAACAAAGAACAAGCAAGTACAGTATCAGTACACAACCACAGTGTACTGGTAGGATCGTGCGACTACTCCAATAAGTGAAATAGAAGTAGGAAATTACAACACAATAAACAAATCATATACAGAATACATAGTTCAATTAGCATTTCAGGAGCAACATACCATTTCCCAATATCTATTACAGGTAGACGTGAACATAATAATCACAAGTGGTTCTCTCATGGAACCCATACCCAAATTGTTAGTATGTTAGAATGTGACACCCAATCCAATATATGTGTCGGAACATGACACCCAGTCCAATATATGTGTCAGAACGTGACACCCTATCCAATGTTTGTGTCGGAATGTGACACCCAATCAACACAAGCACAATCACAACCTCCCCATAATGAATAATACATATAGTGTAACATCTCACTATTTGAAAGAACTAGAAAGAGTTAGAATTGGAAAGAGTCATTTTAGGAAAGAATGAAAAATCTAGAAATTTGTCAAGTTAAGCAAAGTTAAGTTTTTGGGTCAACTTCAAACGACCATACCTCATAGCTCCGGATGTGTTAGTTGTTCTTCCAGACATTGTAGGAAATTTCTTGGAATTCTCTTTCCAACACCGCCGAGTTTGCTCGATTCCGATTTCGTATGAGTTTGAGATACCCATTTGAAGTTGGGTTGTTCAAATAAGGAAAGTCTAATCTGGATTTTGGAAGGGTAGTTTGGTCTTTTCCATACCCTATTATTTTAATTTCATTTTTTTTTTGTAATTAGTTGGGGTCAACTGAACTTGGTCAGTTTACACTTTTGAAAAAGAGTTGGGGTTTTGAGAGAAGAGAAAAGAAGAGGAGAAAAGAGGAGAAGAAGCAAGGATTCATTGTCTTCATAAGGAATTGATTGCGGATTTCATCAAGAATTTGATCCTACGTGGTATGTAAGTTAACATAGTATTAGCCTCATTCACCCATGCACCAACCATATTTATTTCAATATGATTTTCGTCCTAAAAGATTGAGACTTTGATGTTCTCGAGTTGTATTCTTGAATTGTTTTCGTTCTTGAATTTGGATGAGATTGAGGAGTTCTTGAGAGTTTAAGGTTGATTGTTATAGTTGTTTTGAGTTAGATTTTTGTGTACATATGCTGGGTATCTGAATCTAAAGGGAATTTGAGAAAAAGAACCGAGTTTAGGCGAATTGGGGTTAGAAAACGAAGAAGGAACAAGTCGGGCAAATCTGGGTACGCAAACCTGTTCCTCAGAATTGACAAAATTTTCTCCATGTCACAAAGTGGTCACGGACTGTTCTACCTCCAAAGTTATTTTGCGACCAAATAATTAAATGCATCTCTGCGTGATAGACTTGCTTTAAGATAGTGATTTCTTGATATTTTCTCATGTTTAACTATCTAAAAATACTCCTAAATGTCATGAGATCTTTCCTATCACAAATCACAATCCTTGAATCCAAAATTCAATTCAAGGATCAGTTAAGAGTCAAGTCATGAGAAGTTAATAGCCAAGTCAAGAGAAGTTCATAGAGTCTTTCAAAAGTCTTTTACAGATGTTTTAACTTTGTTTTAAGACTTGAGTTTTGAGTTGAGTAAAGAGTAAAGTTTAAACTTCATTTCTTTAAAAGATTATACGGGGACTAAGTATTCCCAAGAGTTAAAATGTTTTCACATTTGAGCAACAAAGGAAACACTGATTTCCAAGAGAGCTTTTAAACTAAGTTTTGAGTAATTATCTCAAACCAAAGAAAGAGTTTTGTTTTAAGAACATATGAGCTGGGTATATTTTGGGATTAGTATTGCGCACCGATATGGGGACGCGAGTTCATAATAACTCAAGTCTTCATAAACCATATTGTAGCCATCATTGGTAGAAAGGATCATACTTTTAAGATGATTCCTTATTGCTTTTTAGCATAGACTGGTGGATCCACTTAGTTAAGGCGTTCTACATGACGGCAAAGTATAGGACAGTTTTGGCAGAGTGGGCAAGACGTTGTATCATCACTTAGGCTCATAGTGATAGTTGTCGGTTAGAGAAACTCCCACGGTATTATGTTACTTTATATGTAATTGAGTTGTTATTGCATTTTCTTTAATAAATTGAGTTGCTACTATAATTTTAAATGCCTTGTATAACTATACCATTATTATTGTTTTACTTTGCATTTGAGTTGAGTTATTCGTGAGTTGAGTAAAGCTAAGGTAAGTGTTCTTTTCAGATTCTTTCAAGCTTATGTCATATTCAGTTTTCCCCTCGCATACTCGTATATTAAATGTACTAATGTCATTTGGCCTGTATCATTTTATAATTCAGACACAGGTAACTAAGATCAACATACATCACATCATTGATCAAGTTGAGCACTCAGAGTCAGTTGGTGAGCCTCCTTGCTTTTCGAAGTGCTTCTTTTATATTGCTTTCATACTTTAGTTGTTAGGATGATCGGGGGTCTTGTCCCAACATCCCTCCTTGTTCTAGAGGCTTCATAGATAGTTAGTAGTTCAGTTGTCTTTAATTTGTTATTTCTTATATTAAGACTTGAGTTGCCACTTTGGTCAAGTTGAATGTTTGACCTTTAAATGTTCTATGTTATTTTATTAAACAGTTGAGTAGAGATGTATTGAATCCTTGTATTAATGCTATTAAGTCTTCCACTGAGTAACTAAGTCAGGCCAAGGGTTTGCTTGGGGCCAGCAATGGTTCTCGAATGATAGTCCTGCCCAGGGTGTAGGCTCGGGGCGTGACAAACTTGGTATCAAAGCCCAGAGTTTAGGAGTCCTAGAGATTCTATGAAGCCGTGTCTATAGAGTCCTAGTTATCGGTGTGAACCGCGCCACATCTATAGTTTGGAGGCTGCAACACTTTGGAAACTATCTCACTTCTTTCATACTCATTTCTTGCGATTGAGTTCATATATATAAAGTATCTTCTAATTCGTGCTTACACATGTTTTTCAGTTAATCATGCCTACACAGAGAGCTATCCGAGGTTGTCCAACTAGGTGAAACATTAAGGAGCAATGGCTAACTAATGCACCTCAAGTGCAACCCGAAGGAGATGTCACAAATGTTGAGCCAAGATGTGACTAACCAGGTTGGGCAACAAAGAGGTTGATACTTCGAGGATCCCAGAGTTCTTGAGGATGAATCCTCCAAGTTTCATTGGTTCAAGCAATACTGAGGATCCCAAGAGCTTTATTGAGAAGTTGCAAAAGGTATTTGAAGTTATGCACATTGCCAATGCTGTGTGTGTAAAACTAGTTGCATATCAACATAAGAATTTTGCTAGGACTTGGTTCGACCAGTGGAAAAAGGGTAAAGTTGAGGGAGCACCACCTGTAAGTTGGGCTTATTTTGAGAAGGCCTTCTTGGGGCCTTTCTTTCCCTAATAACTAAAAGAGGCCAAGGTACGAGTGTTTATCACCCTCAAGAAAGATTCAATAAGTGTTCATGAGTAGAGCTTGAAGTTCACCCAACTTTCCCGATATGCTCCATAGATGGTTGCGTATATGAGAAGTAGGATGAGTCTTTTTGTTGTTGGTTTGTCCAGTCTGTTGAGTAAAGAGGGCAAGCCAGCCATGCTAATTGGAGACATGGATATAGCAAGGTTGATGGTCTATGTGCAGCAGGTTGAGGAAGAAAAGCTGAGGGATAGGGAGGAATTTAGAAACAAGAAAGAGAAGACAAGGAATGAGTCCAGGCAGGAGAGGAATAATGTGTACCAGGTTTCTTTCCAATAAAAGCAAAAAGGACCTGCTCCATCATCTGCTAGTGCACCTACACACAGAAACAAAGGTGAGTACAATGGTCAGAATTCATAGAACTTCAAAGCTAGACCTACATAATCTCAGGTTAGTGTGGCACAAGAAGGTAACTGGGCTCCTACATATGCTATGTTTGAAAGGACTCACCCAGGTAAGTGTTGCGACGGCTCCACAGGTTGTTTCAAATATTGATAAGATGGTCACTTCATGAAAGAGTGCCCTAACAACCGGCAAGGAAATGGAAATCAGGGCAATAGAGCCCAATCTTCATCAGTTGCTCCACTAGACAGGATTCCACCTAGAGGAGTTATTTTCGTTACTGGTGGAGGAGCAAACCGCCTTTATGCGATCACTTGTTGTCAAGAGCAAACGAATTCTCAAGATGTTGTCACTAGTATGATCAAAGTGTTTAATCTTGATGTTTATGCTTTGCTAGACCCATGAGCAAGTTTATCTTTGGTGACTCTACAAATAATTTTGATGTTCTTCTTGAGAAACTTTATGAACCCTTTTGTGTTTCTAAACCTGTTGGGGAGTCTATTCTAGCTAAGCAAGTATATCGTGATTTTGTCATCTCCATCAATCAAAAGAACACCATGGTTGATTTAGTTGAGTTATAAATGGTAGATTTCAATGTCATTATTGGTATGGACTGACTGCATGCTTATTATGCTTCCATTGATTGTAGAACTCGAGTTGTTAGGTTCCAAATTCCTAATAAGCTAGTTATAGAGTGGAGTAGCAATTCAGCAGTGCCTAAGGGTTATTTCATTTCATACCTTAAGGCGAGAAAGTTAGTTTCCAAGGGGTGTGTCTATCACTTAGTCCGAGTTAATGACTCTAGTAAGATACCTCCTATTCAGTCAGTTTTAATAGTAAAAGAGTTTCCACAAGTGTTACCTGATGATCCTCTCAGAGTCCTTCCTGAGTGAGATATAGTCTTTAGTATAGACATTCTTCGAGAAACTCATCCTATATCTATTCCGCCATATAGAATGGCACCAGCAGAGTTAAAAGAGTTAAAGGAGCAATTGAAAGATCTCCTTGATAAGGGTTTTATTCGACCAAGTGTCTCACCTTGGGGTGCTCCATTCTTGTTTGTGAGGAAGAAAGATGGTTCCTTAAGGATGTGTATAGATTACCGCTAGTTGAACAAGGTTACCATCAAGAATAAGTATCCTCTTCCGAGAATTGATGATCTTTTCGATCAGCTTCAGGGTGCTACTTGTTTTTCTAAGATAGACCTTAGATCAGGCTACCATCATTTAAGAGTAAGGGAATGTGATATTCCAAAGACAATATTCAAGACCCGTTATCATCATTATAAGTTCCTAGTTATGTCCTTTGGTTTGACCAATTTGCCCGCAACATTCATGGACCTTATGAATAGAGTATTCATACCTTATTTAGATATGTTTTTTATCGTATTTATTGATGACATACTAATCTATTCAAGGAATGAAGAAGATCAAGCTAGTCATCTCAGAATAGTTCTCCAAACTCTCAAGGATAGAGAGTTGTATGCCAAGTTCTCTAAATGTAAATTTTCGATTGAGGCTGTGGCATTCTTAGGCCACATTATGTTTGGAGAGGGAATTAAATTTGATACCCAGAAAATAGAGGCAGTGTAGAATTTGCTTAGACCCAGATCTCCAACTGACATTAGGAGTTTCGTGGGTTTGGCTGGCTATTATAGAAGGTTCGTAGAAGGGTTCTCGTCTATTTCATCCCCTTTGACCAAGTTAAATCAGAAAACAGAGAAGTTTCAATGATCTGAAGCTTGTGAGAAAAGCTTTTAGGAATTGAAAAAGAGGTTGACTACTTCCTTAGTATTGACCTTACCATAAGGCACTCAAGGTTTTGTTATGTATTTTGAAGCGTCTAGAGTTGGTTTGGGTTGTGGGTTAATGCAGAATGGCAAAGTTGTAGCTTATTCTTCCAGACATTTGAAAGTTCATGAGAAGAACTATCCAACCCATGATATAGAATTGTTGACATAGTATTTTCTTTGAAAATATGGCCCCATTATCTTTGTGGTGTTCATGTGGATGTGTTCACCGATCACAAGAATCTTCAATATATGTTACTCAGAAAGAGCTTAATATCAGACAAAGGCGGTTGTTAGAATTACTCAAGGATTATGACATGAGTATTCTTTACCACCCAAGTAAGGCTAATGTTGTTGTTGATGCCCTGATCAAGTTGTCTATGGGTAGTATCGCCCATTTTGAAGAAGATAAGAAGATCTAGCAAGAGATGTACAAATACTTGCATGATTAAGAGTTCGACTAATGCATTCCACAGAAGGAGGAGTAGTGGTGATGAATGGGGTTGAATCATCATTAGTGTCAGAAGTAAAAAAGAAATAAGACCAAGACCCTATTTTTCTTGAATTGAAGGCAAATGTTCATAAGCAAAAAGTATTTGCTTTTGAACAAGGGGGAGATGGAGTATTGAGGTATCAAGGTAGATTGTGCGTACCAAGGGTGGATAAACTCCAAGAGAGGATAACGGAGGAAACTCATAGCTCCAGATATTCTTCATCCAGGTTCCACAAACATGTATCGTGACTTGAGAGAAGTATATTGGTGGAATGGTATGAAGAAGAGCATTGCAGAGTTTGTTGCTAAGTGTCCGAATTGCCAACAAGTTAAAGTAGATCACCAAAGGCCGAGTGGTATCACTTAGATTATAGAACTTCCGGAATGGAAGTGGGAGATGATCAATATGGTCTTCATCACAGGTTTACCAAGGTCTCGCAGGCAGCATGATTCTATCTTGGTGATTGTTGATCGAATAACCAAATCAACCCACTTTCTGCTGGTAAAGGCTACCCATACAACAGAGGATTATGCTAAGTTGTATATTCAAGAAGTAGCTAGACTTCATGGGGTGCCAGTTTTGATTATTTTATATAGATAGAGTCCAATTTACTTCACAGTTCTGGAAATCTTTTCAGAAAGGCTTGGGTTCAAAGGTGAACTTAAGTACTACTTTTCATCCTCAGACAGATGGTCAAGCAGAGCGCATTTTTAGACCTTAGAGGATATGTTGAGAGCTTGTGTGATTGATTTCAAATGTAATTGGGATGATCACCTACCTCTCATACCTCTTATTGACTTTGATTACAACAATAGTTACCACTCTAGGATCCAGATGGCTCCTTATGAAGCTCTTTATGAAAGAAGATGCAAATCTCCTCTTGGATGGTTTGAAGTTGGTCAAGCTAGGTTGATAGGACCAGACTTAGTTCATCAAGCTATGGAAAAGGTAAAAGTTATTCAAGAGAGGTTGAAAACAGCCAGAGTCGTCAGAAATCCTACACTGATGTTAGGAGAAGGGAGTCAGAGTTTGAAGTAGATGATTGGGTATACTTGAAAGTTTCAGCCATGAAGGGTGTCATGAGATTTTGTAAGAAGGGGAAGCTTAGTCCCCGTTATATTGGTCCTTATAGAAAATCTAAGAGGATTGGCAATGCAGCTTATGAGTTAGATCTACCACAAGAGTTAGCAACAGTTCATCCGGTATTTCATATTTTAATGTTGAAGAAGTGCATGGGAGATCCTTCACTTATCATACCCACTGAAGATATTGGTATCAAGGGTAGCTCATCTTATGAGAAGATTCCTATTAAGATGCAAGATCGCCAAGTTCGCAAGTTGAAGACCAAGGATGTAGCTTCAGTCAAAGTTCTTTGGAGAAACCAGTTTATTGAGGAAGCAACTTGGGAAGCTAAGAAAGATATGAAGAAGAGAGATCCCATCTCTTTGAGACCAGAGAAGTTCCGATCAAGGTACTAGTTCTCTTCTTAGTACTCTTAAATTTATATGCTTACTGTGTTAGATTTGCTTGTTGGTTGTTTGAGTTGAATGTTAGATGTTACACCCTTAGACCTCCTCTGACTCAGATTTCATCCAAGTGTTCTAGCCCAAATTCTTTCTCCATTGGCTTTTCCATAACGACAGGAACAGGTCGTTACAATCGTTCAAGCTCATTGCTAACTTAAAGTTTTTTTGGTGTCTTATGAGGAGCATTTTGATAGGGAAGACCTTACAAGAAACGATTGTGGCCATATATACCATATTGATTGCCCCATTGAGCGGAACAAGATCCAGAACACTTGCCTCATCTGCAAGAGGAAAGTGGTTGTTATTTGCTATTTTACATTGAGAATTCATGCATTCCTTTGTAACTTCACTACAACTAGTCAACTTATTACAGGCCCAATGACTTGCTTTTTTTGGGATCTTTCTACATCATGTTATTTTGGCAAAGCACAAGAAAGTTCATGAAAACTTCAAAATTAGAAATCGTTTTCAATCTTAGAACAATGGTCTTTTAGTTTTTCAATTTAGTAAGTTATATGTTTTTTCTTACTTTTTCAAAGCTAAACATAACTAAGTACTTATGTCTCATGAATTTTAATGGATGATATACGACATATTTGATTTTTATTGATATTTAATGTAGATTTTGAATCCCTTTTTTATTGTAACTGCATTATTTAGTTCATAATATAATTACTGATCTATATTGCCCAATTTCCTATGCTATGTACACTAGATAGTTTGTGCATCCTTGTACTATTAATAAAGCATAATTGTGGATATGTACTAACAACATAAAACATACCAACATACATACAAAATTTTATTATGCTTTATTTATGATGTGATATAAGTTTCAAATTTATTATCTTAATTTTAAAACTTGTGTGTTTTCTATGTGAATACACCAATATGCATATCTATGTCTGTAACCATATAACTTTAGGTAAACACGTGCATGTAAATCGTTATAAGGGTGTAATATCTGATAACGATGTATAAAACTCTCTCTTAGTCTAAAATATTATAAAGTTTTTCTTGTCACATTTATTTAAGTAAATCTTGTATTCCGAAAAAATCCCTTAAAGTTTAGGCAAATTTAGTGGAGTATGATTTTAGAACAATATTTTTTTTCTATAATTTGAGTATCCGTCTAAGTTATATTACCCTACAAAATATAATGAATGTTATCATTTTGTTGTTTGAAAAATCAAAAGATGGAGTGTTTTGTGGAGCTTTAGAAGTTTCTTATTATAATTTGTTCATGATTGCTTTCTAGAAATTGAAACTCGAAATTATGACATCATGCGTAGATAGATTTATGATTTAAGATTTAAACTAGATAAGTTCAACCTTTAAGTCTTTAAGATGCTTAATGCTAATCTCATTGTACATTTGAAATTATGTGTTCACAATTAGATATTCTTTTTGTACTTTTAATAGTTTTAGTTGTTTTTCAAGTATTTATTTGTATTTCATATTGAAAATACTTGGTTTAGTTGGACCAATATAACATATTGCACTATCTACCTCGGATAAGATGTCGTTAAAAATTATTTATCTTAAATTGCAACCAAACAGGTAGATTTAGCTAGTGTCATCAAACAATGTCAAAAAAAAAAACATAAGGGAACCCCAATTAGTAGAAGCTCTAATGTTACTACTGTTAGAAAATTATATGCACAGCGGAAGCATACCAGAATATTATTGCTTACATGAATAATAGATAACTAAACGGTTTATGCTAGAACGTATACAATTATGCTAGGACACATAAACTTGCTGAAATTTAATTCAAGAAGTACCTCTTGAAGCGTGATTAGATACCTTCAAGCGAATCCACAAATTAGACATATATTCCTTCAAGCGAATTCCCAAGTTAGACAGATCTTAGAGTGAATCCACAAGATAGATAGCAGCTATGTAGTGAATCCACAAGATAGACAACAGCTATGTAGTCTTCAACATTGATCCCAAATTCACATCCGAACTCTCTCAATACTTGGGTGGGCAAGTATGAATAGAAACCTTCAATCTTTTTCTAGGTTAGGAGAATCCCTACTTATAGAGATTTCTTCCAAATCCAAAAAGGAGAATAAACACAATCTATTTTCTTCAACCAGAAAAGTACACGACAATTTTCTTTTTAAAAGCAAAACTCACGCTAGTCTCCTTTTTTCTCCTTAGAAATATAATTCTGAATTCTAGTTAAATATGGGCACTGTAGGGACCACAGAATTAATTATTGAGGCTTCCTATTATGGAAATAATTCTAAATAATTAATTTGAATTATTTTTATTATAATAAATTACAAATCATTCCACTAGAAATTCATAATTGCACTCCGCTATTTATATTTCAAAACTCCCCATTAAACACTTATGTAATTCACCATGTTAAGATTACAAATACTAATCAATAAATTATATTACTGACGAATTTAATTGAATGATTAATTTCTTTTAGAGAACTACTTAATTTATTTCATGTGTCGGATTTTTTGAGAATATGTCTCAAGATATTGCAGAAATAAAACAATTAGCTATTTTTAGGGTTTTTAAATTATATTATTAGAGTCCTATTTCACTTATATTTAGGAGTTAGTTATTTTTATTTGTTATTTGAATTAAACTGATAAGTTAGTACCTTATTTTTCTATTTTTAGTTAGGAATTATATCTATAAATGCAAGTCTTTGGATTATTAATAAAATAATTCCCTTTGATAATATTGCAGTATTTTTTATCTCAAAGTTTTTCTCAGTTACTTTCTTAATCTCTTTATTAAAAAAACTAACAATTGGTATCTAGAGCCTTCTTCTTAAGGGACCTGTGAGTAGAAAAATAGATTTCAAAAATAGTTTTAATGAATGGCTCCTCCTATATTTGATGATGAGAATTATAAACTATGGGCTGTGAGAATGGAAACTTACTTGGAGGCTCTTGATCATTGGAAAGTCGTGGAAGAGGATTATGAAATTAATCCACTGCCAAATAATCCCATTGTGTCCCACATCAAGACTTACAAGGAAAAGAAAATCATTAAGTTGAAGGCAAAAGTAACTTTTTTTGTTGTTGTTTCGACAATTGTTTTCACGAAAATCATGACTCTCACATCACCAAAAGAAATTTAGAATTATCTGAAGAAATAATATGTTGGAGATGAAAGAATACCAGGAATGAAGGTATTAAATTTAATGAGGGAATTCAAATTGCAGAGTTATAGAAAAGCCATCGAGGAAATATTTTTTGTCAGAAAACTTTTTGGTAGTAACTTGAAATTTCCTCGCCTAGTCTAGATTTTGATGAAATCGGAGTCAGGAGAGTCTAGAGAAATCTGGTAATTAACAAGAGATCCAATAATGAATTTGATCGAATGAGTAGATAGTTAAGACATTAAGGAACCCGTACGACTTTACGGAATCAAATTCGGGCAAGTAGAATTCTCGAAACTGGTCTTAGCATGAACGGGTAGCTTTTGAATGTCATGGGTTGAAGGTGTGTTATGAAATGAGGGTTTGAAACTCTAATTCCAACTTTTTGTCTCCGTGTAAGCCGCTAGGGCTGGATTAATTCTGCCAGGGCGAGGCCGCTATGGTGGGTTAGGTCCCGCTGTGGCGGAATAGTTGCGACTTAAGTCGGAAATAAACCCAAAAAATGTCATTATTCTGAAAACTTCGTTCTTAAGAGTTAGGAGATGACCCCAACTGATTTCTTGACTGTTTTCCATGACTTTTGGTGCTAAAGGTAAGGATTTTACCCCCACCCCACAATCAATTTTTTGATCCGTAGAACGTAAATTTATAGGTATTTATCATTGGGGGACGGTTTTGACTTGAAGTTGATGGTGGGAAAAAGTCCTAGATGCATCTTATGATCATAGGTTTCGTCTTGGGCTATTGGGTTTGTTACAATCTGGATAATTAGACCTTTGATTGTTCATCCTTGTGTATATTAATTATTTGTAGACCTAGAAAAAGCAAAAAGAACCTGGAAAGTGAAGATTCAAGTGCCTTAGAAGGATTCAAGCTTCGTTTCGAGGTAGGTGATTGTTTGATTTCATGTTTGTGTGATGTATGTTAGTATTTTCTTTATTGTAATGCATGTATCTATGTGAATGTTGAACTATTGATCCCATCTAATGCAAATGAGTATGAATGAATGTTTGTAAGCCATGAATCAAGACTTGATTGTATGATTATGAGAATGTACATTGTGATTGTGATTGTGATTGTGATTGTGATTGTTGAATGGATCGGGTGTCACGTTCCGACACACTAACTGGGATTGGATGTCACGTACCGACATACATATTGGAATGGGTGTCACATTCTGACACACTAACTTGGATCGAGTGTCATGATTCGGAACACTAACAGTTTGGATATGGGTTTCATCAGAGGACAATTGACTTGTCATATATGCATATTATTGAAAATGTGGAATAGGACATTGCTCCTAAAATGATAGCTGATATTGTAAATGTTCGGTATATGCATGTTTACTATGTTTTGACTGCTCATATATGTTTCACTTGCTAGAATAGCCGCGTGATCCTACCAGTACAGTGTGGTTGTGTATTGATGCTTCACTTTTTCTTTCTTTATTGAATACAGGGCATCTTCAGGTGGCTACTGATAGACCTCTTTTAGAAGATTAGTGATCAAGATCAGATTCAAGAGTGAGCCAGTTCTTTCAAGCTGCCATGGGTCTTCTATGTTTTAGTCCACTCTTTCCGAACTCAGACTTTCTAGTTAGACTTGTGAGCAAGATCGGATTCAAGGATGAGCTAGTTCTTTCAGGCTGCCATAGGTCCTCTATGTTTTAGTCCACTCTTTACGGACTTAAACTTTCTAGTTAGACTTACTCATATGTTTAGTTGGGTTGTACCCATTTCCTTTAGACTGGTTGAACTTTAGATATTTTAGTATATTGACTTTCAGATTCTAGGGATGTTTTCCGCAATGTTTTTGTAATGATTTGTCAGACTTTCGGAGTTTATGGAAACTTGATAAGTCCATAAATTGGACTCATTTAGGGCTATATTTTGGTAGAGTTAGTGTCTTCGAATGCATATTTTGTCTCAATATCTGATGAAAACCCTTACGTTTCAGGTATTTGGAGTTGGAGGGAAAGCATGGAAACTACTTAGCAAAGAGGAATAAAGGCAGCTGAAAGAACGAAGAACTGAAGATCTAAGATACGCTGAACTCATTCGGCCAGTCACCAAAATGTCTTATCCTCACCTTTTGTTCCAGTGTGCTGAGCCCTGAAAGAAAGGATCAAATCGACGGTGAAAAGAAGCAGTCAGCGTGTCGCCGAGCAGTTCCGTGAAGCAGTACTATGTCACCTAATAATCCAAAACATGACGATGCTGAAGGATAGAGCAAGACAGCGATGAAACCTATCAAAGGGCTGATTACCAAGTTGATCGGCGATCTCGACTAACGACGTCGAATGATCCGCTGCAGCACAAATTTTTGAAAACTATAAATACTCGTTGAGATTTGTAGCTTAAAATCATATTTTTAATATAGAATTTTTAACATTGAATTTTGAGTTCTAAGTTTGGAAAGGGTTTTGAAGAACTTGAAGATTCAAAGGGTTTCAACTCCAAGATTTTGGACTTGGGTCTTGTGGATTCTTCACTCTTTGCCTATTTTGAGACCTAAATCTTCATACTCATTTGAATGCAAACTCATATTGGTATAAATCTCTATCTCTTTTACATGTCTAGCTAAAACCCAATTCTTGGGGTGTGATATTGTGAATATGGGTTAGATTATCTGTTGGGTCTTGCTTGTTGATGGTTTATTTGTTGTTTAAATGTGATTTCATTTAGTAGTTGTGGTGGAACTTAATGAAATTATAGTTGCAAATACGATTTCACCTTTGTGTTTTCAGCTTGCAAGAGAGAGAGGTCGTAAAACTAAGACTACTAAATTGATGGCCTGTGGGCTTGCGTTGACATGAGATTCAGCTCAAGAGAGTGAACCCTAGTCCTTTTCCCACACACTCAGCTCGAGAGAGTGAGTGGGCTAAAGCGGAGGTTGTTCTTCATGCGGCAACTAGGTGTTCGAGAGAAACCGAGTTGATTTGGGGTAAGTTTCTCGAGAGAGAATTTAGCCACACTATAGTCTAACCGAGTCACAAATATTCAACGGATTTATTATCAAAAGCATGTACCCAATAGTTTAGTTTATCCTGTATTCCTATCACATCCCAAGAATCCCCTCTCCTTGATTAGTACTCCTTATATTTTCATTGATTTTTGTTTACTTGTGACAAACCCCCATTGTTAATTGACATTTTTATGTCACCCCTTATATTTATTATGTTCGTTTTCAACAATGTTTTTTACTATGACTAATTAGAACTTAATTTTATTTTTTTTATTAATTCTCAAGCCCACTCCCTTGGGACTCGACCCCAACCCTTGGTTGGGTTACTTTACTATTGTACGATCGTAGACATTTGCATTGGAAGTTGTGTCTTGATTATGCAAACATAAAAATGGCGTCGCTGCCGGGGAGTGGTGTTATTTGAGAATTTTTAGTTTAGTAAAATTTTTGTTCTTCTTAGTTGTAGTTCACTTACTTAATTTTTAGTTTTGTTTCTATTGTTTGTGTTTAAAAATAGAAAGGATGAGTGTTAATGGCAGCAATGGCAGCTAGGTGGGCCACTAAGACGATATCAGAAATCTCAACGATGTCCAAGAGCCCAACATTAATGACCCCCATCTCATAGGAGGTATTGGGGCCATCCGTTTACCTCCAGCCGAGGGAAATACAAAATTTCCACATAACGAGCACTATGTTGCAACTCTTGCAACTAAAGGGACTTTTTAGTGGTTTGGCTCATGAGGATCCTCACAAACATCTTTGAAACTTCGTGGATGTGTGCGGACCATTTTCTTTCAAAAACATCTCTCAGGAGTCAGTTCGGTTAAGGTTATTCCATTTCTCATGATGGGAGAGGCGTACAAGTGGCTAGCGAAGGTGCCTCACGAATCCATCACTTCTTGGGAGGAATTGGTAACCACATTTAATGTGTGATTTTTCCCTGCTTCGAAGGTGATGACTCTTCGGGATAGTATTTAAAGCTTTAAGCGTTTGGATGGTGATACAATCCATGAGACTTGGCTGCGATTTAAAAAGTTGGTGCTACAATGCCTGACTCATGGTCTACCTGACAATGCCTTGCTACAGTACTTTTACCAAAGCCTGGATTCGGTAAACAAAGGTGTCGCTGATCAACTTTCACCTGGAGACCTGATGGAGCAACCGTATGCAGTAGCTGCCCAACTCTTAGATAGCATGACGACCATCAATAGGGCATGGTACAATCGTGAAGACCAAGTATCCCCTCTCACATTCAAGTTATCCAAGGAGCAAATGGAAAAAGATAATGAGAGAGACCAAAACATGGCCAAGATCATGACACAGCTTGACATTTCATCTAAAAATGTCATGGGGGCAGGTGCCCATGGTGTCAATGTTGTGGGGGTCGGGTGTGCAAATCCTAAGGAGGCGAAGCCTTGTATAATGAGAAAGTGAACTTCCTAGCCAACCAAAGCAATGGTTATCGTTCAAACTACCCAAGGAAGGGTGGTAACTAAGGTTGGGCTAGAGATAAAGGATACAAGGATCATGAATGGAGAGACCAAAATCCTAATTGGACGGATGGGGAGAAAGACAGGTATGTGCCTCCCCACGAGCGTCAAAATCCAAAGGATTCAGAAGGTGGTAGGTCTGAGGATATCTTTTCTCGTATCCTCAATAAAGTAGAAGGTTCGGACAAGATCTTGAAAGAGATGAAAGAGGATGTGTCGACACTTAGCCAAACCGTTACCTCCCATTCAATATTAATCAAGTAGCTGGAGACCCAAATGAGTCAGATGTCGTCTCACCTAAATTCGAGACAGAAAAGGGGTTTGCCTAGTGGCACTATGGTCAACCCCAAAAATGAGGTTTGAAGGTGGACTTGCATCGTGCCATGACGTTAACTAAGGAGTTGTTTGGGAGGCAACGCAAAACCATTTTTTGCTTTATTTTGCTTTGATAAAATAATGGTGTGTTGATTGTGCAGATGGAAGTGTGGAGAGTGAACGAAAAGTACAGATTGGCGAGTTACAGGTCCATTCCATGAATCGCCGAAAGGTTCAACGACCCCGAACCAGACTGTCGTTAGACTCAAGACCAATTTACATTGGAGTCTGTAAAACTCGGCGATCTCAGGAAATTATTGGCGAATCGTCGATCATGTCAGCGATCTCAACGGAGACCGCGATTTGGACTCCCACAATACATGGAGGTTCTATAAAAATTGGTGAGGCAAATGACTACTTGACATAACGTCGAATAATTCAGTGATTGGGACTAATGTCACCGAATGGGTGAAAACTAGATGGTTTTTCATGCCAAAGGTTTAAAAGTTTCAAACTCATTCCCTTTCCCTCACTTTTTCATCTTCCCAAACTCACACCTGCACTCTAGTTTTACATTTTGGAGTATTTTAGTATCGAATTGTGCTACGAGTTGGATTACATTGCTTCCTAGCATCTCAACATTCATTTGATCGGCATAAAAGGCTGGTACTTGAAACCCCGCGTTCATTTTGTCAAAATTGTACTCATTTGCAATTTGTTAATCTAGTTGAATTTTGTTGGGCCTCTCTAATTGGATCAGATTGCTTAATTGCCTATTCCTAATCGATAACTCTTGCTTGAATGGTGAAATCCTGCTTTCTAGTGCGTTAAGTTAAATTAATTTGCAATAGGGAGTGCTTTTATGCTACAGGTCTTAGTTAGATTTGTGTTGTAAGAGCTTAAATTGCATTTTCGGGGGTTGCGGGTCTGATTTCAAGAAGTTGAGTTGATAATAGGCACGACGAGTCAATTCGGTAAGCTGAGACGAGCTCGCCGAACCACTCAGTGGTTCGCCTAGTTGCCCTACCTCGCCTTTGATATCATGTTTTATGTATTGTGGCTTCTGTACCTTTCGGCGAGAAATATGAGATCACCAAAAGCACTCGGTGACTCACCAAAAGTCTTCTTGTTCGCCCTTTGTCTGCACCCCTGACCCCTTCTGCACTATAACTTTTGGTGGACACCCCTTTGTTCGACGAAAGTATTCGACGACTCGCCAAATGGACTGCTAAGTCTGCCTGCAGCTAATGGTCTTCGGTTTTCTTGTCAAATATTTTCTAACTTTATCTCAAGGCTTTGCAGACATGGCCTGACCAAAAGTTGGAGGAAGAAATATGCCTCCCTGACATATAAAGGTACAAAACTCCAGAAGAGATGCAGGGACAATATATCACCCCAAAGCAAGGAGCGAGAGCAAGAAAGTTGGTTCCAGTAGGAGGATTCTCATTGACCCTAATGTCCCTTCATAGGCTCAAGGGTTCATTAACGCAATACATGCCTTTGGAGCAGCTCATGATTTGGATAATATGGTTAAGGCAAATATCGCTGAAGCAACTGAGGCAAATGCAGACAATGAAAACCAGAGTTAGAATGACAACACTCTAGGCACTGATGCTCAGACAGATTGAGCAACTGCTTAGACAGGATCCCCTTTTTACCTTCCTCTCTGTCTTACATTATTTTACCTTTCGGATACTGTGTTATTTACATTTGAGGACAAATGTATTTATTTATGGTGGGGTGAGGCCCACCTTTGTGTGTTATTTGTGAATCGTGTTTTGTTTGAGTATTTGGGTTGTGAGCTATAATGTTGTGTTGATACTGTTTTTGTGGATGTTTGAACTTGTGGCTCCTTTTGTTTTAAATTGCAAAATGATTTTGACCCTTCAAAAAATGAAAATTTTTGCCACCTCTCATGTGTTGAATGTGGTTGTTCTTTTGCAAAATTTAAGTCTTGGTTCCGATCAATATCGATGACTTGAATAGTGCTCATGATCGAACGAACATGAATGTGTGTCTACGATGAGGTAAAATGAAGTTGCATAGACAATATGTGAACTCTTTGCATCTCGTTGTGATTAGCCATGTATCAAATTGATTCTCTTGTGATGACCGTTGCACACTAGCGAAAGTGTAGAGTCTTGCTTGACTTTAGTGTCGATGCCTCGTGTGATGAGCTTACTGTGAACCTTGCATGATAGATCCTAGAATTTGCCCCGTTAGTCCGGTCAACTAAGTAAGGCTATCTATTGATATGATCTTAGGCAAATTTAAAGAGTGTGAGACGATTTGACATATACCTCTTTTGTGGCCTACCTTGTGAGTGTGTGAACCTCTCTTGAACACCCCTTGAACCTTACCTTTCTTTGGAAGAAACTTGATGAAAACATGACCTTTCTTGACCCATTACCCTTAATCCTCGTAAATTGTGGTTGATTGAATAGCCAACTTAGGCCAAAAGCCTAAGTTAGGGGTGTGATGAAAAGAAAAGGGAAAGTGAAGAAGTGCAAGGAAAGTCTCCTTTAACCCATGGTGTTGAAAAAAATGGAACCCCTCCATTAAAAAAAAGAGAAGAAAAGAATGAAAAAGTAAAGTTGTGGAATAAAATACAAAAGAAATTGGGTTCCCAAACAATCCATGGAAAGGGAATAATAGGTTGACTTATGAGCACTAAAGAGAATGATGAAGGAAAAGGAAAAGAAGTGTTGTGAGCACCACATTTCATGAGGTTGAAAGTCACTGAGCCTAAATAACCATACCTTTGCACTCAACCCCATTACAAGCCTTGAAAAGACCTTTTTGATCTTGAGCAAGCCGACACAAATGTTGATTGGAAAATACGGATAAACCTATGGGTGAAAGCATGCATTGTGTTCTTCCTTGTGAGAGTGAGTGTTGCATTTGATTTCGGAACTTTAAATGATTAAACCTTTGTGGGTGAGTATGGAATCATCTTTTTGTGAAGGCATTCGAATACTTTTGTAGAGCTCAAACTTGTATTTGAAGCAAGTATTGCGAGCTTGAGAATCTTTGAGAATGGTGTGTCACAACTTGAATCTTTGGGTACACATTTGATCTTTGAATAAGTAAATTGAGTCTTGTTGTGTGCATTCATGATTGAGTCTTGTGTAGCACTGTTCGAGACCTCCTTTTTAAACGGCTGAACTTGAGTTTGCTTGAGGACAAGCAAAAGTTTCAGTGGGGGGTGTTGATGAGTCCACAAATTGGACTCATTTAGGGCTATATTTTGATAGAATTAGCGTCCTTGAATGCATATTTTGTCTCAATATCTGATGAAAACTCTTAAGTTTCAGGTATTTGGAGTTGGAGGGAAAGCATTGACACGACTTAGCAAAAAGGAACAAAGGAAACTAAAAGAACAAAGAAATGAAGATCTGGGAAATGCCGAATTCATTCGGCTAGTCACCAAAAAGTCTTATCCTCGCCTTTTGTTCCAGTGTGCTGAGCCCTGAAAGAAAGGATCAAATCGGCGGTGAAAAGGACCAGTCGGCGTGTCATCGAGTAGTTCCGCAAAGCAGTACTATGTCACTCAATGATCCAAAACATGACGATGTTGAAGGATAGAGCAAGACGGTGATGAAACCTACCAAAGGGCAGATCGCCGAGTTGATCGGCGATCTTGACTAGCGACGCGGAATGATCCGCTGCAGTACAGATTTTTGAAAATTATAAATACTCATTGAGAGTTGTAGCTTAATATCATATTTTTAATACAAAATTTTTAACATAGAATTTTGAGTTCTAAGTTTGGAGAGGGTTTTGAAGAACTTGAAGATTCAAAGGGTTTCAACTCCAAGATTTTGGACTTGGGTCTTGTGGATTCTTCACTCTTTGCCTATTTTGAGACCTAAATCTTCATACTCATTTGAATGCAAACTCATATTGGTATAAATCTCTATCTCTTTTACATGTCTAGCTAAAACCCAATTCTTGGGGTGTGATATTGTGAATATGGGTTAGATTATCTGTTGGGTCTTGCTTGTTGATGGTTTATTTGTTGTTTAAATGTGATTTCATTTAGTAGTTGTGGTGGAACTTAATGAAATTATAGTTGCAAATACGATTTCACCTTTGTGTTTTCAGCTTGCAAGAGAGAGAGGTCGTAAAACTAAGACTACTAAATTGATGGCCTGTGGGCTTGCGTTGACATGAGATTCAGCTCAAGAGAGTGAACCCTAGTCCTTTTCCCACACACTCAGCTCGAGAGAGTGAGTGGGCTAAGGCGGAGGCTATTCTTCATGCGGCAACTCGGTGTTCGAGAGAAATCGAGTTGATTCGGGGTAAGTTGCTCGAGAGAGAATTTACCCACACTATAGTCTAGCCTAGTCACAAATATTCAACGGATTTATTATCAAAAGCATGTACCCAATAGTTTAGTTTATCCCGTATTCCTATCACATCCCAAGAATCCCCTCTCCTTGATTTGTACTCCTTATATTTTCACTGATTTTTGTTTAATTGTGACAAACCCCCATTGTTAATTGACACTTTTGTGTCACCCCTTAGATTTAGTATGTTTGTTTTCGACAATGTTTTAGCTATGACTAATTAGAACTTAATTTTATTTTTCTATTAATTCTCAAGCCACTCCCTTGGGTCTTGACCACAACCCTTGGTTGGGTTACTTTACTATTGTACGATCGTAGACACTTGCATTGGAAGTTGTGTCTTGATTATGCAAACATCAGAACTCCACTTTATTTTTGCATTTAAACCTGCTTCTGTATCTTTAAATGTTTAGTTTTGGGATTAGTTTGTTAGTAGTAATGGTTCTCCCACCGGAGAGTTAGTGTGGTGCAAATCACGACAGTCTGGGTCGTGACAAGTGAATGAAAGAGTCAAAAACAGTCAAGGAATACCCTAATAGGTTGCTTGGTATTGTCAACAAGGTAAATTACTAGGCAATGAATTTAAAGATACAAGAATTGCTGAAAAAGTTCTTGTAACAGTGCCCGAAAGATATGAATCATGTATAACTACCTTGGAAAACACACAAGATCGGTCCAAAATTACCTTGGCAAAATTGTTAAATTCTATTCAGGCTTAGGAACAAAGGAGACTTCTAATGCAAGATGGCATGGTTGAAGGAGCATTAGTAGCCAGCCACAAAACTCAAAGCAAGGGTAAATTTTTGATAAATTACTCACCTTGTCAGCATTGTGGAAAAAATGGACATCCTCCATGTAAATGTTGGCAAAAAGTAGATGCACAGTGCAAGAACTGCAAACAACTTGGTCATGAAGCTGTGATTTGCAAAAGTAAATTTCAAAGAGATGAAACAGTTGCGCAAGTCACTATTGAAGAAGAAGACGACTAGTTATTTGTGGCAACTTGTTTTTCAACCAAAAAATCTGATTTTTGGATGATTGATAGTGGTTGTACAAACCACATGACATATGAAAGAAATCTTTTTAAAGAGTTCATTCCTATGGAAAATAAGAAAGTCTGAATTGGGAAAGGTGATTGTATTCCTGCAAAAGGAAAAGGGTTTGTTTCAATTAAAATAAATTCAGGTACAAAAATAATTTCAGATGTTCTTTCTGTGTCTGATATTGATAAAAGTTTGTTTAGTGTTGGTCAGTTAATAAAAAAAGGATTTAAATTATTATTTGGAGACAAATATTATCGAATCTTTGATACTACTAAGCAAAAAATTTTACAAGTTGAAATGAGAGGTAAGAGCTTCTCATTTAATCCAACACACAATGCACACAAGCCTTGCAAGACAAAGGATGAATTAGCAGATTTGTTCACAAGGTCAATTTCAGATGAGACTACAATATACAATTCCTGATCCAAGAAGGAATGTTGAGAATATGTCTCAGGATATTGCATAAATAAAATAGTTAGCTATTTTTAGGGTTGCTGAATTATGTTATTAGAGTCCTATTTGACTTATATTTAGATGTTAGTTCTTTTTATTTGTTATTTGAATTAAACTGATACGTTTGTAACTTATTTTCTATTTTTAATTAGGAATTATATCTATAAATGCAAGTCTCTGGATTATTAATAATATAATTCCCTTTGATAATAACGCAATATTTTTTCTCTCAAAGTCTTTCTCTGTTATTTTCTTAATTTATTTATTAATAAAACCAATAGGATTTATAAATCCACTTGCAAGATTTGACACGATGAAAACTTATAAGCTTCTCAAAAAGGCATATCAATCAATCTCTATAACGATACATGGCTTCTATCAACTAACTTATTACTTCACCAATATATATTATTATCATCCAATCTACCAGGCATATTACCCATCTCAGAATGTCACCTTTTAATAAATCAAAATGATAATTAATATATACAGATCATAATAGTTATATCAGGATTAAGAATATAAGTACATTTAATAGTTTAAAGAATATGTTTTTGCTAGCCAGTCTAAAACAACTATCTATACTCGGTCCCGTTCAATACATACAAAATGCACTAGCACAAGAAGTTGAAATTATATTGTTCCCATAATTAGGATAAATTACATATAATATTGTGCTACAATCGTACCGATGGCATGTCCAATTTAAATCCTAGATTGTGAACAAAAAACTTTATATTTATAAGAACCGATGATTTAATCCTATGTGTATAAGCTAAAACTATACACACTAAATCATCTACTCCCTTCATTCCATGTTAATTGAATTTTAGAGGTGTTTCACACCCGTTAAGAAAAGTAGATTAAGATATAAATTGAACATAGTTTTTCATTTTTACCCTTATTAATTATTGTCAAATTTATTGAAGTCATCACATTGAAAATTCAAATGAAGGGTAAAATTGGAAGAATGTTTTTAAAATAGTCTTGAAGATTGAACCGTTAAGTTAATTTGAAAAATAAAAAATACCTCAAAAATTCAATTAGTATGGAATGGAGGGAGTACTATATAAGTAAACAAACACCATAAACGAATATATGATCTATTAAAACTGAATAAATATTTATTCTATAATAAATATTATATCTTAAGATATGGTTAATATTATATATCCCAACAATCTCCCACTTAGACTTTAACCATCACAATTGTTATAATGTACTATATCAAAATGCATGGTTAATAGTATATACACTAACAATCTCCCACTTAGATATTTAATCTTGAAAACTGTTAGAATACTATCTCTTAATATATGATTAATAGTATATACCTGTCATGACTCAGACCGTCGTGATTGACACCCACACTAACCCTCCGGTGGGAGAACCATTAATACTAAATAGCTAACCAAAGAACCAAACAACTCGGGCATTGAAGTTACAGAAGCAAGTTAAATAGCTAAAAACTGAAGTTCCCATAAACTTCCAAAAGATCTAACAACTAAACAATGAGGAAAATACGCCTAGAACCTGAAAGTTAATGTACCAAAACATCTAAAGTTCAACAAGTCCAAAGAAGAAGGGATACAACCCTGAACTAATGAACTAACAACTAACTAGAAAAGTCCAAGTCCGAAATGTGGACATAGATGGAAAGATAACTCATGGCAGCCTGGAAGAACTGGCTCACCCTTGAATTCGAAAGTGATCACTGATCTTCTAAGCGACATCTGTCAATAGCCGCCTGAAGATGCCCTGTACTCAACAAAGAAAAAGCAAGTGCAGTATCAGTACACAATCACAGTGTACTGGTAGGATCATATGGCTATCCCACTAAGTGTAATATACATAAGTCAATACAACAATATAATCACATGCATATATCGAACATATACAATATTATCAACATTTACGAACAATATACAGTTTCGCATTTCTCAAGATACACAATTGTGTCAAATCATTGGTCCTCTCAAGGAACCCAAACCCAAACTGTTAGCATACCAGAACGTGGTACCCGATCCAATGATTATACTGGAACGTGGTAACCGATCCTATAATTATACCAGAACGTGGAAACCGATCCAAATTAGTGTGTCAAAATGCAACACCCGATCCATCCAACAAGCCACAATCACAATCACAAAGTACATTCTCATAATCATACAATCAATTCATGATTCATGGCATTCATCATTCGTCTATTCTCATTTACAACTAATGTGATCAATATTGCAACATGCACACACATATATGTATCATAATGAAGCAAGGACAAACATAGATGACACAATCACAGAATCCCAACGATCACCTACCTCAAAACAAGCTTGAAACTCTAGGAAACTTGATTCTTCCCTTTTTGAATTCTTTCCGCTTGTTCTTGGTTTACAAACAATCAATATAACATGAGAATCAATAAACAAACACTAATTACCCGAATTACTAACAATTCTATCCACCCTAGATCATACCTATGATCTCACTATCAAAATTAGGGCTTTTTCCACCATAAATTTCACATCAAACCTTCCCCCACCGATAATTATCCATTAGATTACGTTCTACGGATCAAAAAATGGATTCGGGGAGTTAAAATATTACCGTTAGCCTTAAGAATGGTGGAAAACTATCAAGAATCGCCTGGGGTTAGTCTCCTTACTCTAAAAATCAAAAAGTGTAGAATAAAGACGTTTTGGGATTTATTTTCAACTTAAGTCGCGTCGGGCCTACCACAGCGGTCCTCACCCCACTACAGCGGCCTCGCCCTGGCAGCGAAAATCCCGCCCCAGTGGCTTGCATGGAACCAGTGAGCTATTTTAATAATTCCAAGCAAGACCCCCATTTCACAACACACCTTCAACCCACAACACTCAAAAATTATCCGTTCACGCTAAGATCAATTTCGGGAGTTCTACTCGCCCGAATTCAATTCCGTAAAGTCGTACGGATTCCTTAACGACTTATCTATCTACTCATTCAATAAAATTCATAATTAAATCACTCAATTGTTACCAGATTTCTCTAGACTTTAATGACTCCAATTTCATCCAAATCTGGACCAGGTTGGGAAATCTCAAGATACTATGAAAAAAAAATTCAGCACAAAATTTTTCCCCGTTGGCTTTTCTATGACGATGGAACCCGGTCGTTACAATACCCTAACAACCTCCCACTTAGATTCTTAACTATGCATTTACAACTTTCACATGCATTCATTTATTTGTTATCGAAATAAATTTACCAAGCTATTTTCTCATGCAATTTTGTCTAGTAGTGCTTCGTCATAACAAATAGATTTTGTACTAGATCTTGAGAGACCTTATCATGAAACCCTCCAAGAGTGTACTTCTTTTCAGGAGTTCTATCATCAAAGTTCTCTCAAGCATACAAAACAAATCAATCTTCGTTATGATTCTCCCACTACGACTAAGTACTACTACATTGTCACACTTTCATATTATTGAGTCTTATATTTTTCAAAATCTTTCGATATTGAAATATTAATAACTTTTCATGTATTGTTCATTTGCTCAACATCACTCCCACTACTTGAGGTAGTATTTTTCTTATGTCTAGCAACGTTACTCCCACTATTTAAATGCGATGGAACATCAGTTCTGACATACCGATTAGATGTTCTTGAGCGTCTGAATTTATAATTGACTTATTTGTTATTTATTTGTTCAATTCCTTTAAAACTAGTTTACTTCTAGGAGCATGGTTTACTAAATGATCCTTTCCTAGAATGCAAACAGTTGTATTAACAATTGCCTTATTTTCTTTAGGACATTATAATAAACCTTCTTTCATTCTTTAGGATATCCAATTAACACACACATTCTGTTCTTAATTCCAATTTTCTTATTCTCCCACTCAGTACATGTGCAACACAATCCTATATCTGAACATGTCACAGATTAGACTTACGTCAATTCCAACTAGTTCTATACTTGTTCAAGGTACTAGTTCGAACGAAATTGAATTCAGAATGTGATATGTAGTTAGTAGAACCTATCCCAAAAGAAACAAAATAACTAATAATAAATCAATCATTAATCTTATCATTTTCATAAGAGTCTACTTCTTTTCTCTTCTACACCAATCTATTATAGAGTGTCTGGTGTAGACAATTGAAATGCAATCATATTACAGTGATTTTATATCTTTTTCATGATGTTATTTTCATGTGTCATAAATATTTTGAATTTATCAAGACATTTAGACTTACAAAACATCTAAAAAAATATTCATATCATGAGTAACCTTCTTGAGAACTCAGAATACTCAAATTCACTTCTTGCCCAAATGCTCATTTATTACACAAATCAGAATAGTTTAATTATAACTTATCACTACCTCTTTTTCCTTTATAAGAGGAAAGGCCTCTTAGTCATTTTTCCTTCTAAATATGACTCACATGTTGGTACTGACTGCACTTTCAACGAATTGTTATGTCCATTCATTAACCAACCTCAAAATTATATTCAGAATAAATGACTAAGACGCTAATGTACAGATAAGTTTCATTCAATTTAAAAGATATTTTTCCTTATGAGGAAGATTAATATAATTCAATTCATGAGAGATAATACTAATAAAAAACACGCATCAATATACCACAAGAAATAAAATATTCATCAAACTCAATGAAAGGAGAGTTAAAAACAAATATATTAAATACTCATCTCTTATCTAGTTAGAAACCGAAAATAATTCCTTCTAACATAAGGTACATTTACAATGCATTCTTTGAATTAATATCTTATCTCTACCAAAAGAAAATCTTAAGTAGTATTAAGTGGGTGCGTAAAGTCTATTGATATATGAGATATAATACATTAAATAGATCATAATATTTTGAATAATCATAAATAACAACAGGCAGGGCTCATTTATACATACATATATATATATATATATATCCATGCATCTCGAATAGCCAAATGATGGGATTGGAGAACTACCCATGCAATACACATGTACAATGAACGATTATTCACTCCATAAACATATTCAGTCCTAACTCAGATGGAGAGTCTACTGTTAGTTAAGTCAAGCGAAAATCATCTAGTTACATTGATCCAATCATATATTACCCAATTTAGGAGAGTTAATACAGATTATCAAAATTATACGATTAAATACATAGTGACTTGAATTAATTCCATCTGTTAGGGAGGAAGGTCTAAGCCAGCACATAAAACTAGTACGTAACTACTATTCAATCTTAGTAATCAAGGGAGAGGACCCTATAACCAAATATGACCAAAAACTCATATAATGATCCAAATAAATAATATTTCTTATTAGGTCGTTCTTATGAATCTACCAAATTTAAGATCAATCAGATTCCCATTTTTTTAAAATTCCAAAACTATGATCAATTTGGTCGAAAAATGTTGTTTGGCCAAAATAGAATTTAAGATTTTTCGTTCAGTAATTCCTATCATATATTATTATTTGTGAAATAGATATCTAATCAAGAACAAAGAACAAAATTCTAAAAACTATTTACATTATCTGAGTATTATTTTCTAAACATCAACATGTTTATGTATACATTGAATATTAAAATTCAAAACACACCTCATAGATATCCATGTATCTTGAACGATAAATTTTGATGAAAAATAACTACTCATGCAACATACATATGTGATGTCAGATATTCACTCCAACAAATTTAGATCAAAAGTTAACTCAGATGGAGAGTATATGTTAATTATACCAAGTGAATATCATTATCCCTAGATTCATTGATCCAATCAAATATTACTCAGATAGGGAGAGTCAATACAAATTATCAAAACTAGAGATTAAATTTTAATAATTTGTATTAATTTCATCCGATATGGAGGAAGGTCTAAAGGCAACACATGAACTTAATACTTCACTAAATTTAGTCATAAAGACCATACAGAACAATGTCTATCACCACTATATCATAGCCGAGTAATTTTCATTAAAATAATTTTCAGAATGCAAAAAATATCTAAAAACATTGTCTAAATGACCTCAAATTGTCAAATCACTTCAATACAATGAGTGTCTTTAATTTGATCATTTTTTATGAGCCTACCGAATTTCAAATCAGTCAGAGTTCAAAAATAATATTTATCTCCAAAGCTATGATCATATTCATATTCAAACAATTTCAAGAAAAATAATCAGATCTATATCCTTATCATATATCGATTCATGTTAACTCATCATGTGTAATTATGTACTACATATAACATAAATAAATTCGATATAAAGGATGTCATTCATACTAAATCACATTTTAATTCCAAATAAAAATTTTAAAATCATTTTAATGACCTCAAAAAATCATAACCACATAGCAATAAGTACTTCTTACTACGTTGTTACCAATGAACTTACCAAATTTCAGGTCAATTGAAGTTTATAAAAAAATATTCCCAAAGTTGTGACCAAATTTAAATTCAAGTGATTTAAGCATCTTTAGGGATTAAAACAATATGACCTACATTTGTAACGACTTGCTCCGGTCGTTAAAGAAAAGCCAACAGGGAAAAATTCTAGGCCAAAAACTTTTTCGTAGTATCTTGAAATTTTCCAACCTAGTCCAGATTTTGATGAAATCGGAGTTAGTAAGGTCTAAGGAAATCTAGTAACAATGGGGTGATCCAATTATGAAATAGACTACACAAGTGGATAGCTAAGACATTAAAGAACCCATACGACTTTACGAAACTGAATTCGCACGAGTAGAACTCCTGAAATTGATCTTACCATGAACGGGTATTTTTTGAGTGTCATAGGATGAAGGTGTGTTGTGAAATGGTAGTTTGTAATTATTAAATCGACTCACTAGTTCCATGCAAGTTGCTGTGGCGGGATTATCCCCTTCAGGGCGGGGCCGTTGTGGCGGGGTGGGGAGCACTTTGGCGGGACAGTCGCGATTTAAGTCGAAAAAAAACCCCAAAACGTCTTTATTCTGCAATTTTTGTTCTTGAGAGTAAGGAGATGAACCCCAGGCAATTCTTGACAGTTTTCCACCATTCTTAAGGCTAAAGATAAGGTTTTAACTCCCCGATTCCATTTTTCGATCCGTAGAATGTAAATTCATGCGTAATTATCAATGTGGAAGGGTTTTGGAACTATTTAAATAGTGGGAAAAGCCCTGGGTATGGGGATCAAAGGTTTGATCTAGGGTTGATATTATCGATTAGAATTTGGGTAATCGGGTTTTGTTTATTGATCCTTGTATTATTATGATTGTATGTAGACCAAGAACAAGCAGAACGAATCCGGAAAGGGAAGAATCAAGTTTCTTGGGGGATTCAAACTTGTTTCAAGGTAGGTAATGGTTGTGATTTCATGGTTGTGTGATGTATGTTTGTTCTTGCTTCATTATGATATATGTATGTATGCGAATGTTGCATTATTGATCACAATTTTCGTAAATGAGAATGATTAAATAATTGTTGCCATGAAATCATGACTTGATTGTATGATTATGAAAATATACTTGTGATTGTGATTGTGGCTTGTTGAATGAATTAGGTATTGCGTTCCGACACACTAACTTGGATCGGTTGCCACGTTCCGGCATAAATAGGGATTGGTTGCCACGTTCTGGCATCAAACTTGGATCGGGTGCCATGAACTGGTACACTAACCGTTTGGGTTTGACATCACTGTATATTTGAGAATTCTAAAATTCTCTGTTGTTCTTAACGTTGTTGATATTGTATATGTTTGGTGTATGCATGTTATTATTATGTTGTAATGACTTATATATGTTACACTTAGTGGGAGAGCCGCGTGATCCTACCAATACACTATGGTTGTGTACTGATACTACACTTGCTCTTTCTTTGTTGAGTATAGGGCATCTTTTGGTGGCTATTGACAGACCTCGCTTAAAAGATCAATGATCGTCGTCGAACTCAAGGGTAAGCCAGTTCTTTCGGGCTGCCATGAGTTCTCTTTTCTGTTTCGTCCACATTTTGGACTTAAACTAGTTCTTTAGTTAGTCTTATGTTTAGTTTGGGGTTGTAACCTTCTTGTTTAGACTTATAGATCTTGTTAGAGTTTTGGTAAATTGAAATTCAGGTTCTAGGCATTACTTCTGCAATGTTAGTTGGTTGTTAGACTTTTGTTTGGAGTTTATGGGAACTCTTTTTCTTTTCCTTGGCATTTAAACCTGCTTCCGTAACTTTAAATGCCTTAGTGGTTTGTTATTTGGTTAACTAATTAGTTTTTTAGTGGTTCTCCCACCATAGGGTTAGTGTGGGTGCCAATCACGACTGTCTAGGTCGTGAAAAAGTTGGTATCAGAGCCTAGGATCATTGATCTCGATGTACCAAAATAAGTCTAGTAGAGTCTTGAGGAACGGTGCGAAGACATCTGTACTTTTCTTCGAGAGGCTATAGGACTTTAGGAAATCTCTCTATTTTCTCTTGTCTCCTTTCGTGCTTTAACTTGATTCCAATTGGTATCTGGCGATTCAAATTAGTATCTAACCTCTTTCACTCTTCTGTTCGCTGATAGTTAACACTAGGTTCAAAGGCGTCAGGCCCTTAGCTCCCGTCAATGCTCTAGCTAAGCAATCTGCAATGAGAGGTCGTGATCGAGGCAGGGGTAGAGGAAGAGCTAGGGGTAGAGGCTGAGGAAGGGTGGCGCCTACTAGGGATGGAGCACCGGTTGGAGATGCTCCAAGAAATGAGGCCTCTCCTGCGCATCATGAAGAGGTAGAGGAGAACATAGAGGTTGAGAATAAAGATAATGTTGGGCAAGAGAAAGAGGTGCAGGCTGAGACTACAGGTATTCCTCCCTTAGACCCAGTGTTAGCTCAACAGATTATATTGTTTCTGAAAGGATTGGTTGGTCCTGGAGTGCTTCCTTCTGTTCAAGCGACTCAAGCTCCTGCTGATCCCCCTGTTGTTATCATTGCGCCTAAGGTGGGTGGAACTATAGGTAATGATACTTTTTTCCATCCTTTGTTGGGTCCTGTTATGACTGATAATGAGCATGAGATGTTGACTAAGTTCTTGAAGTTGTAACCACTTGTGTTTTATGGTGCTGAGAGTGAGGATGCCTATGAGTTCATTCTAGATTGTTATGAGAGGCTTCATAAGTTGGGAATTGTCCATCAGCATGGAGTTGAGTTTGTGACCTTTCAGCTTCAAGGTGAGGCTAAGTAGTGGTGGATAGCTTATGTGGAATGCAGATCTTCAGTTTGACTTCCACTCACTTGGACCTAGTTTCATGCTCTGTTTTTGGAGAAGTATATGCCTCGGACCTTAAGAGATCGTAAGAAGGATGAGTTCATGGCTTTGGAGCAAAGTGGGATGTCTTTGGTTGCTTATAAGGCCAAGTTCCATGCCTTGTCTAGATATTCTACACAATGTCTTTGGCTACTTGTGAGGCCAAGTTCCATGCCTTGTCTAGATATGCTACACAATTGGTGACTACGGAGGAGGAGAAGATCCGTTTATTTGTTAAGGGGCTAAATTCTGAGTTGCAGGTATTTTCCTTTTCCATTCATATGACTTCTACAGGGAAAAGCTTTAATGAGGTGAAAGATTTTGTGAAGAAAGTGGAGGGGGTGAGGCAAGACTGTCAGGCTAAGGCATTGGCTAAGAAAGCCAAAAATTCAGGCAACTTTCAGGGATGTTACTCCAGAGGTCCAGGGAGACCAACACTTGTAGCCCGGCCAATTCAGTACGCTATGCCTGCCTATACAGGTAATTACTCCGGAACTCGACATCAAAATTTGATTCAAGATAGCAAGGGACCTGCACCTTCAGTGAGCAGCAGGCCATCCTGTGATCGTACTTTTTACAACTGTGGAGAACCTGGGCATATGAGGAGATATTGTCCCCACCCGCGCGTGCTGGATTCCATGTAGTAGCAGTCTAAAGCAGTGGTACCTGTGGGAAAATTTAATAATGGTCAAGGGCATCTACAAGGACAACGAGGAGGAAATCACCGAGGCTGTGGAGGTTGGGGAAATGGTAATACAAGCAGAGGTACAGTGCAGCATGAAGGGAAGCCACCCGTGAAGATTATAGGGCTCAGTGCAATGCCTTTCTGGGCAAGACCGAGGCAGAGGCATCTGACACAGTGATCAGATATACTATTCTTGTATGTGACTGGATGACTAATGTGTTATTTGATCTGGGTTCTACTTATTCTTATGTATTTGTGCAATTTGCCTCAGAGTTTGATATAATTTGTGATATACTTGATGCGCCCATCCATTTTTCTACCCCAGTTGGAGATTCTGTCATAGTCACACATGTCTATCGTGCTTGTCCTATTTTGTTTATAGGTTTTCAAACTTGGGCTGATTTGGTGATCTAGGATATGACTGACTTCAACATAATCTTAAGTATGACTTGGTTGTCCATCTATTATGTGGTGCTTAATTTTAATACTAAGTTTGTGACTTTAGAAATTCTGTGAAGGGAAAATTAGAGTGGAAAGGGGTGTACAAGCCTAAGCAAGCTAAGATCGTATCCTCCATTCAGACTAGAAAATTGGTAGGGTAGGGTTGTTTGGCTTATTTGGCTCATATTAGGGATGTTGAGGTTGAGTCTCCATCTATTGAGTCTATTCCTGTGGTGTCGTAATTTAGAGAAGTGTTTCCTACTGATTTGCTTGGTATGCCTCCGGATAGAGATATAGATTGTTGCATTGATTTGGAACCTGGTACCCGCCCCATTTATATCCCTCCATATTGCATGGCTCGGACATAATTAAGAGATCTTAAGGCTCAAATCCAAGAACTTCTTGATAAAGGATTCATTCGTCCTAGTGCTTCCCCTTGTGGTGCTCCTATATATTTTGTTAAGAAAAAGGATGGTAGTATGAGGATGTGTATAGATTATCGGCAATTGAATTGGGTCACCATTCGGAATAAGTTCCCATTGCCTCGAATAGATGATCTTTTTGACCAATTGGAAGGCACATCAGTTTTCTCTAAGATTGATCTAAGGTCTGGTTACCATCAGTTGAAAATTAGGCCTGAGGATGTGCCTAAGACGATGCTTAGAACCCGCTATGGGCACTATGAGTTTCTAGTTATGTCTTTTTGTTTGACTAATGCACCTACAGCTTTTGTGAGTTTAATGAATAGGGTGTTCAAACCCTTTCTTGATTCATTTGTTATAGTCTTCATTGATGATATTTTGGTCTATTCGAAAAGTGAGAAAGAGCATACCGACCATCTTTGTATTGTTCTGGGTGTTCTTGGGAAACAAAGGTTGTATGCGAAATTTTCTAAGTGAGAATTTTGGTTGAATTTTGTTGCCTTCATAGGACATGTAGTTTCAAAGTAAGGCGTAATGGTAGATCTCCAAAAGATTGAAGCGGTTAAGAATCGGGTTCAGCCTAGCTCTATGACAGAAGTTAGGAGTTTTATAGGGATCGCTAGCTACTTTCATCGATTTTTTAAGAACTTTACTTCTATTGCCACACACTTGACAAAATTGACCAAAAAGGAGATACCATTCGAATGGACTGAAAAATATGAGGAGAGCTTTCAAAAGCTTAAGACTCTTTTGACCACCGCACCTATCCTAGCATTACTAGTAGAAGGTAAAGATTTTATTATTTATTGTGATGCTTTGCATTCTGGCTTGGGTGTTGTGTTGATGCAGGATAAGAATGTCATAGCTTATGCATCGCATCAGTTGAAGGTGCATGAGAGGAATTATCCAACATATGATTTGGAGTTGACAGCAGTAGTGTTTGCTCCTAAGATCTGGCGACACTATCTGTATGATGTTAAGTGTGAGGTATTTACTGATCATCATAGTTTGCAACATGTGTTTACTCAAAAGGATCTGAATCTAAGACAATGAAGGTGGATGGAGTTACTTAAGGATTATGATGTCACCATTCAATACCATCCAGATAAGGCTAATGTGGTGGCAGACGCTTTGAGTCTAAAAGTGGTGAGTATGGGTAGTTTAGCTTGCTTAAGTGTATCCAAGCGATCCTTGGCTAAGGAAATTTAGACCTTGGAGTCTAAGTTCATGCATTTGGGCATCTCAGAGAGAGGTGGGGTGTTAGCTAGCAATGAAGTAAGGGCCACGGTCATTGATGAAATCTAGGCCAAACAGTTTGAGGATGAAAATATGAATGAACTTAAGAAAAAGACTGTGATTGGTAAGGCATAAGAGACCACTCTTGATGTGGAAGGTTTGCTCAGTTTTAAAGGAAGGATTTGTGTTCCTCGAGTTGATGAATTGATTCAGAAATTGTTGATAGAATCCCATCGTTCGCAATATTCCATTCATGCGGGTGTGACCAAGATGTACAGAGAATTGAAGCAACTTTATTGGTGGCCTGGCATGAAGAAGGATATAGGAAAGTTTGTGGCTAAGTGTCAAAATTGCCATCAAGTAAAGTAGTTTGCTTCAAAGAATGCTAATTCCGAAATAAAAGTGGAAAATGATAGCCATGGACTTCGTGGTTGGTCTTCCCAAGACTTTGGGGGAGTTTGATTCTATTTGGGTAGTGGTTGACCGATTAACTAAGTCAGCCCATTTTATCCTGGTCAGAATAGATTATAATACACAGCAGTTGGCTAAGGTGTATATGAAAGAAATAGTAAGGCTGAACGGGGTGCCCCTTTCTATCATCTCAGATCGTGGTACCCAATTCACATCTAAGTTTAGGAGGAATTTGTACGATGAATTGGGCACACAACTCACTTTTAGTACAGCATTACATCCACAGATAGACAGACAGTCAGAGAGGACTATTCAAGTGTTAGAAGACATGTTAAGGGCATGTGTGATTTACTTTGGGGGACATTGGGATAAGTTCTTACCTTTGTATGAGTTCTCCTATAATAATAGTTATCACTCCAACATTGTTATGGCACCGATTGAGGCACTTTATGGGAGGGGATGTAGATTACCCATAGGATGGTTTGAGGCTAGAGATGTGAAACCTTTGGGCATTGAGTTAGTAAAGGATGCTCAAGATAAAGTGAGGAGCATCCAAGATAAGATTTTAGCAGCCTAGAGTAGACATAAAAAGTATACAGACCATGAAGTAAAAGACATGGTATTTCAGACTGGGGAGAATGTTCTTCTTTAGGTATCATCCATGAAAGGGGTGATGATATTTGGTAAGAAAGGCAAGCTAAGTCTATGATACATTGGTCCTTTTGAGGTTCTTGAATGTGTAGGGTCAGTGGCTTACAGATTGGCTTTACCTCCCAACCTATTAGTGGCTCATCTGGTATTTCATGTGTCCATGTTGAAGAAATATCATGGTGACGGGGATTACATCATAAAGTGGGACTCAATTGTGTTAGACAAGGACCTCCAATATGAGGAGGAACCAATTGCAATTCTTGATCGTGATGTCCGAAAGCTGAGGACTAAGGATATTAAGTCCGTGAAAGTTCAATGGAAGCATCGTCCAGTTGAGGAAGCTACTTGGGAAATCGGGAAGGACATGCGAGACAAGTATCCACGATTGTTCGTCGATTCAGGTACAACTCCATTCCTTCTTTAGCCTATTTTTCCTAAGTTTGTCACTCGGGGACGAGTGATGGGCAAATTGGTATCTATTTTAATGACATGTTCCCGTCGTTATAGAAAATCCAACGGGGAAAACCTTTTTGTAGTATCTTGAAATTTCCCAACCTAGTTCAGATTTGAATGAAATCATAGTCAGTATGGTCTAGAGAAATCTGGTAAAAATGGGGTGATCCAATTATGAATTTTATTACACAGGCGGATAGCTAATACGTTAAGGAACCCGTACGACTTTACGAAATTGAATTCGGGTGAGTAGAACTTCCGAAATTGATCTTAGCGTGAACAGGTATTTCTGAGTGTCATGGGATGAAGGTGTGTTGTGAAATAGAAGTTTGGAATTCTTAAATTGACTCACTTGTTCCGTGTAAGCTGTTGTTGCAGGATTATTCCCTCCAGGGCTGGGCTATTGTGGCGGGCTAGGGACCACTGTGGCGGGACAGTGGCAATTTATGTTGGAAATAAACCCCAAAACGTCTTTATTCTGTAATTTTCTTTCTTGAGAGTAAGGAGACGAACCCTAGGTGATTCTTGACAGTTTTCCACCATTCTTAAGGCTAAAAGTAAGGTTTTAACTCCCCGATTCCGTTTTTCAATCCATTGAATGTAAATTCATGTGTAATTATCGATGGAGAAGGGTTTTGGAACTATTTGGATGGTGGGAAAAGCCCTAATCTGGGTATGGGGATCAAGGGTTTGATCTAAGGTTGATATTATCGATTAGAATTTGGGTAATCGGGTCTTGTTTATTGATCCTTGTATTATTATGATTGTTTGTAGACCAAGAACAAGCGGAACAAATCCGGAAAGGGAAGAATCAAGTTTCTTAGGGGATTCAAGCTTGGTTTGAGGCAAGTGATGGTTGTGATTTCATGGTTGTGTGATGTATGTTTGTTCTTGCTTCATTATGATACATGTATGTATGTGAATGTTGTATTATTGATTACATTATTTGTAAATGAGGATGATTGAATAATTATTGACATGAAATCATGACTTGATTGTATGATTATAAGAATATACTTGTGATTATGATTGTGGCTTTTTGAATGGATCGGGTGTTGCATTTTGACACACTAACTTGGATCGGTTGCCACGTTCCGGCATAAATATGGGATCGGTTGCCACTTTTCGACATAAACCTTGGATTGGGTACCACAAACCGGTACACTAACAGTTTGGGTTTGGGTTCCATGAGAGGACCATTGATTTGACATAACTGTATATTTAAGAATTGTGAAACGTTCCTTTGTTCTTAATGTTGTTGATATTGTATATGTTCTTTGTATGCATGTTATTATTATGTTGTAATGACTTATATATGTTTCACTTAGTGGGATAGCCGTGTGATCCTACTAGTACACTATGGTTGTGTACTGATACTGCACTTGCTCTTTCTTTGTTCAGTACAGGGCATCTTCCGGCAGCTATTGACAGACCTTGGTTAGAAGATCAGTGATCGTCGTCGAACTCAAGGGTGAGTTGGTTCTTCTAGGCTGCCATGAGTTCTCTTTTCTGTTTACGTCCACATTTCGGACTTAGACTAGTACTTTAGTTAGTCTTATGTTTAGTTTGGGGTTGTACCCTTCTGGTTTAGACTTATGGATCTTGTTAGAGTTTTGGTACATTGACTTTTAGGTTCTAGGCATTACTTCCGCAATGTTAGTTGGTTGTTAGACTTTTGTTTGGAGTTTATGGAAACTCTATTTCTTTTCCTTAGCATTTAAACCTGCTTCCGTAACTTTAAATGCCTTAGTGGTTTGGTTCTTTGGTTAGCTAATTCATTTAAATGGTTCTCCCACCGGAGGGTTAGTGTGGGTGCCAATCACGACGGTTTTGATCGTGACAACATTCATATCACAAATCAATTCATGTTAAATAACCATGTACTATCGTATTCCAAATTTAACATAAACATAACTGGTATAATGAATAATCTTATCATATTCAAATCAAATTTTAATGTGACAAACTACCTAAAACTCATCTAAATGATTTTAAATGGAACCATCAAATTTCAAGTCAATCAGAGATCAAACAAATCATTACCACGTAAACTATGGCAAAATTTGAAAAATAATTGTTTTATAGGCATAGTTAAAGATTAAAACAACTTGATTCAAATTTCATTCCCCTTTAATAATTATCTCATGAGCATAATGTTATGTGTCTTTCCTTTGATTAAGACACACAACACCTTTTTATCGCAAATTGTCCTGTCGATTAATGCACCCGAGAACTAAAGATATTACATTTTTACCTTTCATATCGGTGAAAACCTTTAAAATCTATTCTCATGAATTAATTAAGTGTTACTAGCATCTAAAGTTTAATCTCCACTTGAGTAAACAAACTTTTACTAATATACATTTATGTAGGACAATTTATACATGTTATATTGAGTATGTTCTATTGACTCAAATAAATAAACCGCGTTAGTGTATCTTATTTATTAATCATAATTCTCAATTCATCTATTAATATAACTTACATATATATTAAGAATTTTTTTCATGAATTCAAATAAATAATTACTTTCATAAGAATTATTTATCAATCATTAATTCTTAAATTATACATGAATATGTAATAAATCAAAGCTCATATAATTATAAAAGAGAGAAAGAAATTTAAAAAAAAAAAAAAAAGAGGAAAAATATCCTAATTCAATGATGGCACCCGTGGCTGTTACTGTCACTTCATGAATTATATATTTCTCCTTTTCTTTTGAAGTTTTGGCAAAGTGAACAAAATAGTACAAGAATTTTCACTCCAAAAAATTAAGGAATTCTTTGGTCAAAACTATTTTTCAACAATCTACTTTTGCCGTCATAAATCCATGCCAAATAATTTATTTTCTTTTTTTAAGAAAAAAAACTTATTATTGACTAATCAAAAGGAACAAGCACATGTAGGTCAACAGTATCAGTTATTTGAAAAATATTACATATTAACTTTGCCAAGAAGTATCACAATAGTTGTGAACACACCTACCGCCGACACATGCAATATAGCACTTCCTTTTCTGTCTTTTTATATGATAATACGAACAAAAAGATGTTCTCATATACATAATCACAAATATGTATACCTAGATTAGGCTATATATTTAGATGCAAGCTTAACTCTTGATGCCAATTGTTAGAAAATTATATACACAGCGAAAGCATACCAGAATTTTACTGCTTACATGAATAATAAATAACTGAATTGTTTGTGCTAGAACATATATAATTATGCTAGAACACATAAATTTGCTGAAATTTAATTCAAAAATTACCTCTTGAAACGTGAGCAGATACCTTCAAGTGAATCCACAAGTTATACATATCTTCCTTCAAGCGAATTCCCAAGTTAGACAGATCTTTAAGTTAATCCACAAGATAGAGAGCAGCTATGTAGTCTTCTACAATGATCCCAAATTCACATCCGAACTCTCTCAATACTTGGGTGGGCAAGTATGAATAGAAACCTTCAATCTTTTTTTTAGGTCAGGAGAATCCCTACTTATAGAGATTTCTTCCCAATCCAAAAAGGAGAACAAAACACAGTCTATTTTCTTCAACAAGAAAAATACACGACTGTTTTGTTTTAAAAAGAAAACTCACGCAAGTCTCCTCTTTTCTCCTTAGAAATAGGATTCTGAGTTATAGTTAAATATGGGTACTATAGGGACCACATAATTAATTACTGAGGTTTCCTATTATGGAAATAATTCCAAATAATTAATTTGAATTATTCTTACCATAATAAATTACAAATCATTCCACTAGAAATTCGTAACTGCACTCCTCTATTTATATTTCAAAATTTTCCATTAAACACTTACGTAATTCTCCATGTTAAGATTACAGATACTAATCAATAAATTAAATTACTGATGAATTTAATTCAATGACTAATTTCCTTTAGAGAACTACTTAACTTATTTCATGTGTCGGATTCATAATCCACTTGCAAGGTTTGACACAATGAAAACTTATACGCTTCTTAAAAAGGCATAGCAATCAATCTCTATAATCAGACATGGATTCCATCAACTAACTTATTATTTCACCAATATTTATTATTATCATCCAATCTACCAGACAAATTGACCCATCTCAGAATCTCGCCTTTTAATAAATCGAAACGATAATTAATATATACAGATCATAATAGTTATATCAGAATTAAGAATATAAGTACATTTAATAGTTTAGAGTATGTTTTTGCCATCCAGTCTAAAACAACTATCTCTACTCGATCCTATTCAATACAAACAAAATGCACTAGCACAAGAAGTTGGAACTATACCGTTCCCATAATCAAGATAAATTACATATGATCTTGTGCTACAATCGTACTGATTGCATGTCAAATTTTCATCCTAGATTGTGAACAAAAAACTTTATACTTATAAGAACTGATTTAATCCTATGTGTATAAGCTAAAACTCTACACACTAAATCATCTACTATATAAGTAAACAAACACCATAAATGAATATATGATCTATTAAAACTGAATAAATATCCCAAAAACTACTAATTCTCCCAACAACTACTAATTCTCCCACCGATAAAAAATGGCCATCAACTGGTGGGCCTGCCAAGTAGCTCAAATTTAGAGAAGCAAATACGTAAGAAAAATGAGAAGAGAAGATCACTTCAGAAACATCCTGATGGGGATATATCTTAAGCTATCGTATTTTGAACTTGATAAAATCCTTGAATTTCTCTTAACTCTATGTGACATGTTTTGTATGTATAGAAAATTCCAAAGTGAGGAACTTAAGTGAGATAGATTTGGATAGATCTACAATTGAAAAGTATAGGAGAGATGATGTAAGTTATGATGACTATCCCATTTGGGTCACTATTTTATCAAACCGTGGGATAAGAAAAGGTTAGTGATATATAAATAGAAGCAACTAAAGATTGATTCATTGAAAGATTTGACTTTAGCAAAAAACTCAGACATTCTTTGGATGTGACATTAAAGACTCCCTTAAGAGGAAATAGAGTGAATACTAGAATCCTAAGACACCACCTCCCCCCCCCCCCCAATATTATAGAAGAGATATGTGATAACACTATAAGAAGAAAAGAAAGCAAGGTCTCCAAGTCTGTTGAAAAAGACTTCAGCTAAAGCAGAGCTAGCGAAGGGACTGATGGAATTTGACAAGATCTAGATTACATTGTGTCTTGGCACAGTGCAGATGTTGATCAAGATTCTTCAAATGGAAATTTGTCTATTTTGCAACCTTTTGTTGCAGCCACTTCAAGCTCTACTAAAGTGTCTTGTTCACATAAGAACTGACTAAAAATGGAAATTAAGAATCGATAAATTTTATAGCTAAACAACAAAATCCATTTCTAATCTTATTTAATCACAAATTATTATAAAATTTTTGTTACCTACAAACAATTTAACAAAGGTTAACGATGAAGTTCTTTGCTAATTCGAACTATATACAATAGAACCAATACCAGAACCTTGAAGTCACGAGTACAAAGTTGTCTAATGTGAAAAAATGCAAGTCCCATTAGTGGAACAGAACAAGTGTCTCAATAGCAAAATACTAGCTAACATATATAGAGAAGGAGAAAGCCTAGTCCAGAATCTTCAGCTTCTGCACTATGCTGAGACACAGTGCAATCTAGATCTTGCCTGACTCGCTGTCTCTTCTTACCTCAACCTTTTCCATCAGTCCCCTTCACTAGTTCTGCATCTACTGAAGTTTTTTCCCATGGAATTGGAAACCTTTGCCTTCTTTTCTTTAATACGACCGTTATCACATGTCTCTTCAATAATATCTAGGGGGGGTTGTTTCTTAGGATTCTGGCATTCACTTCATTTCCTCTTGATTAAGTGAGTCTTTAATATCACATCCAAAGAATGAATTTCTTGATTTTTTGCTAAAGCCAAATTATTCAATGAATCAACCTTTGACTGCTTGTGTTTATATTTATCTTTTACTTTTTCTAATCTAGTGCCAAGAAATCTTACCATGTTATCAATACCAAGCAATTTATCCAAGCATTCTTTGATCTTCTTGGAGTCTTTTATTCTTTTCAACTTGAATTCCTTCACCTCCAACATATTTTTTCTTAAGATAATTCCAAATTTCTTTTGGTTATGGGAGAAATATAATTCTCTTTAAAATAGTTGTTGAGACAACAACAAACAGAGTTGCTTTCGTCGTGGACTTCATGATTTTCTTTTCCTTGTGACTCTTGATTTTCACTTTGGTGGGATTATTTTGTAACGAATTAATTTCATAATCCTCTTCCACGGCTTCCTTCCTAAAGATCAAGCGCCTCCAAGTAATTTTCCGTTCTCCCAACTCATAATTGGTAATTTTCATTACTAAAAACAACATGAGTTATTCATGAAAACCTATTTTTGAAATCCATCACTTCACTCAAAGGTCCCTTCAGAAAAATAGCTCTAGATCCCACCTATTAGTTTTTGAAAGAAAAGAAATGCAGGAAAATAACAATGGAAGAAAAGTTGAAGGATAAATTATGTATTGCACTACAGAACTTTATATTATTTACTAACAAAAGACATGTATTTACAGACTAAAAACCAAACTGAAATAGAAATCAACTCCTAAATACTAGGTGTCTAACTTAATAGAATCATTGCAATAGGAATTTTGTAGTTCTAAATCAATGATTCAACATATATACAAAAGATTCCAATGCCTTCACTGTTGAACTTCATATGTATAGATCTTAAGTTTCTACATTATTATCTTGAAGCCACATCGAGAAATCTTGAAGAGTGTTTGTATCAGCTCTGGGATGCTTTTGAGTAAACTCAAGTAGAGTAGGCCATGTGAAGTCAGGATATAGTCGAGGGTTGTTGTAGTCCATCAATTAAGTTGGTGGACTCACCACCTTAGCTTTGTCTGGACTAAGAAAGAAAGCAAGTGATTTTCTAGGAGTCTTGTTGTTAACCACGACTATGCAAGCAAATTTTATATCTACCATTCGATAGGGCCTACAAAAGGACAAACACCAAATATGTTATATTCAAGTTGTAAGTCTAAGAATTCCTGATGTATATCATTGCACGTCAGGTGGAAAAATCTTATAATGTTTTTCACCAAAAAAATGTATCATTTGCTTAATTGATTATGTTTATATTATTTGTATGTAATACATAGTACATTAGCTTATTATATAGTTCTAGTTTGTAAATTTGTTTACCATAAATGTGTTGCCTATGTTAACCACAAAAGCATTGAAATTTTGAACGGATGGAGTATCATTCGTTGTCCACAAGAATCTGAAGTCCGCTAACAAAATCTCGATGGAGAACGGTTAATGTTGTTGGATCATAGTGAGGCTCGGTTCCTAAGGTGAGCTCTGGTTTCTGGCACGGGGGATAATAGTTGAGTCTCATTATGGATTCATCATCTTTGAAAAACTCTTTAAAGGGGCTCTTCTGTACACCTAGGCTCATCCCTAAAAGTTCCATGATCCTAAGAGAAAGTGTGCTCATGGACTTGCAATAATCTTGATAAACATTCCTGTGTAATTAAATGGAAAAAAGGTTAATTCATTTATATAATCTAAAAATACAAAAATAGATACTCCTTTCGTTTCAATTTTTTTCTGATTTTGATTTGACATAAAGTTAAAGAAATTAAAGAAACACTTTTGAATTCAGTAGTCTTAGACAAATATATATATATATATATATAATGTACAACAATATCATTTAATTTAGTGGTCTTAAACATGTCATGCCATAAAAAGAAAAAAAATATTTTTTTGAAACATTCCAAAAAGAAAAGTACAACCAAAAATTGAAAAAGATGAGAACTAAGATAGTCAATTGTCCTTACCCAAGATTTTTAAAACTTTCACCCAATGTCCTTTGGAAATACTCCTCAACTATGTGAGATGAACCTTCTTTAGCAGGGTATCATAAAGAGAGTGTCTCTTTCCAAGGAAGCTTCGAAGAAAACCTTCCAGTAAAGCTAGTGGCATAACCACAATGTTTACCAATTTTCCTTTGAACCTTTTACTTTTCACAGAGAGGCATGCCAAAGAACATATCCATGTAACGATGGGCATTAGAGATGAGATTAGCAGCAACTTCGTGGTTCACTACAAGAAAGAAACCATGACTCCTACACGCTTCACCAACAAGCCTAGATGCTTGTTGGGCGGCGGCGGGATCACCAAAAAAGTTTATTAACTTCTCAAAAACACCACATCCAATTCTAGGTGTAGACGATCGTTAACTAGTATAAAACCCAAAAAATAGTTGGGGTTGAACCCACAAGGAGAGGTACTTGTTTAAATTTAGTTATGAAGTTATAAAGTGGTCTAAGCGGTTATAGGAATAGAAATTATCGAAAACCTACAAATAAGTCAAAGCTTAGGTAGATAGGTAGAATTGAATTTAGGATTCACTCTCTTGAGTTGAACCCATATCAACCCAATACCTACAATTATTAATCAAAAGCTTTGGTTCCAAAACCTCTCACTCAAGCAAGCCAAGAACTCAAAATTAGAATTGCATTTGCAACTACAATTCATATATTAAAACACGACTAATGATTAAACCCACATTAAAACAGTAATTTCATCATTAAACAACAATACCCATAAGATAATTAGACAAATAAACACATGATCACACCCCAAGAATTGGGGTATTAGCCACACATCATAAAAATAGAGAGATGATGACCAAATACATTAGCCATGATTTGGGTAAAGGTTCTCAAGTCTTTACAATGGTCCAAATTGAATAAATTCAAAAATCTATTTGCAAATTTTCAAGTTTGAGCCTCAAAAGGTTCAACGTCTACAATGGAACTCAAAAACTAAGAGAAAACTCTAACTCTCAAACTTGGGAATTGTCTAGGAATTGGGAACTGGGTGAGAACTAGTCAATTCTCATTTTAAATTTCAATTTATAGTTACCCAATTTTTGGCCCAAAAGACAATTGGGCGGAATAAGGCCTCGTCGAACAGGTCAGCGATCTGCCCTTTGCTCCCCTCCATCATCAATTTCTAATGGCTATCAATCTGCAGGGTTTTGTGACTTTAGGCGATTAGGGTTGCCATCGCGCAGTCGTTCGGCGATTCGTCGACTACCCATTTCTGTCGCCAAGTTGGTTCTTCCTAGGGCTAGCACGCTGGAACTTTGGGAGAGCTAAAGAGCCACTCGGCGGTTCACCAAGTGGTCTTGGTGATTACTAGGATCATTTTTCTTCACTTCTTCAGCTTGTTTGCTCTTTTTTTCCTGGTAGTGTCCTTGCCTTGCTCCTTAGCCTACATACCTAAAAATTAATGCTTTAACATCAGTTTATAGCATAAATTAGGCATTTGAGAACACTAAAACTATCAAAACAAAACCCTAAATGAGTCGAAATCTCGGACTCATCAACACCCCCAACTTGAACATTTGATTGTCCTCAAGTAAATTAAAACTCAAGATCAATCAGTTCAACATGGATGTCTACAAACACTGTTGCTTAAGATTCAACATAAATGCACACACAAGGTTCAAACTACACATTCAATGCTCAATTGTGCACTCAGATTCAAATTGTGACTCACCATTATCAAGTGTACTCAAGTTCACAATGTTTGCTTCAAATGCTACTTGAAGCTCAACAAAGGTACTCAAATGCCCTCACAACAAAGATGATTTCACATTCCTACAAAATTTCTCAAAAATTTAAAGTCCCGAAATCACTTATAGAACTCTCACACTCAAAAAGACGAACACATGCATGACTCCACCCATAGGCTTGCCCTTATTTTTCAATCAACATTTGTTTTAGCTCACTAAATATCATAAAGATCTTTTTAGAGCTTGTAATGGGGCTAAGTGTAAAGGTATGGTCATTTAGGCATAGTGGCTTTTACCTTCATGATGTATGACCATGGAGAGTTTGCTAGAATTGACTAGATTAATGGAGACATTGGATTTGTGTTAGAGGAGGGGTCCAGATGAGGACTCCGAGGGAGAGAGGGGTTGTGTATATAGATGAGGCATTATGTATAGTGGGAGTGGTTTTTAGGAGGATTAAAGGAGAGATGGAAGTACAATTGTTCATATACGAGGTAGGAGAGAGAAAATTAGTATTTTTGCAGATCTAAGGCCATAAACTTAGATGGTGGCTGCATATGGTGGGTAGAAGGTGGTGATGTGTCTATCGATGGAGGAACTGAGTTTGCATGTAAAGAATCAACAATTTCCAATAAAATCTAATGATGAGATCTGGTACTATAGAAATAGCGGCTTGTTTTTTTACTGGATTAGTTTTAGATGAGCTCTTTGGAGTAAAAGGAATCATGTGTAAATATAAATTGTGAAGAATGAATTTCTGAGTGGTGTTAGAAGAAAAATCATTGAAAGTAGATGGGGTATCAGTGTCGATTTCTTGTAAATGATTAAAAATATTGAAATTCAGAAAAAATATTTGAATTTTTAAGCTTGTCATTGGTTGAATTAAGCAACAATTTTTTTAGTCGATTAGGGTAGGAGATTTACCTGTGGGTCCCTCCCTTGCCATAACTGTTGGTTGTTCCTACAAAAGGTGATTCATTGGTGGCGGTTGATTTGCCTCGATTGCGATAGGTGTTTCTTTTCGCAAAATTAATTGTTTTTCATGTATCATTTTTATGTAGAAGAAGGTAACTCATGAATTGTTAAATCTGCTAAACTTGTTGGAATGATCATATCCAGATCTTGTGGCGTTGGTGAAGACATTTTGGTGTGTGCACAAAAAGTTTTGTGTGTCCTAACCGTCTATAAGAAGTACATAAAATATTCAACCCTTTGTAAAGGACAGTTTGTCGGTGATCGCTGATGTAAATATGAGACTTAAGGGGTTGCTCTAAAGGCACCTCGATATAGGGGTGAAGCTACAACTAATCAAGGGTGTGCAAGTGAACACCCTTCATCGAAAAATTACATGGTATATACAAATCAAAATTTATAAATATAAACATATACATACGGTTGCACACCCTTGACCTGATTAGTTTGTTTGGCACAACGGTAAAAAGCAGGCCATAAGTCGCTTGAGGTTGGGGGATCTAGTCTTGCGTTTTTGTTCTTTAGGATGTATTAGATACTACTAATTAATTACTATTAAATATAATTGAAGTTTCAATAGATATATTTCTTTGTATTAGATATTAATAATGTTATAAACACGTTTCTACCAAAATAATTAGAAAAAAAGGTTAACTTACATATATACCATTCCCTTCCAAACAAGTTATTATAGAGTTAAATTTGGATCAAAAAGTTAATAAGGAGTTAACTTCTTCCATAATTTTAAGTAAATTCCAAAAACTAACAAAGATTTGAATTTTTTAATTAGAATTCTCATACATTCTTTATCAAAACTATATCCACTATTAAAATTAAGAAGTAGCAATAAATTAATGTTTTCTTTTTTTGAATGTGTCCTATGTATTCTCTGAAAATCTTGACCTATCCATTTTAAAACTATTATTTTACTTTATACAATTATCGTGTATTTTATCACGATCTATATGAGGTGAAAAAGAAATTATTGGCATCGATAATGGTAAAGTCACTAGGTTGAGTAAGATAGATGCTAACCCACACACTGAAATATTTTGTTAGTTGCTCTTTAAATTTTGCACACTTCATAAAATCTCCAACTCCGCCATTGATGCAGGCATATTTACCACTAGTGGTGGAGGAAGTACATGTATCAATTTTGAGTAGCTTTCCAAGGATATTGCCCACTCGACTCGGTATTTCATCGTCGTAGAATTTCGATGGTAGATCCAGTAAACGAACCCAGATTGCCGAGTATGATAGTTGAGCACTGGAAGCCACAAATTTGGGTTCCCATTTGCGAGCCAAAAGAAAGTAATTTAGAATGAACCATGGACCACCATGTAGAATTGTGGCCATGTTTGTTTCTTGGTGAGAAATTATTTTTCAGATCAATCATATCAAATTGCTCAGTAGGTTTCCGGAGATAAATTAATGCTGCTGCTTCACTAAGCAGATGCTTCAGAGAATGTACAACAGCATTGTCAACTTATTAACAAGGCACAATAAGAAAAGCAAATGGCTCCAAGATATGTTGCATTATCTCTGAGTCCTTGTATACACAAAAAGCTGGACATTAAATCTTATCTTCGTCGTATGACACCATAAAAGCTGGATCCACTAATATAACCAAAAAAATATACTGCTAAGAAAGTGTGAAAAGATGGTAGTCTAAGGTTCTTTCTGCTATCCCGGAAAAATGTTTCACCTAAAGATGGCCTAAATTAGCTTTTTCTTTTGGAAATATTGCTTCAAGTACAATATTTGCAGAACTGATGCCAAAATGCAAACTCCCAAAGACATGATACTGAACCAAGCTACACGTGCATTTGTCGTTTCACTCACTGACCGCATCTCTGATTCCCTGAAGGGTAAAAAAAGTTGAGAGATGAAGAACAAATGCAAACAAATAAAAGTTGCTGCCTCCATAAGCTAATACATATACCTGGTCTTCAGGTAAATCAAATTTTCATGAATGGCCTCCACAGCTCCTTCAAGCTTTCTCAGCTCAAGCTCAACACCCTACCATATGTAGAAAGTGTGAAAAATTCATAGAGCTTTGAGAATACATCTGGATATCAACTTATAAGAGCATAAAAAAACAAAAGAACCATATATGATCCTTTCCCAGTGTGCAAATACATAGGCAGGAATATCCATTACAGTATGCCAAACATATACCAATTTCAACAAAAACTTGCAAGTATTTTCTATAGATGATTTTCTTAAATTAAGTCATAAGGTGATTATTTTGTCTTCCACCACAAGAAGAGGCGTGATAGCATCCACAGTGACATACCTTCATGTGAGATTGACAGGTTTTAACGGGAAATAAAGAAGATACTTATCGAGGAAGAAAGCCCAAGAATGAATCCAAGAATTGTGGAGAAGAATTGGCTAAGTGCTACACATTTCATGTTTCAAGTCCAAGCCTAAGAGTAAGATTGGGCCCCAAAGGAGTGCCCAAGGACCTGCCACATGGAGGCCCAAAGGAGCCAAAGTGAACCTGATTCGCATACCCAAAGTTGCTGAAGAAATCAAGCCCAAAAGGCTGAAGTTCATGCCCAAAATAAGGCTGAAATCTCATGTTCAAAGGGGCTGAAATTAATGCAACTTTAGGCTTGTGTTATAGTTAGTAGTTTGGAAACTATTCCTCATTTCGTAAGTGTTAGAGTGGGTAAAGTCTCACATTGGTTTTGCTTATATGGACTTGGGCAATCCTTCCCTCATGAGCTAGCTTTTGTGGTTGAGTTAGGCCCAAGTGTCATATTCATGGTTATCAGAGCCAGGTCCATCCCCGTTTGGCTCCCGGTCCACGCTCCACTCGAGCCTAGGCGTGAAGGGGGGTGTTGGAGTGGGTAAGAGTCCCACAATGGCTGGGGAATGGACTAGTGGTTTGCTTATATGGACTTAGGCAATCCTCCCCTCATGAGCTATAGCTTTTGGGGTTGAGTTAGGCCCAGATATCATATCTTTATGGTAAATGACATTATTTTGACCTGGTTTCCTAGTTTCAAAGATTCCTGATTAGGATTTAATATTTATTATTTCCATTAAAATAGGATTCGAAGCACATCATGTTTTGGATAGGATTCCCCTATACATATAAGGGTAAATTTTGTTATTTTTAGTTTGAATAAAAATATTATGAATATTATTTGAGAGGTTTCTCTTCTTTACACATTTGTGAGTGTTGACTTGGAATTTATCTTACAAACAATTCTTTAAGAGGTAAGATGAAGTTTTAACTTGATATCTCTTTTTTAATATAACTATGGTGTCCAGACTTAGCTTGAGCGCACCTAGACTAATTTCACAAGATATCTGCCACTTCCCATAGCAATAGGTACAACATAACTCTATCCACCAAGGTTAGGACAGCCGAGAAGAAACCACCTAGTGCTTTTTGTCTCTGTTGGGATTTGAATCTGATACCTTATAGTTCTCACCACTTCATTGACCATTAGGCCACACCCTTGGGTACCTTAACTTGATATCTTCGGTTTCTATTTAAGTTAAAGGAGGTAACTGATCTTATACTAATTATTGTCTCTTATCCGCTAAAAGAAGGATTAAACCCTCAAATACCCAAATGTTTATTGTTACCAACTTTAAACACTTAAAGGAGTTCGGCAAACAAAGTAGCGACAATAAAACTCAAGACTAAAGACCACCAAAGTAAATGCTTCATAAGTAATTGCAACTTTCTATCTGTCATGATCAACATATCCACAGGGCATGCCATTCAAAATATAGAATCACAAGAAATGCAAGAGAAGATCTAGAACAATCTTTACTATTCTTTTCAATTTCATATATTCTCAATTAAATTCCAAGATTATCATCAACTCAAATAGGTGTTGCCTCACTAGATGACCAGTTCATTATCATCCATTTTGTTGGACGAAGGACATTTTATACTACCAACAAGCAACATGTATCAAAGTCATTTTATTTATCTCAAAGTATGGGATGAATAGAGATTTTAGTAATTTGTAGTCATGCCCTCGCAGTGACTACTACTCTCTATGAGGTTGGATCCAAGATAACATATGTATGTACTCATTTTGAACTATTCAATTTCTCACCTCTATCTTCTCTTTTCTGGCAACTGATTCCCAATCCTTGGCAGCAATGCCATTTTTCCAGTCAATGTTTACACTGAGACTCCCACCTCCTGGATTATCAGCCCAAAAACATGCTAGGTAGTTGCCAGCCTCTGTAGTTGTGAAGGCAAACTGACTGTGTGTTATGTTCTCCTTATGATGAAGAGTGTTTCCATATGGCGAGGTGACCTGCAAAGTAACGCACAAGACATGATTTTCGGTACTGCAACGAAGCAGTCAGCTAAGCTTGTCTGAACAGTTGACATAAATCTATCCATATAAACCAATATAAAAGCAAACCCTGAGAATTAAGGGACAAAAGACGGGAAACACACACTGCCTCAAATTTAGTGGCTCGCCAAAAGTTATTTCTTTACATGAAAGGTCTTCAGTATTCATTATATAAATATCAATACCACCTGAAACTACTTAGAATTCCAGAACCCTACTCTACTGTCAAGAGCATATGCGCATGAGTTTTTTCTTTAGTTGTTAACAAACTGTTTGAACAATAACTACATAAAAAGATACAATGTCCAGCTTTTTATTCTATATTTCTAGATTTATACAAATTTTCCAATGTAGATATGCAGATATGGATGTAAAGCAGAATAAACACATGATAGAATTTCAACAGTAACACAAATTACACCAAGCAAATTGAAAATACTCTAAAATGCCTTTGAAGCTGCCCCTAGGGATTTGGTCTAGTGATAGCGTGATGTGTGGGTTAGGTGCATGCCAGGAGTTCGTACCTCGCCTCAAATAAAAAACCTGGTATTTATGTGGAGAAGGGTATAGGAGCTGCTGGACCATTATCCAGAAAAGAATGTATGCATCAAACTTTTATAAGATATAGCAAGAGAACAACCTTCAGCTACTACAAGATCTTTATCAACCAATGAATGAGCCTACTTTACGCACTTCTGCACTAAGCAGGCAAGGCTAACTACAAGCAACAAGGCATCACCTGCACCCTCCAATCCAATGACTCTAGTTTCGAACTGTGCGCCAAGTCGACTCTAAGGAATTTCTCGATTATCACAATGTAGCATTTAAAGCTGTACTTCCAAATATATGGCAAAAAGTAGTGGGGACGAAAAGCATTCCAACACAACCATCTATCTACTTAATTACTGCAGAACATAATGGTTTTGGTGTCACCATATTGCAAAGGACTGAAAATGTTATTTACCAACTTGCCATCATGAAGTCTCAACTAACCTCAACATTAGACGTCACTATTTGCAAATATACAAGGATGGGTAGGAAAGAACTGTAGCTCTCTCGGTACTGCCTATATACACGGAACTTTTCTCCCCAAAGCAGTAGTTGGGGACTTGGTAAACTCCGGTCGGGTTTCACATTTATTGTTCATAGATGACACTTTAGTTTTCTGTTATTTTTATTGGTCTCATCACTTAATTGGAATACTTGGTATATGTATTAAACATGGTTTCAGGTGGTGTCAGACCCTAAGATCTACATTAGAAAGGGTGAGATCATACAAGTTGAAGATGTGGAGGATATTGAGATTCATGCACATGTTTTGAATTGTAAGGTTGGAACTCTCCCCACAGAATACCTTGGTTCTCCATTAGGTGCTTTAAATAAAGACCGAGCTGCATGGAATTTGGCTATATTGCTCGGACTCTCCAAAATTGATGCCGCACCAGTGTCAGATTCTTCAAAAATACACTACTTTTGGAGAATCCGACACGCACCCGTCGCAATTTTTTAAGGGTCCAAACAACATAGGAATTTGGTACTTCAGAGGGTTGAGAAAAGGATTGTAAATTAGAAGAAAAGATATTTATCCAAAGGAGGAAACAAAGTGCTTATTAAGAGTACACTATTGAGCATTCACACATACTTCATGTCTGGCTCCAGTCAGTGTTACAGAAGAACTGAGAAGATTTCAAAGAAACTTCCTATTGGATTTGGCAAAACGGGGCAAGGAAGCTTCACTTGGTGTGGTGGGACTTGGGAGACTGTTACAACTTCTATGTATTGGGGTGGCCTTGGGCTAAAGACTTCAAGGCTTTCAATACGACATTATTAGCTAAATGGTAATGGAGATTTTGGAATATGCTTCGTGGAGGGAGATGATAGTGGAAAACTATGAGGTCTTGGAAGGAGCTTGGAGGACTAAAAATATTAGTATGCCATATAGATGCTGGTTGTGGAGGAATATTTTGAAGGGATGGAAAGTACATTGTGTTGTGTCTTTCAAGATAAGGGAGGTGGGAGAAGATTAAACTTTTGGGAGCAAAGGTGGGGTGAGGACAATACATTAAGACGTGCATTTCCAAACAAATTTAGAATGTCATGCAAAAAGGAGATGACAGTCCAACGTGTCCGGATGATACAAGATGGAGAAGTATTTTGGATTGAGGTTTATTACAAACTTTCATGACTAGAAAGTGGCAGAATTCCAAAATCTAATCGAGTTGTTTCACAATAAAGGAACTCGGGAGGATAACCATGATGTATAGAGGAGGGACCAGTGAATAGTGTGGTATTGTTAGTTATTAATCAATGTATGAGAAGCTTTTGGTTAGGGAGCAGTGTTATCAAAGGCGCGGTTAAGCCCCGATGCGAGGCTCAAAGTGTGTTGAGCGCTTCGCCTCATTTAATGTGCGCTTCAATATTGTCATCAAGGTTCTAACGCATACTTTTTCTTGCCAACGAACCTCTTATAAAGAGGCAACACTAAACAATTGATATTTCACCTTATCGTACTTATTTTTCAATTTCTTTGTTCATATATTTGTCATTCAAGGTTATATATTATTACTCTTGGACTAAACATATACATTTGTATTTTTCCCTCCCTTTGCACCTTTATTTATTAAAGCCCGTGCTTTATTTGCACTTAAAGCCCCAATGGACCTTAGAGCTTTTGCGCTTTTTGCTTTCGATAACACTATTAGGGAGGAGGTCGCATTTCCAAATAGTTTGATTTGGATACCTAAGATATAGAGAAAAAATGTGATTCTTCACTTGGCTAGCTACAAGAGGAGCGATAATGATGGTCGAGAATCTAAGAGAAAGGTTACTTGCATTAGTTGCTGCTTCATGTATAAGAGCGCGAGTGAAGATGTTGACTATCTACTCCTTCATTGTCCGGTAGCCTAGAGGTTATGGTGAGAATTTTTGTGTTGGTTTGGAATGACTTGGGTGGTGCTAGACACTATAAAGGATCTCATGCTCAATTATAATTGTGATAGGTGGAAGAGAAGATGCAGGGTTTGGAATACTACTCCACTAGCGCTCATGTGGGTCATATTGGGTGAAAGAAATAGGAGAGCTTTTGAAAGTGTAGAGATTAATCTTGCTCAATTCAAAAATAGCCTTTTATCCCTTATTTGATTTTGTGCACCCATATGGAAGATTGGGTGGTATCTTTCATTAGGTTTTGTCTATTTTTTGGTGTACTTCTTGTATATGGGTAATTTTGTGCCCAGATATTATCAATAAAATTATTACTTTATCCAAAGAACAACAATCACGCCTTAATCCCAACTAATTGATATCATTTAATTGGATTATTTCTTTCATTTATTCTGTTATAAACTAAATCAAGATTGATTGAGAATGTATGTCATTTGACACGACTTTCTAATTCATTCTACATCATCCCTTTCAACACCTTCACTCACGTTGCACCTATGGACTGTTGCATATAGAGTAATATAAAGACCTCCTCTTATTTTATCTTCCATGTATAATTCTTGCATACTCTTTTAGATGTGACTATTTAAATCTTGCCAGATTACTCAAATCTTCTATGACACAAATCTACATCCGCATATTTATAACATTCATGTTAGGAATATGTTGAACTTTGGAGGCCTAACATGCAGTCCAATATGACCTTGCTGGTCTCACAGCCATTTTATAGACTTCCTTTTAACTTTGTTAGGTATCGTATCACATAACATTTCTTCATTTCCATCATTGCAACTAAATGTTGCATGTTACATCTTCATATATTATGCCATTCTCCTAAAATACTGAGACTCAATATCTGAATAGTTTGTATTTAGGAACCATACTTCCATCTAATCTCATTCATTTGAGGCTTGATATCTTACAAATTATTAATCCTTTGTCTTCAAGCACCCTGAGCCACATTTTATTTTTCTAACATCTGAAAATTTATATTTCCGCCAGACTATTAGTTGCTAGAGACTAATATTTAAATGTGTTTAGATATTCGACTACATGTGCATATTTTGTTGTTCAGGTTAAAATTTCCACAATAATAGTAAAAAATCACCATTTTCTCATGTTGAATCAGGTAGGAATATATAACCCTTTTAGTACTGAAATCCTATTATACAGATAACCAAATATGAGCACAAGAAGTTCAATGTAACAATTGGTTTGATGTAGAGGGACTCTGTTTACAAGGATATTCAACTCTGGAGAACCTTAACAATTTGGAGGTTGGAGAACATTCAACAGCTTCTAATCCTACTCTACAGTCAGAAGGGGTGTTGTGCAGAATGATTCTTTGATTTGTAGAACAGAAAGGCACAGGTAATTCTCAGCTGTGTCAATCACGAAAGCCAAAGCCCTTTTCATATAGGAGTAAAAGGAATTTTCAGCTGCTGATATTTTGCTACTACAGTGCCCACAAGAATTTCCATTTTGCACCTTTTTCCTTCGTTATGTGTACGCACTCAGCTCCATGAAGAGCATTCTTGCTGCTGAGTAATTGAAGAAAAGAACGATAGTGGTACCAGGTGGCAATGCTTCATTCATAAAGAAAAAGGGGGAAATGTGGGCCTTATGCTTTTACATTGCATCAGAAATATGGAACCTAAAGCTTCACACCAAGAGCTAGCTGGTTCATGAGGAAAATGAAGGGGGGAAAAGAGAGAGAGACAATGTACTTCATGAATAAATTTGCCTAGAGCACAAATGAATTCATAAAATGAGAAAACAAAGCTTTATCGTCACTCTCAACCAAACAATATGAAGTGTAAAATTAAGCTCATACCGGTTTAGACCATTGAATCTCAGGCTCCCACAGTTTCAAAAAAGAAATATTTCTAAATACAAGTTTATGCAAAATCAGCATTACTAAAAAGAAAAAAGAGAGATAAATGATTATGTGAAACTAGACTTGTATACAATAATGAATAACTCATCAGATGGATATGTCGGCTCGCAAGGAAAATAAACCAATCATATTGATTAGATAATCATCTCTAGACTTCAACCAAGCTAAAATTGGCTTGGCATACTAGGTCCAAAAATTAAAAATCAGCAAAAAGACATCTTGCTGGCACCTTGACTCTCATACAATATCCAGAAAATAACTGGGCAATAGCCTATAACTTAAATCAGCTCAAAATTCATTTACAAATTCTAACAAATATAAGAAACTCAAGCTCGAAAGTTTTAACACATCGTTCAGCAGACGCTATTTTTCCAGCTCATTCTAGTGGTAGCAGTTGAAAAAGTAACAAGATATTTCTTCCAGCTTACTAATAATAAGCCTATAATCCTGAAGCTTAGCATATCTAAAATATTCATTCATCTCAAATAACCAATTGAGGATTCCATAACTATTTACACCTAGGGCAATTTCAGAATATATGTATATCCACCATGACAGCATAAAAACCTTGGATCCATCTCTGTGATGGATCAAGGCATAGGAAATAAGATTTAAGAGCAAAAGTAGTAAAAGTCAGCATACCCTAGCGGAGATGGTGGGGGTGGGGTGAACATGATCGTCGGAGATGACAACATAATCGGCCAAAACGACGACGTTGTTATGGAGTTCTTCGGAAACGCACTTGGTACCGGTCGGCGGCAGACTCAACCATATTGCTTCACCCTTGTGCAATAAACACAGAACCATCAATGGCACCGCAAAATACATAAATCTTGGCACGTTGCCACTGTCCCCCATCATTTCCTTACTTGTCTTTCACTCTTGATTCTCTATTATATAATACACTCTCCGATCTTTGCCTGCCTTGCCTGGGGGCTATGAAATTCTATTGCTGTCATTCCGACCCTACACCTGGATATGATCCATTTGCACAAATAGCCCTTTTTTTTCTTTTTCTTTTTTTTGGAAATGTTTCTTCCATGATTTTTAATAGTTTTTTACAAATATAGTTAATAACCATTTTGGGTTAGATGATTAAAAGTAACCATCTCAACCTCGTGTTTTGTATCTTGTCCTCCATCGTAGCCAACTCACACTGTCTTGCATGTCCTCATTCCTAGTCATATTTCTCCTAATAGGTCCATACATTCATCACAACTTCCTTATTTCAACAATTTTCCTTTTCTGAACTAGAAATAACAGCAAATCCTTTTTTTCAATGATATTCCACGATCAAGACAGTTGGCCGAATTCCGTGAAACTATGTCATAGAAGTTCAATTCGACTTTGATTCTTGAATAACCCACATCAACTTCCTTATTTCAACAATTTTCCTTTTCTGAACTAGAAATAACGGCAAATCCTTTTTTTCAATGATATTCCACGATCAAGACAGTTGGCCGAATTCCGTGAAACTATGTCATAGAAGTTCATTGATATCTTCTTTTTATAAAACAATTCGACTTTGATACTTGAATAACCCACATCACTTTGCTTCTGTTGGAACACAATATTCCTCTTTTATGTGGAAAAGGCCAGTATCAATAATTTTAGCTTCAAGAGAACAACAACCATCCATTGTGAGAGTCGAGAGAGATATTAATTTTAAATATGTTGTTTTATGTCACTCGATGACTTGATTGGGACATTCTTGTTTTAATACGTGAAGATGGTGATGAATCATTCTCATATATTTCCAGAATATTTTCGATTGTTCTCTAGTTACACTAGATTTGGATAAAAGAATGGGGTCAGTGATAGAAGAGCATTTTTCAAGTGAGTTTTTTACTAGTCAACATTTCACCTTATAAAACATAGTTGGTCTAACTACCACGGAGTTAAATTCAGTTTTGGTGGCACCTTCCTATCACACAAGACTCTAGATGTGAGCCTTTACTTCATCTATTCTACACCAATATGGTGGGTGACATCCTTGTTAATCACCCCAGTTTTACTTTGATAATAGATTCAAGATACTTGAAGCCTTTAGCCTCAAGGTTTGCCTCCAAACCTCCAACTTAGCATTTACTTCATCAAGAGTCTCGTCAATAAGAGTTATGTCATCCACAAATAACGTATGTCATGACATCCATCATAAAAGTAAATAAAAATGGTCTAACATTTGATTCCCGATGCAACCCCATGAAAACTAATAAGTGCTCCGAGTCTCTTCCCAAAATCCTTATCCGAGTCTTGACACCCTCATACATATTGTTGATCACCCTAGAGTATGCCACATATACACATCTAGCCTCTAAACATCTGCATAAAACCTCTTTTGGGACTTTGTCGTAATCCTTTTACATATCATGAACACCATTGATAACGTTTAACTACACATGTAAATTCAATGCCTAGACGATCATTTGCAATATATAACGGAGCGAAGAGTTGGGGTCGATCCCACAAGGATGAATAAATACAATTCACCTTAGAATGTATTTTATCTTACTAGAAAGTCATACGTTGATATAATTTATGCATGTAAGTGAATTAGGAGGGGGGGTTGAGTAGCAATTCGAACACAAGATCTGAACGCTTATTTTATCACAACAAGCTTACAATTATAAATCTTAAAATATGGGCTTATCACAAGTAATTGGAGACTTTTAAAAGTGTACTAGTATGGGCTATAATGTTGCAACTTGGACATTACTAATTTCTAAATTGAGTTTAATCTCAATGGGTAAGCTAGATCATAGGTAATGATAACCATTTATCAATCAACTATCACAAATCACGTGGAATTTATCAAACCCCAACATGTAATACACTAAAATCAATCTAAGACTTTAATTCAACCAAACTATTTCAAGATTCGTCTGTCAAATGAATTAAATCGAGTCATTATATGTAACATCCCGCTTTAGAAAGACCTAAATTTAGAAAGCGCTAAATTGGAAATAGCTAAATCTGAAATTTTGCAAGTTATGCTTAAGTTGTGAGTTTTGGGTCAACTTCAATACAGGATGAGTTAGGTGGCCCATAAGATATCAGATGAAAGGTCTTGGAATTTTCTTTCCAACACCATTGAGTTTGCTTAATTTTGAGCTAGTATGAGAGAGATATACCCGTTTGAAGTCAGGTTGTCCAGTTAAGGAAAGTTACCCGAAAATATGAGGGGTATTTTTGTCTTTTCCTTACCCATTCAAATTAATTCATTTTTAGTAAGGTTTTAGGGGTCTAAACTGATTTGGTTCAGTTTTACAATCCTAATCTATGCTTAGGGTTTTAGAAGAAAGTTCAAGAAGAGAAAAGAGGAGAAATGAGGGAAGATTGAAGGCGTTTATCAAATTATTGAAAGTTTTGTTGCGGAATTTCGCCAAGGGTTTGATCCCTAAGAGGTATGTGAGTTCTCATAGTGTTGGGTTCGTTCACCCACACGCCAATCATGTTATTTTAGCGCAATTTCGTTCTCAAAGATGAAGGATTTGAGTTCTTGATTAGTGTTCTTGAAGTTTTGCTTTCGTTCTTGAATTAGGATGGGTTTAATGAGTTCTTGAGATAATCGTATCTAGTTTGTGAGTCGTTTTTGAGTAGATTCTTATGTACTTGTATTGGGTAATTGAATCTAAGGAAAATTTGAGAAAAGAAATCGATTCAAAGTGATTTAGGATTAGAAAATGAGAAGAAAAAATTGTCGGATAGTTCTGGGGGAGGGCTGGGCGGCACCCCAACAGTGCGCCAAAATGTGTTCTCTAAAGTTTAGGGGCTGGCGCCTTGCACCAGCAGTGCGTTAGGGTCGCCTACCCCCACCATTTTTCCGTCGTTTACTCTGTTGAAGTTGTTTTAATTTATACCCTTGCTCCCAACTAATTCTAATCACTCTAAACTACTTCTAAACATCTAGAAATCATTCATAACATGAATCATAACCTTGAATTCATAATTCAAATTCAAGGTAGAGCTAAGAGTCAAGTCTTGAGAGTTTTTTCGAGTCTTTGAGAAGTCTTTTTCAAGTCTTTTAAACCTTGTTTTACGACTTGAGGATTTGCATTTGAGGAAGAGTAGAGTTGTATTCATTCTCTTTAAAATGATATATGGGAACTAAGTATTCCCAAGAGTAAATGTCTTTTCATTTAAGCAGAGAGAAAAAACCGATTTGCAAAAGAGTTCATGAGAAGTTTTAGTACTATCTCTTTTAAGAGAAAATCTTTTGAGTAATAATCTCAAAGTTGAGGAAGAGGAAATGTTTTTCTTTAGAAACATATGAGCTAAGTTATATTTTGGGAGTAGTATTGAGCACCGATATAAGGGAGAGTTCTAACAACTCACAGCCCCCATAAACCATGTAGCTAACGTGGGTAGAAAGGGCCATACTTTTTAGATGATTCCTTTATTGCTTTTTAGCATAGCTCATAGTGATGGTTGTCGATTAGAGAATCTCCCAAGAAGAGTTTATTTTGTATTTTTGCATACAAACTGAGTTATATTGTATTTTTCAATACATAAAGTGTTATCTACTATCTTAAAAGCTTTTCTTTATATCGCATCATCATTATTGCTTTTATATTGAAAACATTTTAGTTGAGTTGAGTTGAGATGAGGTATGTTGTTTCTTCAGTTCTAGTTCAAGCTTATGTCATGTTTTAGGATTTCCCTCACATGCTCGTACATTGATGTCATTTGGCCTGCATATTTTATGATACAAATCAGGTAACCAGGATCAACATCCAGCACTTCGTTGATCCAGTTGAGTTCAAGAGTTGTTGGTGAGCCTCATTGTTTTCGGAGGATCCCTTATTTACTTTCAGTTACTTCAATTGTTAGGATGATCGAGGGTGTTGTCCCGACATCCCTCATAGTATTAGAGGCTTCATAGATAGATAGTAGTTCATGAATCTTGTTTATTCCAGTTTTTATGTTCTAAAACTTGAGTTGCCTGTTTGGCTAGTTGAATGTTTCTTTTAAAACATTATGAGTTTATTATCTGAGGTTATCTTTTGAGATAGCTGAGTAAAGTTGTGCTTTTGAGTTCATCTTATTTATGAGTAAGCCTTCCGCTATGAGTTAAGTCAGGCCAAAGGTTCGCTTGGGGCCAACAATGGTTCTCGAATGCCGATCACATCCAGGGTGTAAACTCGAGGCATGACAAACTTGGTATCAGAGCACAGATTTCAAGGTCCTAGGGTGTCTATGAAGCAGTGTCTGTAGAGTCCTAGTTATCGGTGTAAAACATGCCATATCTATAATTAGGAGGCCACAACATTTAAGAACTATCTCACTTCTTTCATACTCTTTTTGTGTGATAAGGTTCATCTCTATAAAGTTTTCTTCTAATTCGTGCTTGCGCGTATCTTTCAGATCATGCCTCCACGAAGAGTTGTCCAAGGTCGTCCTGCTAGGAGGAATGTTGATCCACAGGATCAAGGGGTACCAGTGCACTAGAAGTGCAACTCTAAGGAGAGGTCACTAATGCTGAGTTCCAGGAAGTTGTCCGGATGTTGAGCAAAGTTGTGACCAACCAAGCTGGGCAACAAAGAGTGATTCTACAGGATGTGGCTGATACGTCAAGGATCCATGAGTTCTTAAGGATGAATCCTCCCAACTTCACCGGTTCAAGTGTCACTGAGGATCCAAAGAACTTTATGGAAGAACTAGAGAAGGTTTTTGAGGTTATGCATGTTGTTGATGTTGAGCGAGTGGAACTAGCTGCATACCAATTGAAGGGTTGCTAGAGTTTGATTCAATCAATGGAAGAAGAGTAGAGTAGAGCGTGCACCGATTGTGAGCTGGGTTGTGTTTGAGGGTGCCTTCATGGGGCATTTATTTCCCCTTGAACTAAGAGAGGCAAAGGTAAGTGAATTCCTCACTCTTAAGCAGGACTCATGAATGTGCATGAGTATAACCTCAAGTTAAGCCAATTTTCCCGCTATGATCTAGAGGTGGTTGCTAATATGAAGAGCAGGATGAGTTTGTTTGTTTCTGGGCTGTCTCATCTGTCAAGCAAAGAAGGTAAGACAACTATGTTGATAGGAGACATGGACATAGCAAGACTTATGATCCATGTGCAACAAGTTGAGGAAGATAAGCTAAGAGATAGAGAAGAGTTCTGAAACAAGAAAGTTAAGACAACTAGGAACGAGTCCGAACAACAGAAGAGTAATGCAAACCGGTCGCCTTTTCAATAAAAGCAAAAGGGACCTGCTCCATCATCTACTGGTGCAGCTGCACCAAGGAACAGAGGTGAGTTCAAGAATCACAGTTCGCAGAATTTCAGAGCTAGACCTGCACAGTTTCAAGGTAGTGTGGCACAAGGAGATAATAGGACTCCTGCATGTGCTAAATGTGGTAGGACCCACTCAGGAATGTGTCGCGATGGCTCCACTAGTTGCTTCAAGTGTGGTCAAAATGATCACTTTATGAAAGAGTGCCCAAAAAATAGGTAGGGTCGTGGTAATGGGGGCAATAGAGCCCAATCTTCTTCAGAGGCTCCTCTAGACAGAGCTGCACCTAGAAGAGCTACTTCAGGGACTGGCGGAGGAGCAAACGGTCTGTATGCTATCACTAGTCGCCAAGAGCAATAGAATTCACTAGACGTTGTCATTGGTATGATCAAAGACTTTACTCTTGATGTTTATGCTTTGATAGATCCAGGAGTGAGTCTATCTTTTGTGATTCCTTATATTGCCACTACAAGAAAATGCACGTAATGCTACAAAACACATTGTAGCTAAATATGAAATTTTCTGTAGCTAAACACTTTAGCCATAAAATATTTTTTTGTAGCATTTGTGGCAAGATGTTGGGTGGCTAAAAGTTAGCCACAGACTTTACATGGTCCGTGGCCAAGGACTAATATTTATAGCTATAAAAAAAATTGTGTTGTAGCTATGATAGTAAAAAAAATTGCTACGAAATATTTACTTGTAGCAAATAATTTTACTCTTTCGCCACAACAAATTAAATCTATAGCAATTTTTATATTGTAGACACAGTGCATTCTATTGTGGCAAATGACTTGATTTATTTTCTATGAAAATTCAAAAATTGTGGCTATTTCATTTTTTCAATCTTGTGTCAATAATACTTGTATTTAACTACAAACTAGAAAATCTATAGCTATAAAATAAAAGTATTTGCCACAAATATTTTTTTCACAAAGCTAAGAACTCAAACTCTTTGCCATAACATACATAAATTATAGCTATTAATAGTTTTAATTTGCTAAGACAAGTGAAAATGTATTGCCTATTTTTGATAATTACATATAGATTTAGCTATATCATCAAAATTCATTGCTACAAATTTAAAATTACTGCCATAAACATTAATAATCACAAGAATTTTTATAATATAGCTAAAAAATAGATTTCAAACAATCTCATTACCACATATGAAAGGATTTTCCACAAGCTTTGTTAGTAAATAAAAGTTACACAATATAATCCCAAATACATTTTTGAGATTTCAAAATAATTCTCAAGTTACATATAATTACATTTTACAATTTTTAGAATTGTCACAATATACAATTCTTGTAAGACATCATCTTGTTTGAGTCCAAAGTAACATAGTTTTCCCCCATCTCTCCGGTCTCCTTCCACAATCTTTAACTGTACTTTTGCTTGATCAACATCGGTCCCAATTTGCTATTTATATGCTCTTTTTCCACAAATATGCCTATCAATAACGGTAAAGTATTATAGCACCAAAAAAAATAATGATTTAGAATTTGAAGGAGAAAAAATTATGTCTGAAATAATTTTTTTTACAAAAATGTCTAGCAACTGAGAAAAAAAAAGTACAAAGTAAGCAAAGAAGTAATCCAACCAATAGCTTTTAAACTTCTAAAAACATGTAGATATACCTAGATATAGATCTTAAAATTCAATACCAATAATTAAATTAATACCTAGGTCAAAAAAATTACCTTTGAATTGACAAAAATATACAATTCAATGCAATACTCATTGATTCAAACCATGACAACAATCTCTCGCAATAATATAGAATGTAATTGTGTATGATAAATTATTTGTGGTTCAATCTTTTCTTAAACTTATACATAATAGAAAATTTAGAGTATATGATTGAGTAAAAAAATAAAAATATTTCATATTGTAAAAACTTATCTCATCTGCTTGAAGAAGGCGATGTAAAACCTACAAAAGAAATATTAGCATAATATCAAAAATAAAAAATAAAAAATAAAACAAAAAATTGAGATAAGAAAGGGTGAGGGAAGAGGGAGCAGACAGAAATGGCGTGGGAAGAGGAAAAAGGGTTTCTACGTTTTTGATAAGTGGGAAGGGGGAATATGCTATTTAATTGGGTTTTAAAAATTTTGGGGGGAATTTTGATGCTTTGTAACTTTCAATTTTTTGGGGGAAATTTTTTGGATCCAAATGGGGAAAGGGAAGGGCGAAGTACGGCTGGAGAGATAATTTTGGGAAGATTTTTGCTTTATTTATAGTTGTTATTATCTCTTATTATTATATGTATACTTTTTGCTTCTTTTATTTTACAAATGCTATTATAACTATAAAATTTAACAAATACAACAATTATTATATATATAGGCGAATCTAGGATTTTTCGAACATGAGCGCACTAAGAATAATTAAGTGGAATTGATCCGAACATGGGTGCACCAAAAAAATGTATCAAGTGGGAATTGATCCTTAGTCCTCAAGGTCAAAAGCTAAACACTTAATCATGTGGACCAATTAAACTTCTTATATTATGGGTGCCAGCCTATAATATCATACAAATTTTATAAAATATATACACAAAATATCTAATTTTATGACAAGACATTGGGTTCTGATGCCCTATTTTTTTGCCTCTAAACTCTCCATTATATATATATATATATATAACAAAGAAAATTACCTCGTGAAAATAACAACAATTAATGATAATCGAAAATAAAAAAATATACATTACTTGAAGTTGATGGAAAAAGTCAATTATTTATATGAAATAAATATTATTCTAAAATATATTGGTCGTTTATTGGTTTTGTTATCTACTCTTCTTTTCAAAATAAATTCTGAACTTATAACTTCTTATGTCTCATATATGTTATCAAATAACAACAATAATAACATACCTAGTGAAATTTCATAAGGAGGTCAAAGAAGGATAGGGTATATTCAAATATTATTACTATCACGTGGAGGTAGAGAGGATGTTCACTACAACAAATTCGATTATCAGGGACAAATAATTTCGTCATTTATAAATCATATTTCGTCACTAAAAATTTTGTGAGACGAAAAATAATTCGTCAATCAGTCGGCACTAAATGTGTGTCGCTAAAAGTATACAAATACGAGTTAGTGCTTCGTCGCTAAAAGTATTATTTAACTACAAAAAGAAAAATCGTCCCCAAATGCCTAAGCATTAGTGACAAATTTATTTGTCGTAAAAACTATTTTTTTTTTTTTTTGTAGTTGATAGTATGCTTTGTCACTAACAAGGTTATTGCTACCAACAAAATTATATCGTCGCTAATTATTTTACTTCAATCAGTAACGACATCAATTGTAGATCTCTAAAGTTTTATGTATTTCGTAGTTGAACAAAATTTAATTTCGTCACTAATGACGATATTTTCTATAAAAAAAATTATTTTGTTCTTAAATGTATTAATTAGTGATAAATTTATTATTATAAAAAAGGTTAATGTTCCTATTATCTCCCATCTCAATTTTTTTAACCCCTCCCAAGGAGCAGCTCCCACATTATGCTTTCTTGGAAACTCGAACTCACAACCTTAAGGTTGGATGTGAGGAGTGCTTACCATCCGATCAACTCTCTCTTGTCTCTCATTTTTATTTTATTTTTAACGTCATTCACTTCTTTCAGATTTAACTTCTGTAGAAATGATATATTCTATGATTATTTATACACATACACAAATGCATGAAATTTACCACCCACAATTCATTCAAATGTAGATTATATTTTAATTAAACTGTATATTTTTTAAAATATCTTTAAATATAATCAGTACGATTCTGTCATTTTATTTATTTATTTTTATAAATTTTATAAATTATTCAATACAATTATAAATTTATATAAAATTAAACTTTTTATTTTATTTAAAAAATTGAATAATCGGTTCAATTCGATTAGTAAATCAGTTTTTTTTTGAAAAAAAATCGATACCCATAACTATAGTACTTCATCATAATATATTTGAAATCCTAGTTGGTTCATTTCTTTCATTTGTGCTTTCATTTTTTAGTTTATTTCAATTTTTACACTAATGGAAAAAGTTAACAGAAATTAATGAAATATTTCGCACCTTTGCAAAGTCTAAGTTTGTAAGTCGATGTTATCTCTGTATAGTTGCTCTACGTACGTATGTAAAATTACTATTAAATATGTACATATTTTTAGGCAGAAGCAAATAGATCGACTTTGTCTATGCAGTTTACCAATCACAAATCAATAGACACGCTAAAAAATTAGCACCAAGACTTGAGAAATTATTTTTTCTATCGTCTTTATCGATGAAAGTGTATCAAATAAAAAACAAAAGTGTTAAACCAACAAATATTAGCAATATAGTGGTAGAACTGTACCCCACTCATAGTACTTATAACCTGGACTGTATTTTTCAAATGATACATTTTATAGTTGCATAATTTAAGAAAATTGATGAATTGAACTTTTTCATTTTTACAAAATCGATCGAATTCGTTGGTTTTAATATTTTCCCTCCCCAATTAACGAATGGACTCTGTCTATTTCTTATGAAGCACTTGTATTATTCTTTTTGTAAGTTGTCACTTGTAATTATGAACAATTGTAACAAAAAAAATTGTATTTAGCTATGAATTTTTTTCGTAGCAAATAGTTGAATTACTCACTGCAAATTTTAAGTCGTCGCTATTTAACACCTTACATATTTTGTGACAATTTTTTTGTTGTCACTAAATCATAGATTGATTAGAGACAATCAAATCTTTGTCACCAATTATTTATATTATTAGTGACGAAAATAATGTCATAATTAAATCTAAATTTTACTACGAACTCTAATTTGTGGATATTGTAACAACATATTTTTTTAGATGAAATTTTTTTGTGTCCAAAAATATATAAATTTTAAGACAAAAAATAATTTGTCATGAATTAGATACATTATCAGTGACAAAATAATGTGTCACTGATAACTTTAAATTCGTGACTAACACTACTTAACGAATGGCGCCAATTAATTTTTTGGTGAGAAATTTTAGTGGACAAAACTTGGCTATGGATTTTAATGTCGTAGCTAATAATTTCGTAGCTATATATCATATTTGTTGTAGTGGTTTAAGGGAGATCATTGACTCATATTAGTAGTACACATTAATAAAAATAGTTGTCTCAAATTACTTGTCAATTTTATGAAATGAAAGATAAAATTAATTACATTTTCTCAATTTTCCTTACAATTAATTCTTCTTAAAAGGGTAAACAAGTTTGTGAAGTTTAGGATAAAAAATATTATGGGATAAATTAGTAAAATTATCCTTCTTATTTATAATTTTTTAAGATTGTGTCAAAGAAATATAGACAACTAATATGGAATGGAGGAAATAGTGTTTAGTTAAATTTATGATCATACTTAATTTTGAAATACTGTTTTTAGTTTGAATTAAAAATGTAAAAAATTATATGAATTCAATTTAATTTTCTCTACTCACTTCAAAGCTCATATTGTAGAACTATATTGAGTATTTTTTTTATTATTATATCTATTATTATTATTATTATTAATAATATTATTATTATATTGTTATTATTGTATATGAATTTAAAATGATATATGGATTAGAATGTCAAGTTAAAAATAGAATACATTAAAATAAACTTGTAATGACCCGAAACGTCATTTTTATAAAATTACCATTTTACCCCTCCCAATAGTTGCCCCGAGTCATATATTCCTGATAGTCAGTGAAGTTAACTATAATTAATTAATAAGTGAGCAAATTTTAAATAATTATGTTTAATAGGTGGTTAATGGGCCTAGTCCATAATCTATTTAATATCCTTACCACTTTGTACATATATAAGAATAAATTAGAGTTAAATAAAGTTGATATTATTTATTAATTACATCACAAAAGAGCAGAACCCTACTACGGACACAAAGTGCGAAAAGAATCGCAGGTGCTTCAGGTAATATGCTAAACTTAACTCTAAATCTCTTGGTACACGCATTAATTGTTAGGAGATTATATATAAATCTATTATATCTATTGATGGCTGGCTAAGAGAAGGTGAATTGTTGAGTTTTAATTTGTTTTCCATTAACTGCTAAGGATGAAAAAGTTTCTAAAGTGGGTGGACAAAATTAGTAGTAAATTTATAAGTAATGATGGAGAAATAAGGGAGTAATCATGAGTTGGTTATGGAGAAGAAACGATAACGATGAAATAAGGTACTGCATGGTCCTTGTTAGAAGATTAAGTACTGTTTTCGTATAACTTGACTGGATTCAGATTGTTTTCTTATATTATCACATTATAGTACAAGGTTTAATATATTGAGATAAGTAATTAAATATTATATGTATTAGATTATAAGTGATAATGCAATAATTAGTTGACCATTATAGATATGTCATTGGTTTTTTTTGAGAAGTTATTGCTGGTGTTCCCTTTGGCAGTATGCCAAGATTACCAGTGGAATATTGATATGCCGTCAATGGCCATTTTGGGATAATTATTGGACAATTATTGTAATTAATCATTGGGAAAACTAAAGTGATAAAAAGAAGGCGTGTGGGTATAATTTCTGCGTAACTGTTACTATTTTGGTGGGTTGTATCCATCTTGGAAATATTTTTATAGGATGATCTAGTTCTCGATTTATGATATTAGGAATTTAATCCTAGGCTTGAAACTTGGAAAATATGAGAGTTGACATGTTAATTGGCATCAAGATTTAAGAACTTGATTATAAATTGATCAGTGAGTTTTTGGGTCTAGGCTAGACCTATAGTAATGTGGGTGTTGTTAGTTTCGAAATGTTATTATGATTATTAATGTGAATAGATTGCTTTGAGTTGGAAGTACAACGAAAAGGGAAGGCTCAAGTCCCGGAGTGATTGCTCGATTATTTGAGGCAAGTGGATTTTTAAACCCTTGTTAAGTGTATGGAATTCGTGTATTTCCTTGTAATATGTGTTTGGAGGTAATGAGACTTGGTGATGGGTTGACTTGTCCACATTGATTAATTCTGGTAATGAAAAAGGGGTAATAAAAGGCAATGTGATTAATTGTTTGTGTGTGATGTGTTGAGAATTATTTGTGACGGACATTGGTACGAGTACCGGTGTTATAAAGGGAAAGTTTATTACTATAGAATGCGGATTGTAATCCGAGAATGCCAAAGAATATGGGCATTAGCTGATATATTATTGACTTGATTTATTATGTGTGATTGTGTTCTTTATTGAACCAGTATACTGGTGATAGCTGAGGTGATTACATATCATATTCATAATTGATTGAGATGCATCATCCCTTTTATTGAAATCATATTGTGCATATGCATTGACATGAGATTGAGTATAAGTTGGGCACGTGGAGATCGTTCGTGCTGGGGATGGTGAGATGTTAAAATTATAATTTGGGCACGTGGAGATCGTCCGTGTTGGTATATGGACCTCGCGAGTCCCCCATGAGTCATGAACTCTCGATGTATTTCTGAGGAGTATCATGTATATACGGTTGAGAGAGTACTTAGTATTCTGAGGCATATCATTTCGTGGTGTCATATTGCATTGCATCCCATGACATCCTTCATTCTTGATGATTATGTGTTTTATTGGTGGTTGAAAAGTACTTGATGTTTGATTACCTCTATTTGATGAGTTTGATCTTGTGTGTTGTTGATATTTGTGAGTGCCTTTTTGTGAAAGTTGTGATTGGTAAATATTGAGTTTGTTGTTGAGGATATGTAATTTGTTAAAGTGATTGTTGTTGAGCTAGGTGCTATGTAACTGTGAACTGTTAGGTTGGGTTGGTTTTATGCATGTTGTAGTTGTGGAGGTTTGGTTGGGGTGTAAGGAGTACCTGTATTCTATTCCCTTAGCTTGTGTTTAGAGGTGTACTTGCTGAGTACCGTGTGGTTTGGTACTCACCCCTTGCTTCTACAATTTTTTGTAGGTTACGAGCCTGGATTTTGTGATACTTTCCATTCTCTTATTTTTCGAGGTTTCTTGGAGATTTGTGAGGTAGCTATTTGTCATCTCAGCGGACCTTCTTACTCCTATTTATGATATTGTTCTATTTTAGAGACAACATTATTTGAGACTTACGTTTTCTTTCAAATCTATTGTAATACTTTAGAGGCTTGTACACGTGACAACCAGATTTTGGAGCTATTTTTGAGTTAATTATGAAATTTCCGCGTTTTATTGTAATGGGTGAGTGTTTGGCTGACTTGTCTTGGTGGGATAAGACGAGTGCCATCACGTCCATTTTTGGGTCGTGACAAAACTAGTAGTCTTCAATGCTTCCGTTGTTCATTTTGTAATGTTGTGTTTAGTTGTGTGGCTGGTCTATGTGTGTGTAAGCTTCCTATTTGATGTATTCCCATGTAACGACAATTAATGAAAAAAATCCTCTTTGTTCTAGTTCATTCTCTTTCCCAAAAAATTATTGATTTGAATTCTTTTTGAAATCTCGTTTTTTTCTTGTAACTAAAAATATATTTAATCTATTTATATAGAATTGGAGAAGAAAAACAATGTTGTAATGGTAAATGCTAATTACCATACAATTCAAGTTTGAAAATTATTGTAAGATAGAGTTTTAAAAAAAAATCAGTTAATTTTTTTTTTATCTCAACCATGAATTCAAATTCAAGTTAAATTGTTCAACTATAACTATAGTGGAACTATACTTCCACAAAATTTAGTTATTTCAATTTGAATTTGAATAGAGATGTGAATTTTGGATTGTTGTTTTATAGTTTTAATTGAAAATACAAAAATTATATGGATTAAGATATTAAGATTAAAATAAGAAAAAAGAATTGAATGTCAATATAATTTTTTTGTGTATTAATTATATTCAATAAATAATTGATTTATCTATCTATATTCTAGAATAATTCAAATAAAATATGACATTGTTTAATAAAATGTAAATTTATTATACATATCTTTCTATATATAAAAAGTACAATTAGATCAAGTTAATTAGACATAACTTCTATTTATTTTTTCAAATTTTTTTACTATTTTTTTATTTTTTTATAACTTCTATTTATTTAAACTATATTTAAAAGTTAAAAAATAAGATCTTGTAAAATTGAATTGATAGAAAATATTAACATCTCTAATTAAGTTAGCTCGATAAATATAATGTTCGATAGAGGAGGTCCGAGTCGTATAACATGAATTTTCAACACAAAAAGAAGCACCTCATGACTTACGTTTCACCTCGTATCAGATAAAATGTATAACCTCAATTGTGCTCACATAGATGTATCATTTTGTTTTGAAATAATTATTACTATGAAGTTGATCATTGCAACAATTTTTTTAGTGGTAATATTTTATTTAAATTACTTCTTATGGATAAAAAATAAATATTGTTTCAAGTGAAAAACTTAATAATTAACTATAAAATTTTATCATAACAAAAAATCTATGATTATATTTTTAATATGCCAAAATTTTATAAATTAAAAAAAAAACAATTTATCTACAATTTTTTCTTTAAATAATTTAGTGTGATAAAAGGTTATTATTACTACGACAAATTCAAATTCGTAGGAAAAATAATAATTAGGGATGAAATTTTATAATAGAAGAAAATCTATGGCTATTTCATTTAATTATTGCCACAGTATTTTATAACTTAAAGCTAAATTATTTATTTAGCTACAAATATTTCTTCAAATAAGTTATTGTGGCTAAAAGGTTATTATTACTATGGTAAATTTAAATTCGTGGCAAAAAATAATAATTAGCTACCGAATTTTACTATAGCAAACACTCTATAGCTACTTCATTTAACAATTGACACGTTGTTTTATAACTTGAAGAAACATTATTTATTTAGCCACAATATTTTGTTTTGAATAACTTATTATGGCTTATTGCTACAATTACTTTTATTGCATAACAAATAAAATAAAATTAGCTACAAAATTTTATTGTAGCAGTAAAATTGTAGCTATTTAGATAGTTATTGCCACGATTGTTAACAATTAAAGCAAATATAAGGATTTAACTTTGTCAACTTAATATTCATGGCTAAAAATTTTGACGAATTTTAAGATAGCTATGAAATTTGAATTTTTATGGCTATTACTAAGTAATAGCTACAATTTTCAAATTCATAGCTTATATTTCGTAGCAATAAGTATCTTTTCTTGTAGCATGCTATGAATTTTGATATTCTTCCTGAGAAACTTCTTGAGCCCTTCAGTGTTTCCACACCTGTTGGTGAGTCTATTCTAGCTAAGAGAGTTTATCATGGTTGTACCAATTCTGTCAATCAGAAGGACACCACGGTTGACTTAGTCGAGTTAGACATGGTAGATTTTGATGTTATTCTAGGTATGTACTTACTTTATACATGTTATGCCTCAGTTGATTGTAGAACTCGAGTAGTTAAATTCCAGTTTCCTAATGAGCCAGTTATTGAGTGGAGGAGTAGTTCAGCAGTGCCTAAGGGTCATTTCATTTCATACCTTAAGACCAGAAAGTTAGTTTCCAAGGGGTGCATCTATCACTTAGTCAGAGTTATTGACTCTAGTGTTGAGACACCACCTATTCAGTCAGTTCTAGTAGTGAGTGAGTTTCCAAACGTCTTTCTAGATGATCTTCCCGGAATTCCTCCTGAGAGCAAAATAGACTTCGATATAGATATTCTTCACGATACTCGTCCTATCTCTATTCTGATATATAGAATGGCTCCAGCTGAGTTGAAAGAGTTATAAGAGCAGTTGAAAGATCTTTTTGAGAAAGGTTTTATTCGACCAAGTGTCTCACCTTCGGACACTCTGATTTTATTTGTGAGGAAGAAAGATGGTTCACTTAGGATGTGTATTGATTATCGCCAGTTGAACAAGGTTACTATCAAGAATAAGTATCCACTTCTGAGAATTGATGATCTTTTCGATCAACTTCAGGGTGCCACTTGTTTTTCTATGATAGACCTCAGATCAGGCTATCATCAGTTGAGAGTAAGAGAAAGTGACATTCCTAAGACAACATTCAAGACTCGTTATGGTCATTATGAGTTTCTTGTCATGTCATTTGGTTTGACTATTGCTCCAGCATCATTTATGGACCTTATGAACAGAGTATTTAAGCCTTATCTTGATATGCTTGTAATCGTGTTTATTGATAACATTCTAATCTATTTAAGGAATGAGAAAGATCATGCTAGTCATTCAGAGTACTTCTTCAAACTCTCAAGTATAGAGAGTTGTATACTAAATTTTCTAAGTGTGAATTTTGTCTTTAGTTTGTGGCATTCTTAGGCCACATTGTTTCTGGCGATGGGATTTGAGTTGATACTCAAAAGATTGAGGTAGTATAGAACTGGCCTAAACCAACATCTCCACCTTATATTAGGAGTTTCTTAGGATTGGCTGGTTATTATAGAAGGTTTGTCGAGGGGTTCTCATCTATTTCCTCCCCGTTGACCAAGTTGACTCAGAAGACAATTATGTTTCAATGGTCTGAAGCTTGTGAGAAAAGCTTTCAGGAATTGAAAACTAGGTTGACTACTGCACCAGTGTTGACCTTACTAGAAGGTACGTAAGGTTTTGTCATGTATTGTGATGCGTCCCGAGTTGGACTGGGTTGTGTATTAATACAGAATGGCAAGGTTATAGCTTATGCCTCAAGACAACTTAAGATTCATGAGAGGAATTATCCAACCCATGATTTAGAGTTGGCTGCTATAGTGTTTGCTTTGAAAATATGGCGTCATTATCTTTATGGTGTTTATGTAGTTGTGCTCACTGATCACAAGAATCTTCAGTATGTATTCAGTCAGAAAGAGCTTAATCTCAGACAAAAGAGGTGGTTGGAGTTACTTAAGGATTATGATATGAGTATTCTCTATCACCCAGGTAAGGCTAATGCTGTTGCTGATGCATTGAGCAGATTGTCTATGGGTAGTACTTCCCAGTTGAGGAGGACAAGAAAGAGTTAGCAAGATATGTGCACATACTTGCACGATTCGGAGTTCGATTAATGGATTCCAATGAAGGAGGAGTGGTGGTGATGAACGGGGTTGAATTATCACTAGTATCTGAAAAGAAAGAGAAACAAGACGAAGATCCTATTTTACTTGAATTGAAGGCAAATGTTCATAAGCAGAAAGTGATGGCTTTTGAACAAGGGGGAGATGGTATATTGAGGTATCAAGGTAGATTGTGTATACCAAGGGTGGATGAGCTCTAAGAGAGGATCATGGAGAAATATCATAGCTCCAAATATTCTATCCATTGGGGTTCCACAAAGATGTATCTGACTTGAGAGAAGTCTATTTGTGGAATAATATGAATAGAGTATTGCAGAGTTCGTTGCTAATGCCTTAATTGTCAACAAGTCAAGGTAGACCACTAGACGCCGGGTGGTATGGCTCAGAACATAGAACTTTCGAAATGGAAGTGGGAGATGATCAATATGGAATTTATTATCGATTTACCATGGTCTCGCAGACAACATGATTCTATTTTGGTGATTGTACATTGAATGACTAAATCAACCCACTTTTTTTTGGTAAAGACTACATATTCAATAGAGGATTATGCCAAGTTATATATTCAAGAGGTGGTTAGACTTCATGGAGTTCTAGTGTCCATTATTTCAGATAGAGGTGCACAATTTACTGCACAATTTTGGAAGTCTTTCCAGAAAGGTTTGGGTTCGAAGATGAATTTGAGTACTACTTTCCATCCTCAGACTGATGGTCAAGAAGAGCATACGATTCAGACTTTAGAGGATATGTTGAGGGCTTGTGTGATTGATTTCAAAGGTAATTGGGATGATCACTTACCTCTCATTGAGTTTGCTTATAACAATAGTTATCACTCTAACATCCAAATGGCTCCTTATGAAGCTCTTATGGGAGAAGATCTAGATCTCCTATTGGATGGTTTGAAGTTGGTGAAGCTGGGTTGATAGGATCAGACTTGGTTTATTAAGCTATGAAAAAAGCTAAGATCATTCAAGAGAGGTTTAAAACAGCGCAAAGTCATTAGAAATCTTATACGAATGTTAGGAGAAGAGACTTAGAGTTTGAGGTGGGTGATTGGGTTTATTTGAAGGTTTCACCCATAAAGGGTGTTATGAGGTTTGGCAAGAAGGGGAAACTAAGTCCTTGATATATTGGTCCTTACAGATTATCCAAGAGGATTGGCAATGTAACTTACGAGTTGGAGCTACTGCCAGAATTAGTAGCAGTCCATCCGGTATTCCACATTTTAATGTTGAAGAAGTGTATGGGGGATCCTTCACTTATCATACCGATTGAAGATATTGGTATCAAGGACAACCTATCTTATGAGGAGATTCCCGTTCAGATTCTAGATCGTCAGGTTCGCAAGTTAAGGACCAAAAGGTAGCATCAGTCAAGGTCTTTTGGAGAAACTAGATTTTTGAGGAAGCTACTTGGGAGGCAGATGAGGGTATGAAGAAGAGATACCCATATCTCTTTACTCCCGGAGGAGCTTCAAATCAAGGTACTAATTCTTTACTTAGTACTCTTTAAGTTGATGTGATGTGTTATGTATTGCATGTTGGGTGTTTGAGCTGAATGTTAGATGTTACACCCTTAGTTCTATCTTAGAGTAATCTCATTCGAGGAAGAATGTTCCCAAGGGGGAGATATTGTAACATCCCGCTTTCGAAAGAGCTAAATTTAGAGAGCGCTAAATTGGAAATAGCTAAATCTGAAATTTTGCAAGTTATGCTTAAGTTGTGAGTTTTGGGTCAACTTCAAATGGCCATAACTTACATTATATGATGAGTTAGGTGTCCTAGAAGATATCAAATGAAAGGTCTTGGAATCCACTTTTCAACGCTACCGAGTTTGCTAAATTTCGAGCTCGTATGACAGAGATATGCCCGTTTGAAGTCAGGCTGTCCAATTAAGTAAAGTTGCCCAAAAATATGAGGGGTATTTTGGTCTTTTCCTTACTCAATCAGATTAATTCATTTTTTGTAAGTTTTTAGGGGTCTAAACTGATTTGGTTCAGTTTTACAATCCTAATCTACGCTTAGTGTTTTAGAAGAAAGTTCAAGAAGGGAAAGAGGAGAAAGGGGGGAAGATTAAAGGCCTTCATCAAGTTCTTGAAAGTTTTGTTGTGGAATTTCGCCAAGGGTTTGATCCCTAAGAGGTATGTGAGTTATCATAGTGTTGGGTTCATTCACCCACGAGTCCATCATGTTATTTTAGCGCAAATTCTTTCTCAAATATGAAGGATTTGTGTGTCTTGATTAGTGTTCTTGAAGATTTGCTTTCGTTCTTGAATTAGGATGGGTTTGATGAGTTCTTGAGATAGTCATTTTGAGTTTGAGAGTTGTTTTTGAGTAGATTCATGTGTACATGTATTGGGTAATTGAATCTAAGGAAAATTTGAGATAAGAAATTGATTCAAAGTGATTTAGGATAAGAAAATGAGAAGAAAAATTTGTCTGATAGTTCGGGGGGGGGGGGGGCTGGGGTGGCGTGCCCTAGCAGTGCGCCAAAAAGTTTTCTTTGAAGTTTAGGGGCAGGCACCTCGCGCCAGCAATATGCCTGGTTCGCCTGCCCCCATCATTTTTCCATCATTTACTTTGTTAAAGTTCTTTTAATGTATGCCCTTACTCCTTACTGATTCTAATCACTCTGAACTACTTATAAACATCTAGATATCGTTCATAAAATGAATCATAACATTGAATTCATAATTCAAATTCAAGGTAGAGCTAAGAGTCAAGTCCTAATAGTTCTTTCGAATCTTTTAGAAGTCTTTTGCAAACCTTTTTAAACTTGTTTTACGACTTGAGCATTTGAGTTTGAGAAAGAGTAAAGTTGCATTCATTTTCTTTAAAATAATACATGGAAACTAAGTATTCCCAAGAGTAAATGTTTTTACATTTAAGCAGAAAGGAAACACCGATTTCCAAAAGAGTTCATGAGAAGTTTTAGTAGCATCTCTTTTAAGAGAAAATCTTTTGAGTAATAATCTTAAAGTTGAGGAAGAGGAAATTTTTTTCTTCGAAAACATATGAGCTAAGTTATATTTTTTAGAGTAGTATTGAGCACCGATATGGGGGAGAGTTCTAACAACTCACAACCCCTATAAACCATGTAGCCAATGTGGGTAGAGAGGGTCATACTTTTTAGATGATTCCTTTATTGATTTTTAGCATAGACTAAGTGGATCCACTTAGTTGAAGAATTCTATATTCCGGCAAGGTATAAGATTGTCTGGCAGCGTGGGCAGGACGTTGTATCATCACATAGCTCATAGTGATGGTTGTCGGTTAGAGACACGGTTGTGAGTATGTTTCCCTAGCTATGATCACATGTGTTTTCACTTTTGTGGGTGGATCCCTAGTGGTGGATCAGGGGTACCAATCCTGCGATGTTCTCTTGGTTGAGTGGGATGATTGGGAAGATTTGGTTATTTCAAATGACATACTAGGTGTTGTCTTGAGGTGGTTAAAATATGCTAGTGGTTCTACATGTGCCACCTTGCTTATGAGAAATTATAGAAGAGCTACCATGCATAATTATGGTTGTTCGATGATCTTAATGTTCAACTAGTCGTCGAGGTTAGTATCGATTATGTGTGGTTGAATGTGGGGGATCATTGGGTCCAATTCTACTGTTCTTAAGGGTAATCTATGATCACAATTACTAAATCTAGCGTTTTGATAGTTTTGTTAGAGGTTTTGTTTGCTTGCACATATCCCTCAATAAGTATCTGATGTCTAAAGACCAATTTTTTGTAACTTAAGCTCTTGAAAATTTATGTTGTGAGATGGTGATGTTAATAAGGATTGGGTGCCACATTCCGGTGCATATATTATATCGGGTGTCACGTTTTGACACACTAACTCGGATCGGGTGCCATGTTCCAGCGCCTATATGGGATCGGGTGTCACATTCGGCACACTAATTGGGATCGGGTACCATGTTCCAGTACACTAACAGTTTGGGTATGGGTTCTTTGAGAGGACCATTGAATTGGGTTCCATGAAAGGACTATTGAATTGTGTTGTGTATCTATTTGTGATGATTATGTTTATATCTAATGATAATTGATGTTGGAAGACTGTATGTTGCTCTAAAATGATAACCATTGTGTATTTATATTTTGTGCATGTCATGTTTACCTTGTTGTTATTCTGATATATGTTTTGCTTACTGGAATAGCTGTGTGATCCTACCAGTACACTGTGGTTGTGTACTGATATTGCAATTGCTCTTTCTTAGTTGAGTATAGGGCATCTTCAGGCGGCTACTGGCAGGCCTCAGTTAGGTGACTTTTGAGCGTGACCGGATTCAAGGGTGAGCCAATTCTTTCAGGTTGCCATGGATCTCTCTTGTTTAAGTCCCCTCTTTTAAAACTCAGACTATTTGTTTAGGATGCTTGCTTAGTTTTAGGGGCTGCGCCCCCTTTTCTTAGACGTGTTAGTTAATCAGAGTTTTGGTACAATGACTTTCAGGTTCTAAGGGTTAAGACTTCCACATTAGTTTAGTTAGTTATTTATTTAAACCTTTAGAGTTTATGGGAACTCCGTATTTCTTTTTGTCATTTAAACCTGCTTTCATATCTTTAAATCCCTAGTTTTTGGTTAAGTTGTTAGTTTGGGTGGTAGTAATAGTTCTCCCACCGGAGGATTAGTGTGGGTACTAATCACAACGGTCTAGGTCGTGACAAAGTTGGTATCATAGCCCTAGGTTCGTTGATCTCATTGTACCAAAATGATTCTAGTAAAGTCTTGTAGAACGGTACAGAGACGTCTGTACTTTTCTTCGAGAGGCTATAGGACTTTAGGAAGAACTCATTTCTTTCTATTCCTTTCGTGCTATGACTTGAATTCAATTGGTATCTAGGTGATACAAATTGGTATATGAATTTCTTCAATCTATCTCGCACTTGGTTAGTAATTGAGTTGTAAAGGCAGAAACAACAACACTAACAATAGAAAATGTGTCCTTGCAAATAGGTATGTTTCCCTGACTCACTGTGGGCATGTAATGACTAGTAACAAACATGGGGTTTTTATTATGTTCTTAAAGTTGAAAGTCTCATTCTTCATGGGTACGAAATGTGAAGATATTTAGGACTACCTTGTTGATTGTCATGAGTTGATTTATAAGATGAATATAGCGGAGAGGTTTGGGGTTGTGTTTGTGACATATCAATTCCAGAGAGACACCAAGATGTGGTGGTTGTCTCATGTTGAATGCCGACTAGTAAATGCACTACTCATGACTTGCGAAACATTTTATAGCTTTCTGTATGGAGAAGTATATAACCAGAAATTTGAGGGATAAGTGGAGAGATGAGTTCCTGAATATAAGGCAACATAATATAATTGTTGTAACCTTTAAGGCAAAAGTTTGTGTAGTCGTATCATGACCCTCATTGATATACATTCAATCTAGGAAATCGCAGTAGATATTCTAACTTCAATTGTCGCAACATAATTTCATCATTTACGAAGCAACCCATATATGTTATGACAACAATACTAAATGCATTTTCCAAAGTAACGGTGTTCACTATCCAGCCGTCCCTTACAAAACTTCTTGAATGTTGTCACCTAGAAGCTCGAATCTATAAATCTGACCTTAATCACTCCACAAAACGACGAATTTTCTCTATGTTCAGAAACTCATCTCTCCTCCTATCCCTCAAAGTTCATGGTATATACTACTCCATACAGAAAGCTATAAAATGTTTTCTAAGTCATGAGTAGTGTATTTACTAGTCGACACTCAACATGAGACAACCACCACATTTTGGTGTCTCTCTAGAATTGATACGTCACAAACTCAACCCCAAACCTCTCCACTATATTCATCTTATAAAGCAACTCATAATAGTTAACAAGGAAGTCCTAAACATCTTCACATTCCGTACCATGAAGAATGAGACTTTCAACTTTAAGAACATAATAAAAACCCCCATGTTTGTCTCTATTCATTACATGTCCACAGTGAGTTAGGGATACATACCTATTTACAAGGACACATTTCTATTGCTGGTGTTGTTGTTTCCACCTTTAAAACTCAATTACTAACCAGATATGACATATAGTGAAGGAATTCAGATACCAATTTGTATCACCTAGATACCAATTGAATTCAAATCATGGCACGAAAGGAGTAGAAAGAAATGAGTTTTTCCTAAAGTCCTATAGCCTCTCGAAAAAAAGTAAAGACATCTCTGTACTGTTCCGCTAGACTCTACTAGACTCGTTTTCATACAATGAGATCAACAAACCTAGGGCTCTAATACCAACTTTGTCATGACCCAGACCACTGTGATTGACACCCACACTAACCCTCCGGTGGGAGAACCATTACTACAACCCAACTAAACAACTTAAAGAAAAACTAGGCATTTAAAGATACGAAAGCAGGTTTAAATGTAGAAATTATATAGAGTTCTCATAAACTCCAAAGATTTTAACAAATAACTAACCAAACTAATGCGAAAGATTAAACCTTAGAACTTGAAAGTCATTGTACCAAAACATTTAAATTCAACAAGTATAAGGAAATGGGTATAACCCAAAACTAAGCATAAGAAACATCGAACAATACTCTCTAAGTCCGAAGAGAATGGACTAAACAAAATGAAGGATTTCGTGGCACCCTGAAAGAACTGGCTTACCCTTGAAATCCAGTCTCTATCACTTATCTCCTAGCTGAGGTCTATCAATAGTCGCCTGAAGATGCTTTGTATTGAACAAAGAATGAGCAAGTGCAATATCAATATACAACCACAATGTACTGTTAGGATCAAACGACTATTCCATTAAGCAAAACATATATAAGCAATCACAACATAGTAAACATGACATGTACAGAATATATATACACATTTTGTTATCATTTTAGAGCAAAAAACAATCTTTCAATATCAATCACCATTAGATACATATCACAATTCAATGGTCCTCTCACGGAACCCAATTCAATGGTCCTCTCATGGAACCCAATTCAATGGTCCTCTCATGGAACCCATACCCAAAATGTTAGTGTGCCGGAACGTGACACCCAATCCCAATTAGTGTGTAGGAACGTGACACCCGATCCAATATATGTGCCGGAATGTGGCACTTGATCAAATATATGTGCCGAAATATGGCACCCGATCAAAGTTAGTGTGTCGGAACGTGACACCCGATTCAATCATCATACCATAATATCAAACACAATGTACATTCTCATAATCATACAATCAAGTGTTGATTCATGGCATACAATCAAGTGTTGATTCATGGCATATAATCAAGTGTTGATTCATGGCATACAATCATTCATTCATACTCATTTATATTAGGTTTGATCAATAGCGCTACATTCACATGCATACATGTATTATGATGAAGCAATTACCCTCATATATCACACAAACATGAAACCAAACCATCACCTACCTCGAAACCAAGCTTGAATACCTCTAAGGCACCTGAATCTTCCGCTTGTTCTAGGTCTACAAACAATTAATATATGCAAGGATCAAAATTCAAAGGTCTAATTATCCGGATTATAACAAACCAAATAACCCAAGACCAAACCCATGATCCTAAGGTGAAGCTAAGGCTTTTTCCCACCATCCAATTCAGTCTAAAAACCCTCCCCTAATAGTAATTAACCAAGAATCTATGTTCTATGGATCGAAAAATGGATTAGGGGAGTAAAAACCTTACCTTTAGTGCTAGAAGAGGTGGAAAACTGTCAAGAACCCTATCCCACTAAAACGGCCCCGCCCTGGCGGCTTGCTTGGAGATAGAGAGCCGAATGTTGAGTTTCAAACCCCCATTGCACAACACACCTTCAACCCATGATGTTCAAAGACTACCCTTTCACGCTAAGATCCATTTTGGGAGTTCTACTCGCTCGAATTCGATTCGGTAAAGTCGTATGGGTTCCTTAACGTCCTAGCTATCTACTCATGCAATAAAATTCATTATTGAAACTCTTATTCATTACCTAATTTCCTAAGACCTCGCATGACTCAGATTTTGTCAAAATCTGGACTAGGCTAGGAATTTTCAAGTTACTACCAAAAAGTTTTCTGGCCCAATTTCTTTCCCCATTAAATTTTATATAACGACGGGAACAGGTCGTTACAATATATACCAATTTACCCATCACTAGTCCCCGAGTGACAAACTAAGAGAAAAGGGTGAAAGAAATAGTAGAATTGTAGTTGAATCATCGAATAGCTGGGGATATTTTTCTCGCATGTCCTTCTTACCGAATCTCATTACCCCCTTTATGGGTGACACATTTAGAAGAACTTGTTCACCAGCCTGAAAGGCCATGTCCCTCACCTTATGGTCTGCATACTTTATCTGTTGACTTTGGACTGCTAAAAGCTTAGCTTGGATCCTTCTCACCTTATCTTGAGCATCTTTCACCAAATTGACCCCCCAAGGGTTTCACACCTCCAGCCTCAAACTAACCAATTGAATACATACACATCCTCCCATAAAATGCCTCAATGAAGTAATCTCAATACTTGAGTGATAAATATTATTCTATATAAACTTAACTAACAACAAAAACGATTCCCAACAACCACCAAAGTTGATCGTACACACATGTGCAACATGTTATCAAGGACCTTGACACAATCATCCGGATGAATCCTTTAACACTTAAGCATGATAAAATTCCAAATCAATACTTGCTACAATTAGAAATGAATCTTAACTAACCAACGCACACTCATAATACCCAACAATAATAGTTCTTATCAACATCTCTATCTCTCAGCATAAATTTCCATGAGCTTAAGTTACAAAAATTTGGTTGTTAAACATCCAATACTCATTGAGCGGTATGTCCAAGCATGCAAACCCCTTAACAACACTATAGAAATGCTAGATTTAGCAATTGTGATTGTAGATTACCCTTAAGAACAGTAGAATTGGACCCAATGATCTCCACATTCTACCAAGAGAACATCGCAGGATCGGTACACTTGATTCACCACTAAGGATCAACCCACAAAAGTGAAAACACACGTAAGCATAGCTAGTGAATCATACTCACAACCACGTATAAAATTAAATAGATGGTCACGTAAGAATTTTACGGAATAACACTAAAGGTTTTCCTCTGAAGAGTTGATACTAGTCATTTCCATTGAGTTGACTCAACATACTTTTCACATCAATCCACTAAAGTCCACACTCTCAATACTAACAACCATCATGAACACTCCGACCGTTTACCTTACTCTAATCTAACACTTTAAAATGAAACCTTTCTTAGGTACTTAACAATCAATAAATAATAAACTTTACGACTCAACCCAGGTGTAAGTCCTTTCAATTGCTCAATACCTGATACAATTGATCATTTCTCACCTTACCAATTCATACCTTGACAAAATATATCGCCATAAATGTAGACGTACAATGAAAATTTGAATTGTAAGTTCAACCATATAACACAATCCCCTTATCTATCCACATTAGCTTGTACCTTGAAGATTTTTATGAATTCATGGATCTTCGCTTATCATTGATCGCATCTCCATCGATCTTACAATATCCTTCGCTAAGTATCCAATTGTACACATTACTAAACTCAAAACCAAATACATAGCACTTATCATCACACTCGAGCTAATATATGTACACTCCTCAAGTCTTTTCCCATAGTTTTTAACAAATCTGATGGACCCGTGATGCTATTACTATAGCCACAACAATGAATACATTTACATGTCTATGAACCCAAATCTCTACCCCTCTGAAGATACCTCTTTAGCCTTGCAATCAAATAATATATTCTTGCTCTCGCCAGTCTTTAAAGGTTGTACTACATCCCACTGTTTTTCTTCTTTACAACTCTAGCTCTTTAAAAAGTTCTATCCGAGTGATGTCCCACCATCTCTTAAAACCTTTCATACAACCACGTTACTCACCAAATATTAGGAAGCCACAACCTTAGATACTCGCGAGTTGTAATTACTATACAAAATTCGCTTAAACACAATCTTATTATATAGTTGCATCTCATCACAATCCATAACGAACTCTTATTACCATTATGCTCAGTCAGCCCTGACTATTACTACGAAGTCAACCTTTTCATCTACATGACACCTTAAACTCGGGTATACTTATTAGATTCAAAGGACTAACCTAATTATTTTATACACACTTTCTTACTAAAATCTCCAATTTTCTTCACCCAAGTATACTCAATGGGACTTTCTTTATCCATAAGCTTGTCATTCTACTATCAATCCACTCCTTTATGGCTTAAGATAAAATCACTAGTCCTTATATTACCATCCTTCTTCTTAACAACCAAGACAGGAGCACCCCACGTGGAAGCACTAGGATGGATAAAACCTTTATCAAGAAGCTCCTGGATTTGAGCTTTAAGCTCTCTCAATTCTACCGAAGCCATGCAATATGGAGGGATGGAAATGGGGCGGGTATCAGGTTCCAAATCAATGTAGAAATCTATATCTTTATCCGGAGTCATACCAGGCAAATCTGTAGGAAACACTTCCTTAAATTCAGACACTACCAGAATAGACTCAATAAAGGGAGACTCAACCTCAACACCCCGAATATGAGCCCAATACGACCAACATCCTTGCCCCATCAGTTTCCTAGCCTGAATGAAGGATATGACCTTAGCTGGCTTAATGTCATGTTCCATTACTTCACTGTCCAAAACTGGCACCGAAATAAGGGAGAAGAATCTAGAGTTGTGGGGAGGTTAGTAGAAGACTCTAGAACTTCCTAGACAATTTCCAAGAAAGCTTTAGAATTACCTAGAAAGTGTAGAGAATTCTAGAATGCAACCAAAGTGTAAATATTGTAAGGACTTGCTAAGTAATTTTTAATTACACTTTAGCCCCTATTATAAATAAATGGGCTATTCATTTGTAAATCATCCAAACTTGAAGCAAGCAATCAAGCAAGTTGTAAAGCATTCTCCAAGCAATAGAAATGCCTTCTTCCAAAAGCTCTCTAAATCTTTCTAAGTCTTTATTTGCATTCTCTTAGCGATCTTAATCTTAAAGGCTTACTTGAGCTTACAAGATCTTGAAAGAGTAGTGAGTAAGTTATCAAGTGCCGCACAGAACATTAATAAGACTCTAAGTCCATGACAACGTGGTATCAAAGAAAAGGTTTGCTACTAAGGGAATGGCTAACAAAGGAGATGTAAACGCCGCTAGCACCACCAACGTCACATTGGAGGGTTGATGGAAAAACCACAACGGAAAGAAGCACCAAAAGAGTATTGAGGAAATGCTGCTTGAACCTACACCAAGCGAGGCACTAATATCTCATCCACCTTCGACCACCGAAGCAAGTGACGATGAACCTAGCGAGGAGGCCATTGACATCACCACCGGAGAGGAATGGGTCGCTAGGGTTGAAATGGCAAGGCAAGCCGTGGAGATATTAGGCCGGCATTTGAACGTCGTTGATTGCAAGTTAAAGACTATCGAGGACTTCTCCCTATAGGAAACCGGTAACATCCGCAAGGAGTTGGAGGGATGCCAGAGTGCCGAGTTCGAGATGAAGGAGGCCATCACTTCCTTGGAGTGTCGACTCATAAAGGCGTTAAGCACGATTAAGACCATGAAGGCCGAGATGAAAGCACTCAAAGAGGGCGTGAAAGCTGGAGGATCTATATCATCCGACCGAGATAGGGAGGCCAAGGTTGAGGCTCCCAAGCCACCTATGTTCAAAGGCATCTGTGACGCGCAAGAGGTGGAGAATTTCCTTTGGCATTCGGAGAATTACTTCATGTGCAACAGGGTGAAGAGTGATAAAAGTAAGATCAACACTATGGTGTTATAGCTCTCAGAGATGGCCATGTTGTGGTGGAGGCGTAAAGAGTCGGAAATAGGGAAGGGACTTTGCACCATCAACACTTGGGAGCAATTCCAAGTAGAGTTCAAGAAGGCTTTCTTCCCTAACAATGTCATCTATGAGGCAAAGCGCAAGTTTAGGAAACTGAAGCAGGCAGCATATGCACATACGTGAAGGAGTTTACCATTCTCACGCTTCAGATTCCTAACCTCACAGATGAAGATATGTTGTTTCACTTCATGGATGGGCTGCAAAAATGGGCCTGGACAAAGTTGGAACGCCAACAGGTCAGGACTATTGATGAAGCCATCATACAGGCCGAAGCTTTGACAGACTTCAAGTGTTAAAAGCCCAACAGAGCCCAATGACAGAAGGTGAGAGGTAGTCATGACCATGGTGGGTGAGATCGTGGCAAAGTCAAGGAGCAGCGACCATATCTCAAGAATTATGATACCTATAGGTCCGATGGCAAGAAGTCTGAGCGTCATGGCGTTATGCAGAGGAAGGCAGAAACTTCCAAAAGAAATGGTTGTTACATATGCGGTGGGCCACATGGCAATGCAAGGTGCCCTGAACTAAAAAGCCTTGGTGTTATCCTGCTAGAACGGAAATAGAAGGATGCACAGGAATAATGTCAAGATGCAGAGATGACACAGTTGGGCTTGATAAGTCTACACTCACCCATCATGAAGCAACCAGGGAAGCCAAGAGGATACGGTGCACAGTATGTTGACATTACGATTAATGTAAGACCCACTCGTGCTATGGTCGACACGGGTGCATAGGCCAATATCATGACCAAGATGGTAGCAACAAGGTTGGGGCTGAGTTGCAGTCTAAGTAATGCCTAACTCAAGATGGTCAATGCATCACCGACTCCCGTGTCTGGAGTCGCAAATAGAGTAAGCATCATGCTAGGCGAGTGGCAAGGTAATACCAACTTCACTGTCGCTCATTTAGACCTCTTTGATGTCATTCTAAGGTAGGATTTCTTCCAAGAGTCTCACGCGGTGATCAACCCTTAACTCCAATGACTTCTAGTCATGGAGTAATGAGGATCATGTATGGTGCCCCTAGTTAAGTTATCGAAGATGGAAAAACAAGTCCTTCTAACAGCCATGCAGCTCGTAAGAAGCCTTAAGAATAAGGAGTCATTGCTTATAGACACCATTGCATGTTTGGAAAAAGGCAATGGTGCCAAAGAGTCCTTGTCGCCGGTCATAGAGAAGGTTCATAAGGAAATCAAGGTTGTGATGCCAAAGGAGCCGCCAAGGTGATTGCCTCCCAAGGAGGAGATAGATCGTAAGACTGAGCTAGAAGAGATAAGGAAGCAGCCGAGGGAGTTTCACAAGGGCTTTGATCGAGTCAATGGACTACTGGTCGCGCATGCGAGAAGACAAGACTCGGTGGTCTATGCAACGGCGATGTGACACGGTCGTCACATCAATAGATGGGGGATAGTGTCATGTCTCGCCACTTCACTATCCAAAATAGACACCGAAATAAGGGAAAAAATCTAGAGTTGTGGGGAGATTAGTAGAAGACTCTAGAACTCCCTAGATAATTTCCAAGAAAGCTTTAGAATTTCCTAGAAAGTATAGAGAATTCTAGAATGGGACCAAAGTGTAAATATTGTATGGACTTGCTAAGTAATTTTTAATTACACTTTAGTCCCTAGGTTGTAATATAAATAGATGGGGCATTCATTTGTAAATCATCCAAGCTTGAAGCAAGCAATCAAGCAAGTTGTAAAGCATTCTCCAAGCAATAGAAAAGCCTTCTTCCAAAAGCTCTCTAAATCATTATAAGTCTTTCTTTGCATTCTCTTAGCGATCTTAGTGTTAAAGGCTTACTTGAGCTTACAAGATCTTGAAAGAATAGTGAGTAAGTTGTTAAGTGTCGCACGGAACATTAGTAAGACTCTAAGTTCGTGACATTAAGCTTGTACGCCCCTTCCCACTCGAACTTTTCCCTACCGGGGATCTCTAGAGTCATAGATTTAGCATCACAATTTAACACAACATAATAGGGGGACAACCAAGTCATGACTAAGATCATATCAAAGTCCGTCATATCCAAAATAACCAAAACAACCCAAGTCTAAAAACCCATAAACAAAACAGGACAATCACGATACACATGGGTGACTATGGCAAACTCTTCAATTGGGTAGAAACATGGATGAGGGCATCAATCACATCACAAACCGCCTCAAATCCCAAAGCAAAGTGAACTAACACATATGAATAAGTAGAACTCGGATCTAACAAGACAGTAGTCATCTGGTCACAGACAAGAATAGCACATGTGATCATTGCATGAGACACCTTAGCCTCGGTCTTGCCCGAAAAGGCATAAAATTGAGCCCTGTCATCTTGATGGGCTAGATGCACTGCTCCCCTACTTGCATTACCATTTCCCCGGCCTCCCCGATTTCTTCCTCAAATGCCCAAGTTCTCCACAATTTTAACACACTTAATAACTTAACCAAGTAAGCATCGCTTCTATTGTAGTAGTCGTATCATGACCCTCTTTGATATACACTCAATCTAGGAAATCGCAGTAGATATTCTAACTTCAATTGTCACAACATGATTTCATCATTTACTAAGCAACCCATACATGTTATGACAATAATACTAAATGCATTTTTCCAAAGTAAAGGTGTTCATTATCCAGTCGTCCCTTACAAAACTTCTTGAATGTTATCACCTAGAAGCTCGAATCTGTAAATCTGGCCTTAATCCCTCCACAAAACAATGAATTTGCTCTATGTTCAGGAACTCATCTCTCCTCATATCCCTCAAAATTCAAGGTTTATACTTCTCCATACAGAAAGCTATAAAATGTTTCTCAAGTCATGAGTAGTGCATTTACTAATCGGCACTTAAGATGAGACAACCACCGCATTTTGGTGTCTCTCTGGAATTGATATGTCACAAACTCAACCCCAAACCTCTCCACTATATTCATCTTATAAAACAACTTATGACAGTCAATAAGGAAGTCCTAAACATCTTCACATTCTGTACCCATGAAGAATGAGAATTTCAACTTTAAGAACATAATAAAAACCCCATATTTGTCTCTAGTCATTACATGCCCACAATGAGTCAAGGATACATACCTATTTCCAAGGACACATTTTCTAATGCTTGTGTTGTTGTTTTCGCCTTTACAACTCAATTACTAACCAGATGTGACATAAAGTGAAGGAATTCAGATACCAATTTGTATCACCTAGATACAAATTGGATTCAAGTCATAGCACGAAAGGAGTAGAAAGAAATGAGTTTTTCCTAAAGTCCTATTGCATCTCGAAGAAAAATACAGACGTCTGCGTACCATTCCGCAAGACTCTACTAGACTCATTTTGGTACAATGAGATCAATGAACTTAGGGCTTTGATACCAACTTTGTCATGATCCAGACCGTTGTGAGTGGCACTCACACTAATCCTCTGATGGGAGAATCATTACTACAACCCGACTAAACAACTTAACGAAAAACTAGACATTTAAAGATATGGAAGAAGGTTTAAATACAGAAATTATATAGAGTTCCCATAAACTCCAAAGGTTTTAACAAATAACTAACCAAACTAATGCGGAAGTTTAACTCTTAGGACCTGAAAGTCATTGTAGAAAAACATATAAATTCAACAAGTCTAAGGAAATGGGTAGAACCCAAAACTAAGCATAAAAAACATCTAACAATAGTCTAAGTCCGAAGAGAATGGACTAAACAAAATGAAGGATTTCGTGGCAGCTTGAAAGAACTAGCTCACCTTTAAAATACAGTCTCGATCACTGATCTCCTAGCTGAGGTCTATCAATAGCCGTCTGAAGATGCCCTGTACTCAATAAAGAACAAGTAAGTGCAGTATCAGTACACAACCACAGTGTACTGGTAGGATCACGCGCCTATTCTAGTAAGCAAAACATATATAAGGAGTCACAACATAGTAAACATGACATGTACAAAATATATATATATACACATTGGTTATCATTTAAGAGCAACAAACAGTCTTTCAATATCAATCATCATTAGATATAAACGTAATTATCACAAGTAGATACATAACACAATTCAATGGTCCTCTCACGGAACCTAATTCAATAGTCCTCTCACGGAACCCAATTCAATGGTCCTCTCATAGAACCCATACCCAAACTGTTAGTGTGCCGAAACGTGAAACCCGATCCCAATTAGTGTGCCAAAACGTGACACCCGATCCAATATATGTGTTGGAACGTGACACCCGATCCAATATATGCGCCAAAACAAGGCACCCAATCCAAGTTAGTGTGTCAGAACGTGACACCCAATCCAATCATCAACCACAATCACAAACACAATGTACATTCTCATAATCATACAATCAACTGTTGATTCATCACATACAATCGTTCATTCATACTCATTTACATTGAGTTTGATTAATAGTGCTACATTTACATACATACATGCATATCGATGAAGCAATTACCCAGACACATTACACAAACATGAAATCAAACCATCACCTACCTCTAAACCAAGCTTGATTCCCTCTAAGGCACCTGGATCTTCCCTTTTCGGATTCTTTCCGCTTGTTCTAGGTCTATAAACAATTAATATACGCAAGGATCAACAGTCAAAGATCTAATTATCCGAATTATAACAAACCCAATAACCCAAGACCAAACCCATGATCCTAAGGTGCAGCTAGAGCTTTTTCCCACCATCCAATTCATTCCAAAAACCCTCCCCCAATAGTAATTAACCAAGAATCTAAGTTCTACGAATCGAAAAACAGATTAGGGGAGTAAAAACCTTACATTTAGTGCTAGAAGAGGTGGAAAACTGTCAAGAACTTTCCCTGGTTTGTCTCCTAGCTCTCAAGAACGAAAATTGCAGAATAATAACGTTTTTGGGGTTTATTTCCAACTTAAGTCGCGTTTGTCCCGCTGTAGCGGGCCCTATCCTGCTACAGCGGCCCCGCCCTGACAAAATAAATTCCGCCCTAGCAGCTTGCACGGAGATAGAGAATCAAATTTAGAGTTTCAAATCCCCATTTCACAACACACGTTCAACCCATGACGTTCAAAGACTACCCTTTCACACTAAGATCAGTTTCAAGAGTTTTACTTGTTCGAATTCAATTCCGTAAAGTCGTATGGGTTCCTTAACGTCTTAGCTATCTACTCATGCAATCAAATTCATCATTGAAACTCCCATTCATTACCAGATTTCTCAAGACCTCGCATGACTCAGATTTCATCCAAATCTAGACTAGGCTAGGAATTTTCAAGTTACTACCAAAAAGTTTTCTGGCCCAATTTCTTTCCCCATTGACTTTTCTATAATGACGGGAACAGGTCATTACAATTTGTTATAAATACAACACAATTTCGGAAATTAATGCTAAAATTGTTTCTTTCCTCATAAGTTCTATATATATACATATATATATATATATATATGTATATAGCTTTTGACCTTTTTTTTGAAAAAATCAGTTAAGCACTTTTTGTTTTCTCCAAACACATTTAAAAATTAAATAAGAAAATTGAGATGTGTCATGTTATACTTATTGCAATGAATATTTGGAATAATATTCATGCTTTAATGTACTTAAGTACATACAACTTCAAAAAGGGCAAGTGGAATGGAAAATACAACATCAAGTTGGATAGTTGTATTTGGAATTTTCATTATCATATATATTGATTTTCAAATAAAATAAAAAATTATTCCAAAAAATACATAATTTTTTTAATTGAATGGGATAATGTATTTCATTCATGCATTATTCATCTTTGTAAAATTATAAGTTTAGCTAAAGAAAAATGATTTTTTACAGCAACATTATTTATTTTTATCATATAGAAGTGTGCATTGTAGCACTGTCATTTAGGTGGTCCAATGTTTTAATTATGATTATATATAATTAAGAGTCAAAATTAAGCTTAACAAAATGTATATGTGCATAATAAAGAGAATATTATCCAAATGTCAGAAATATAAGGAAGGTTATCGTGTTTAACTATATAATTTATCTCCTATTTTATCCTAAAATTGAAAATTTTAAATTAACTACATGTCAAGGAATTGAAATTAACATTGTATCTTAATTTTTTTTTTCTAAAATGTTAAATAGAAGTAGATTAATTTGATATTGGTCATGTGTAAGAATAATTGGACTATTTCTTTGAACTCATCACTTGAAATAATTAGTCTTAATCAAATTCAAAATGTATAAAATGTTCTCAGTTAAAAAAAGAAGAAGTTAGTATCATTACATAGGATTATAATCCTGTGTCCTTTTTACGGGGCAAATTAATCTAATTCAAAAAATAATTATCTTTTCTTCTGATTATTTTTATGATGCTTCAACTTATTTTGATAATTCATTTTATTTTTTGGTATCTTTTGTTAATATGTAAAAAAAAGTTTTGGGTTTAAGCAAAATAAATTCTCTCATTTGTTTCAATTTAATCTATAAAAGATTATTTTCAAATTTTATTAATATACCGCGCTTCGCGCAGTTCAGTTTACTAGTTAGTAATAAAATTAGTAATTCTTATGAGTATATTTTTATTGCTGTGTAAGATGCCTTTTTATAGGCAAAATATAAATTGGAGAGGTATATTCCTAAAGTCTCAAAGGTGGGACCACGCGTGACATCCATCACTATATATAACAAGAATAACCAAATATGAAGGAGAATTATATTTTCCTTTCATGAAAATTAAAAATAATAATTGTGATAATAATTTAACTTTCCTTCAAGGTAAAATTAAAACTCAAATATGGTAAGAAAATAGAGAATTAAATTGAAATTAGTTTTCTCAAAAAAAAAAAAAAAGAAAAAAGAAAACAAAGAATTCGTAAAATAGAGAATAAGGTTAGAGATACCTAAACGTAGGGGTGTCAAAAGAGTATGAAAAACCAACCGAGTCAACAAAACCTAATCATACTGAACCAATTTATATAATTTTTTCAATAAAAATGTGGACTTTTATTTAAGTGTATAATCGTTCCGAACAATTGGGATGATCTTTTTAATTTATAAGAAAATCCAAAAAATTCTCGAACCAAACCAAATAACCTTATGTGTATGTAAATATGTTTTATATATTAACAATATGTTAAATTTAATATATAAATATATTTTATAACATTTGTTCAAATATAAATATAACCTAGGTCCTAGACCTCTGATCATTGGACGACTTTGAGTCTTTACTTTTTAATTAGCCTTTAATTAATTAGGTTAAAAATGAAAAAAAATTATACCATAGCATATACTCCATCAAACAATACGACAAAATCTATGCAAGCATTCATATTAAATGTTTAAGATCAAACAAAACGACAACACAGTTTTACATTCTTGACTTCTTAGTGAAGAATTAAAGTGTTTCTTCAAGAACACACTTGGGAAAGAAATATTTTAATGACGAAAAAGGGTCAAAATTACCCCTGAACTATGCGAAATAGACCACTTATACCCTTCGTTACATTTTTGGGATAAAAAATGCCCCTGCCGTTATCTTAAGAGACCACAAATACCCTTAACAGTTAACACCCCCAAATTTTAAGTGACATGGCAAGCCACATGGGACTAATCCTTCCACCTAAGCGTTGCCAACTAGGATTCACTACAAAAGAACAAGACCTTTAGTGGCGATAACAGTTGCCACAAAATCCTGAAATATTGTCACTAAAGGTTATGAGTGATTTTTAGTGGCAACTAAGGCAACAACAACCATTCGCTAATAAAACCTATCTTTCAACAAAATAATATGATAATTAATTTTCGGTTGCAACCTAATATTCTAAAATAAATAACTTGGACTATTAACATTAAAAACATCCAATATTATTACGAAAATCATCAAAATTACTTCTCGATTCAAATCTCCTACTTACATAATGCATCATCGTACATTTTATACATTTACATATGATATAAAAATAAAGCGTACATGTGTCTTCAAACTCCTCCTTAATCGATATCATTTTTGGTTTTTTAAAAACAATGAAGAAAAAACACACAAATCAGAATTTATTTTTAAAAAACCTTTAGTGACGGTTTTCTAGGATTTTGTGGCGACTGTTTTCGCCGCTAAATGTCTAGTTCTTTTGTAGTGAATCCTAGTTGGCAACGCTTAGGTGGAAGGATTAGTCCCACGTGGCTTGCCATGTCACTAAAAATTTTGGGTGTTAACTTTTGAGGGTATTTGTGGTCTCTTAGGATAACGGCAGAGACATTTTGATCTCAAAATGTAACGAAGGGTATAAGTGGTCTATTTCGCATAATTTAAGGGCAATTTTGATCCTTTTCCGTTTTAATATCAGTATATTTTGAAGTGATATATTAAAAATAAAAAAAATATAAAATTTACCAAACCAAACCATACTGATCCAATATGATTAAGATAGTTTTTAAAAATCTAATTTTAGTTATACAACATAAATACTCAAAAAAAATTGAGATAGTATAATTTTTATCATCAAACCGGGGAAGAGCAAGGAAGTTGGGGGAGTTGACCCGAGTGGACTCACTCTCTGGATTGGGTTTGTGTCTCTCTCTGCCAATTCTATCAAAACCTCAGCTCCTTCATTTTTCCTCCCCTCTCTTTGGAGCAGAGGGAAGTTTTCTCTCTCTCTATCTATCTCAACACTCAATAACACAAACTTTGACAAACAAGACCAGAAATGTCTCACTCTGTCTTTCAAACCGCTCAAATCATGCCCATAAATACCCAACTGCTCCCTACTTCCACTCAACCCTTATTTCCGGCCATAGTTATCCGGCGACCAGTTCTAGGGGTCGGCCGGAAGCTCCGCAAAATTAACGTAATTAGGGCATCGACTTCCCCGGTGATCGACGGCGATGCCATTGCCGGTTTGGAGAGGTGCTTTCAAGCTTCACCGTCGGTTGATTCTCCATCATCCTCCTCTTCCTCCGCTACGAATATGTTCGCCCCTGTAATGAAAGGGGGAAAATATGGTGCTTTTGGTGCAGTTACGTTGGAGAAATCGAAACTTGATATGACCCAGAAACAGACCCAGTCTAGCCCCGAGGTTTGTGCATCACTACTTTTTCTACGAATTCAATTTTTTTCCTCAGTATTTTGAAGGGGAAAAGGTGAACAAATAATTGACTTTACCAGCTTTATCCTTCGTTCATGCTAATTATTTTCTTTTATTTTTTTTGCTTTTCTTGAGTGAAATTTGTCTACTGAAATTGTGGTCTCGTTATAGTTGTATATTCTTAGAAACTTCCATTTCTCCACTATATTGTAAGCTGTCAATAATTTTGGTTGAAAATAATGAAATGGATATTGATGATGAATCTTATGCTGACCCATATAGCTTGGGATTGAGATGTAGTGCTGCTGTGTTTTGTGGTATGCTATTTATATTTGATATCTAGCTGGAGTTTATCCCAAAGTTGGATAAAATATACATGGTGATGTAGTTAAGATAGTCTAACTTTAAATATTTGACATCAATTTCTACTTTCTAATCTGTTGTAACTTGTAAGGATATCAGCTTCAGAGGTTTCCGCTCATGTATTGTGTTTGGTACCTAACTTTTACTAATCACTAGTGTCATTAAAAGTCATCGTTTTGTGGTTTAAAGCGATGAAGTGATGCAAAGCAACGGTCTATTGCTTTACGGGCGAAGCCATGAACTTCAGAGAAGGGTGCTTCAAATAATCTCACAAAGAGATCCCAGCATGAAGTGATCTGTCCTGTGAGTCTCAACATGGGGAGTTGATTTTAGTAACAATGTTGTTGTTTATTGGATGTTGAAATTAGTTATTTTAATTGCAATTGGACTATTATAGAACTAAATTTATTTGTATTTAGCACTTGTTCTTATTTCGTAAATTGTGCTCTTAACTTTAAGAGTGTGTGCTTTCACTTCTTGCTTTTGGCTTCAAGTCCCACAGACTTTGTTGCTTTTTGCGCTTTCATTTTAAAAAACACTGCTAATCACTGTAGCTGAAAAACAGCATTGATGGTGTCTGGTGTTGAGAAAGCCCCCATGTAGTAATCAAAGTAGAGTTAAGAGGTTTTGTTTGAGTAGAGTTTTAGTCAAAACTGTGAGATTGTCTGTAGGAACATCATTTTACACTTGTCTGTAGGAACATCAATTTTCATCTCTTATTATCATTGGAGCACCATAAGCCCTTTTAAGGTATGTCTAGTGCTCTTCACAGATGATTATATATCAAAATCTGATTGTTGTGAAGTTGGGCCATGCGAACGGAACTGAAACTGTTGTTGTATTCTTATCTAGTTTCACCTTGGTATTTGTTTGTGGTTTTCCTTCAGATGTGTTGCTAAAAAAGAATTGAGGTGTAGACACATTGCTTTCGCTATATAATAAACTATGTAGCTGAGCAAAATGTGTTTGTTTCATTGCTACTTGTTCTGTATGAATGAAGAGTCTTGCGGTGTGAGTTTCCTGGTGTTGCTTGCTTACTTGCTTACTGATAAATTAGAGGTTGCTTCCGGGGAAGTTAAAATTTCTGTTTCTATATGTGCTTTCTGCAAAAGAATAAGGAGCTAAGAGTTAAAAAAGACTGATCAGATATAATTAACTACAAGTGAAAATATGCGTCCAATATACTTGAATCTGAAGTTGATTAAAGCATCTTAGATGTGTCTTATGTGCCTTCAGAGAATGCATCTCTCTGCTAGTTTGGTTCTAATGCATCTCCTTTGTCAAAATGAACTTGTCAAAAAGTTGATGTGTTTTGCACCCAAGGTGTGACATATTGATCAATGAAGTGTGTTAAGAATCAGGAGATCTCAGATTCAAATCCTAGGAGACGAAAAAATACTAGGTGATTTCTTTTCATTTGTCCTAGCCTTAGTGGAAAGAGTTATTTGGTACTTGTTGCTGGTGGTAGGTTCTGGAATTAGTCGAGGTGTGCAAAAGCTGGCCGGACACCACAGCTATAGAAAAAAAAAAGTAATGTGCTTCAACTGGCCAAGATTGTGTGAATTTGGGATGTGCTTGCTTTATATGATGAGAGAATATTCCACCTATGTTTGAGAACCTTGTTCTCTGTTTATTTCCTGATCAACTTTTGTGGTAGACTTAGTGGTACAATCTGGTAACTCTTTGGGTGTTGAAAAAATTGGCTAATGTCGTGCAAAATCACAGCTTTCAACCGGAGGAGGAGGTGGAAATATGGGAAAGAATTTAAATCATGGTGGTGGTGATGGAGGTGACGATGATGGTGATGATGATGATTACTTTGATGATTTTGATGATGGTGATGAGGGAGATGAGGGTGGATTATTTAGGAGAAGAATGATACTACAAGAGGTAAGAGGCTTCTGAAGATGGAAATGGTTTCTGTTAACTCACGGAATAAATCTACAGCATTATTATATCTCTCATAATTTCTCAATAATATTTTCAGTTGTTTGATCGGAAATTTGTTGATGCCGTGCTAAATGAGTGGCAGAAGACAATGATGGATTTACCAGCTGGGCTTCGACAAGCCTATGGAATGGCAAGTTACTTTATTTAATGTAGTTATGTAGTTGCATTGTTATATGTCTAACTTTAGTCGTACTTCTAATCCAGGGTTTAGTTAGCTCTGCACAAATGGTGAAATTTCTTGCCATTAATGCCAGACCGACAACAGCTAGATTTATTTCCCGGTCACTTCCTCAAGGATTATCAAGGGCATTCATTGGCAGGTAAATACAACACTACACTACCACATTACTCAGAACACTTAGAGAGGGCAAAAGTTCTGGAGAAAAGCCTTTCTACTATTTAATGTTTGTATGATAGCTGATTTTGGAGAAATTACTTCGCCAATCAAAGCCTTATTCTCTCTGTGTAGCTTTTTTTTTTAAATGGTAAGCCTTATTGATGTAAAAACTAGCACTAAGAAGTGTTGTAATTACAGCCATAAGGGAGGGGGAAGGGGAAAGGACGACTTAAACCCCAGAAAAATAAAAATATGATGTAGTGCAATAGGGGTTCGGCATCATCTATGCTAAACTTTACACCAAAAAAGAAATGAGAAGTATACATTCGGATTTTGATTATCAGTACAGAGCTGTTGTTTCCTTCAAAATGTCTTCGATTTCCTTCCTTCAAAATGCACCACCAAATGCATGCACATATGGAGTCCAAGTCTTCTACAGTTTCTTAGATAAGCCCTTTTTGTGTCGGCATCGTAACAGATCAGCAGGTGAATTAGGCATGACTCATTTCAGGTTCAAAACATTGATGCCAAATCTGAGAAGTGAAAGGACTATGCAAAAAGATGTTTGTTTGATTCTGATTCTCCTCCACATAGAAAGCATTTGCTGACTAGTTGTATGCCCCTCTTTTGCAAGTTGTATTGAGTTGGATAAAGCTTCTCTGATCTAGTCATGTAAAGCACATTACTTCCACTGGTGCCTTTAGAGTTCCAAACCTTGTTCCATGACCCATAAGTTTCTTGGCTGGCTTCTTTTACTGGCATGCAGTAACACAACTTCACTGAATTGGAACCATCTCTCTGCTGCCCCTCCAAAATTAAATTTTCACTGTTTAAATCTGGAACTGAAGAAAGAAGAACAAAAAAGTCAACTCTGCCCATATCCCAGTCGTTAAGGTTTTTTCTGAAGATGATATTCTGACCGTTGCCTTCTTTATTTTGTGCTACACTGAGACTGTTATCCACTGCTAAATGTATTTAGAAATCTTAGGGTTGTAGCCTATAAAGTTTTACTGTGAGGTTGCAAAGAAAATTGTTCACAATCATTTTCTTACTCGGAGGTCATGCTTTTTGCTTCTTAGACGGCTCATCTAAATAAGATATAAAGATACTATGGTTGTACTCATTTTTTGAGGAAGGTAACATTTGTATTACTATTTAACAAGAAAACTTAAACACCCCCAAAAAGAAGGTGTTAAGTTCACGTCTTTACAAAATCAGCTAAAAGGTACAAAAAGAACCCTGTTCAAAAACCTATATTCTAATAGATTGGCAATTATGTCTACTAAATCACCTACTTCCCCCACAAATTCTGCTTACACCAAAAAAAGAACAGCCTAAGAAAGTTCATCCTAATTTTCTGGATAGAACTACTAGTTCCTTCAAAAAACCTAGCATTTCTTTCTATCCACACAATCCACCAGATGCAAGCAGGGATGATCCAAGTTGGGAACAGCTAGCAAAGCTTCAAAATTTGTGTATATCCAAATTGTGGCTTCATTCTTGATTTTTTGTATCTTGAAATGGGAGGAATTGACAGAACTGGTATCCTTTTTATATTGTGTTTGGGGTTTCATTGAAGGAGGGGGGAGGGGAAGGGGGATCTTGTCCTTTTCTTCCAAAAGCTTGAAAGCTTTGAGCCGGGATGCTAATCTGCTGAGGCATTTGTTAACAGAACATGGGCAACTCGTCTATTTATGACTCAACCCAAGTTCAAGCTCAAACTAAGTTTATGCTCAATTTTTAGATGAGTTGAGCTTGAAAAAACTCAGTTGGTTCTTTTTCCTTTTTGTTTTTTGGAGGAGTTGGTTCATTTATTTTCAAACAAAAACATATTTAGCCTCTTTTGACTTTTTATTTTCACATCTCAAGAGCAACGTGCAGCCACATGCCCTCTAATCAATTTCTCTTGGTTTCTTTAGTCTCCACGCTCCTCAAATTTTTTTCCAGATTGATCTTTGCAACATAAAATTTCATTTTGCTATCCAAAAATGCAACTCACTGGCATTGTCTAGGAACTCGTCGACCTCACTTTTTCATGGAATCTCACCCTCAAGCTTTTCCTCTCCGGTTGTCCCTAGTTTTTTGTCTCTTGCTCTAATAGGCAAGTATCCCTCTTGGACTATCTCTCTCTATCCTTAGTTTTCTTATAGTTTATTTGTTTTTTTCTATAATATTGATAACCATCTCTGAACATGGAAGTAGTTAGGGATGCAAACAATATGTGGGATAAGACAAGTAGTTGGATCAAGGAAGAAGTGAGAGGTGTTGGGGTCTTGAGGGGCAACTTTGGTGGACATCAAGGTGATTGGTGGTGGAATGGGAAGTCCAAGGAAAGGAAAAAAGGTAGCTTATGCAAAGTTGGTGGAGAGCTAAGAGGAAGAGGATAAGCGGATGAATAGGAAAGTTGTATAAGATGACGAGGAAGAAGGTGAAGTTAGCAATGAAGGTGTCAAAAATGACAAGTTTCAAACGTTTGTATGTAGGACTAGAGGACAAAGGCGGAGATAAGAAGTTGTATAGGCTAGCCAAGGCGAGAGAGAGGAAGGCTCTAGACTTAAACCAAGTGAAATGCATTAAAGATGAGGAAGCCAACATATTGGTTGAAGAGACTTGGGTAAGGCAGATCGGAGCACTTGCCAGTCGTGATGGAGCTGCAGCGGGGGTCAACACTTAATCCGTTTTTATATTCCTCGGTGTTGGATGAACTGACGTGTTATAATAAAGGTGAGGTGCCATGATGTATGTTATTTGCAAGCTACATAGTACCAATTGACGAGACTCGCACCAGAGTTAATGCTAGGCTGGAGGTTTGGAGAAAAACCCTGGAGTCTTAAGAGTTTAAGTTGAGCAGGACCAGGACCAAAACTGATTACTTGAAGTGCAATTTTGGTGAAGTACCGTGTGAGGTTGGCATGGAAGTGGGGCATGGCACATTGGCCATTCCCCATCTTAGGTCTTTCATCCAAGGAAAAGGGTAGTTTGATGATGATGTCGCACATTGTATTGGTGGGGATGGACGAAACAGAAACTTGCCTCCGGAGTCCTCTAGGACAAGAATGTACCACTAAAACCTAAAGATAAGTTCTACTGAGTGGTGGTTAGGCTGACTACGTTGTATGAGGTAGAGTGTTAGTCAATTAAGAACTCATGTTGAGGGGATAAGAATCGGAAATGAGGATGCTGGGGTGGATATGTGGGCATTTCTAAAAGAGACAAGACTAGGAATGAAGATACCCGAGACAAGGTGGGAATAGTCTTTGTGGTGGACAAGATGAGGGAAGCGAGACTGAGATGGTTCAGGCATGTGAAGAGAAGATGCCCAGATGCCCTGTGAGGAGCCTCATTGTGAGAGGTTGGCACTGGTGGGTTTAAGGAGAGGTAGAGGTTGGCCAACAAGGTATTGGGTAGAGGTGATTAGATAGACATGTCACATCTTTAACAAACTGAGGACATGACCTTCGATAAGAGAATATGGAGGTTGCGGATTAGGATAGAAAGTTAGTAGGTAATGAGTGTTCTCTCACTTTCCTGTGGGATAGGTTTGGTGGTAGCAGGGTTCACAGAAGCATGTAGCGGAAAAAAGATACAAGGCCCCGCTTCACGCTTTAAGTGAATCACTCGCTTCATTGACGTGAGCGCACACAATGTTTTTTTAAGAACCAAAATAAATAGAGACAATATAGTTATGTAGATATGTCTAACTTTAGTCATCTTCTCTACTTCTGTGTGTTCTTTTCCATACTGCTTTGATATGCGTTACTTCAGCTGAGGGTCTTTCAAAACCACTCTCTATCTCTACGAGGTAGGGAAAAGGTTTAAGTATCCCACGTGTGGGATTGCACAGGGTATATTGTTGTTGTTGTTATCTGTGAACATGGCAGGAGTGAACCCATTTTAATGAAGTTCTGCCATTTGCAGTCTCAACACTTACACTGAGCAGTGGGAGTCCCACTCTTCTCCACCAGGATTGCTTCTGTTTCAAAAAACTTCTAATAACTGAATAATTTTCTTCTCCTTGATTATTGTTGTTGAATTTATGGGGAATTAATGATGCCAAATTTGGTTCAACCATTTGCTATTTATTGTGTAAAGGGAAAGAAAAGGGAGAAGAATAGACATCTGCGCACGACTGAGCTCTTTTTTTTTTATAATTTTTTTTTTTAAAACGGGGGTCGGGGAAGCGGAAATCTGAGAGGGGATAACAATATGGGAATCGAATCCTCACCAACAAAGTGAAAGTTCAGGTGGCCAACCAATTGAGCTGCTAAGATTCTCCATGCAGAAACTGAGCTCGCAAAAGATCTCAGGAAAATAATTGATTGAGACAAGCTTTAGCTTTATATGCCAAGCTGTTAGGGTAATAGCAGAGGCAAGTCTGAACATCCAAAAACCTCACCCTTCTCACCCCTAATTTTGGTACATTCAAGGGAGTTCTTTGGTGCCTTCATATTTTTGATATGCTGGTAGTGAATAAATATTTTCTTTCTATAAATGTCTTTGCCATTCAAAAAGTTACTATGCAGATTTAGATTGATGCTTCTAATTGCCTGATTTTCTATGAATATGCAACACAGGATGATTGCAGATCCGGCATTTTTATACAAGCTGCTTCTAGAGCAAGCCAGTACAATTGGTTGCTCAGTTTGGTGGGAGATCAAAAACCGTAAGGAGAGGTATACTTATTCAGTTCAAGGAAATAAAACTCATTAAAAAGTGCATGCAGGATATTAAATAAACACATTTTTTTTGGTCTAGGATAAAGCAGGAATGGGATCTTGCCCTTCTTAATGTGCTTACTGTAACGGCTTGCAATGCTATTGTTGTTTGGTCACTTGCTCCTTGTCGTTCATATGGAAACACATTCCAGTTTGATTTGCAAAACACATTACAGAAGCTTCCAAATAATGTCTTTGAAAAGAGTTATCCACTAAGAGAATTCGACTTGCAGAAGAGGCTTCAGTCCTTTTTCTTTAAGGCTGCAGAGCTCTGTTTGGTTGGTCTCACTACAGGAGCTTTCCAAGGGGCTGTATCGAATCTTCTTGTCACTAAAAAGGAGGGAAGGTAGATATTGGTTGGCATACTTGGCAATTCATTTTCCCATTTAATTTTATATAAAGGTAAAAATACCACTGATTAACACCTTATGTTCTTGTCTAAATCTCTTTTGCTACTACTCTTTTCTAGGTTGTCGGTGACAATACCATCTGTGAGCATTAATGCACTTGGTTATGGTGCCTTCCTTGGTCTTTATGCAAACCTGCGTTATCAGCTCTTGTGTGGATTTGACAGAGCTGTAGGTAACCACTTTGATGTTATTGGAGTGGCTCTCTTCTTCAGCACTACCCTGAGGTATACTGTCAGTAAATAAATGGTGGTAGCATATGCAAGTTCTTTTTTCTTCTTTTTTCAGCAAGTGCAAACTTCATTCATCAACTACAGTTCACGTTTAGTAGTACATGTAAGCTTACTAGCTTTTTAAATGGCGGTAGCATATGCAAGTTCTTTTTAGAGAGTAGGATTCTTTTTGCAGCCTTAACACAAATGAATAATGATAAAAGGAAAAAGGACATGATATAATTTTTTGAGTAGAAAAAATAGGAGTGTGCTCCATGCAGGAACAGCTAGTCCAAATTTGCTTCTTTGGATTTCTGGAAAAGAATTAATGCTTTAGGACCTACAATAAGTAGTTGCTGTAAAAGTGCAATGTCGTTTTCGATTCACATTTATTGTATTTGTTGATTCTTCCGATAGTGCTTAAATGTTAGTCTGAACTATCTTAGTGTCTATTAAACTAGATTAGCATTGGTTATAGAAAAGTATTTTCTGTCATCCTAAGAACTGAAGGTTAGAAGGATGCAATGCTTTAGAATTAAGAGGGTTAATTTTGGTGCTCATTTTGATTCGATTTTTTCTGCTTAATAATCAGTCAAATGTATGCAGGGTCTTGAATGTTCAAGTAGGAGAGGCATCAAGACTAGCATGGCTCGGTGTGGAGGTGGATCCACTGGCCCATTCAGATGATGTCTTGAAGGCTTATAGTAGACCCACTGAGGGTCTTGATCAGCCTTCTTCAAAATGGTTCTTATCCAAGAATGCCATAGTTTCCGGGCTTGGGCTTCTTGGGATCAAACAGGGTCAGACTGACTTGGCTTCTGAGGGGGAAACACCAGTGCCTAAGGCTCGGAGAAAAAGAATAGTCAGGAAAAAAGTGACAAGTCAAGCCTAGGTGGTTGACGAAGTAGTCATCAATCACTGTTCAATTTTGCAGCCTGAGAATTTAATAAGCATTTAGTGTTTGATTGAAAGCACAAAATGAAGACGGTTTAGATGCAAGTCTGGTCATGAGCATTGCCATGTCCACTACATCAGAAGGTGATTAACTTTACTAGGATGATGGGGAAGTTCTCTTCTCAAATTCTTGCCTTCCTTTCCAAATCTTCATGAATCACTGATTTACGTGAGATTACTTTGACTATCAGGATTATATTCGAGGCTGAACTTTCAAAATGAATTCCATTGTTAGGACTAGTAATATTGCTGCAATCCTCTTACAGTCATTCTTTTAGTATATCTTTTTCTTATCCCTGTTACCTCTTTTGATGTTCTTGGCTGAAATGCCCAGCTTAAACCATAACTCAATTGAAGCTAGTCCAACATCTTTTTTTTTTTTTCTCTTCAATATCTTATAAACCCCATCATGATAAATCAATCAAGAACTTGTGTTAGAGGGAATACCATATTATTATTTGAAAATTACATAAAACATACTATAAATCACAATAATTAACAATTTAAAAGACATAAACAATAAGATGTGGATCAATAAATATAATGTCACATATTTAATTAAAAAATAATTTATGCCACATCAGCTTCTGTTAAAAAGAGTGGTAACTTTAGACATAAATTTACATAGGACATTTTTTATTCAGATAGGTGGATCATTGGTGGAAGGACATTTTTAATCCATAGGTGGAAGAAGGGCATTTTTGAGATATTTTCCATATGCTAAAGGCATTTTTTTTACCCCTTCTCCTTATTTAAATTATAGATAAAGTATTAAATAAGAGAGAATTTATAATATCATATTAGGAAAGAGAATATATCAAGAGAAATTGAAAATATCAATACTTTGAGGATATTTATATTTTAAATTTAATTTTTTTTAAATAAAGGAGAAAAACTTTCTTGGTTAGGATTTATTATTCTGATTAATAATTATGAACAGAAAAAATATTGTTAAATCTTATGACGAAATATAATGAAAAAAAACTTTTTATTTAGTCTTTGAACATATTTAAATTTATATTGTGTATGTCTGCTTCAACTTTAGATATTAAAAGATCAATAGTTAAATACCTAACGAGCGTGGATTCTGAAGGAAGAGAAACATATAGGGTTGTTTTTGCTAATGATATTTAGATTTGATATCACTTAAAATTTAATAAAATACAGATTTCTAATCAAATATAGAACATTTTTTCTTTTCATTTTATTGCACGTTTCAATTCATTCTAAAATAATTTTAAAAATAAGACAATTTCAAAAAAAAAAATTATTAAATTATAGGGATAATGCTTTAAGTACCCCTGAACTATGACCGAAATTCCAACGACACACCTTAACTTAACTAGGGCCTATTACACCCCTAAACTATTTTAAAATGGAATAAGTACATTGTAAAAGCTGATGTGGTATAGAGAGTGAACTCTCTTGAAGGCAGAGACAAAACCTAGGATTTGAAGGTTTCGAGTGCACAAATATTACCTTAGCTCAAATATGAGCTCTAAGCTAAACTTAAAATAAAAACAGTAAAAAAGGACATTAGTTGGATTCAAACACCGTCTCTAGGGTGATTCCTCTAGGCTCTAGCTTGTACCAACAACACTAGGACACTTATATCATAGGTGCACTGTTAATTATACCATAGTTTCTGTCAGTTTCTCAAGACAGATATACATATATACATATGAGTTTTTTCAAAGTTGTCGGGTGCATGTGCACCCCATTTATAGGTGTGAGTTCGCCTCTGCTTGAACGCAAGTGATGAGTGAAAAAATTGGACACGTGTTCCTTTTTAATTGGTAACTTTATAATTAGTTAGTACACATAATTATTGATACTAGTTTCACGCGTTGCACGTGTGTATCGTATCATACGGTATACGATGTTGTGAAATAGAATTATTATTACTAAATTAAAGGTTTTTAGTAAATAATTTTAATTGAAAGAACATAAGACAAATGCTTTTATATGATTAATACAAATTGTCATAGAGTTACTTGTTTTTTGAGATCAAATGACCTGATATCATTGAAACATTTTAAAATACATTCAAAGTTTAAATATTGAGAGAAAGTGACATTTCATTATTAGTATTTTTTTTACTTCACTCAATTTTGTAAACAAATTTAACCAACAAATAAAAAAGTCAATATCAAAAAAGTCACTAATAGCCTTTCTTCTTGAGGTAATGACCATAAATGACAAACACCATTTAAGTACAATTTTTCTCTTAAATATTCATACATAAAATTTAGTATGTGCATGACAATAATAACAGTTACCACAAATATTTCAATAGTTTATCTTTATACATAGTATATGTTTAAAAAATATTATACTCAATGAATATTTGAGTAAGGTTATCATAGAGAGGTAATTTTACAAAAAAATGTATTTTTATAGTGAATGTCATCAAAGTGATAAGTAGAATGTTATAAAGACAAAAAATATAACATCAAAATTAGTTGTAAAGATAATTATATCATTACAGTGAAATGTTGTAATAACGAATGATGGTTTAATAGAGGTTTGAGTGCATGTCCAATATTTAGCTTGACCAATTCTTTGTTTTAGATATATATATATATATATATATATATATATATATATACATAAGTAGCATAATTTAATGTTAATATATGAACAACATCACCTGTGGTGAAAAATATTTCATTTCTTTAAGTTTCTACCTTATCGTTGCGGAATTGTAGTGTTCTCTTTTTTTTAGCCACATACATATGTTGTCTAATGAAAGAATTTATTTTATAGAAGTTGTATTGTGATATAAAACATTAAATTTTTTCAATAAAAAAAAATAGATGAATAAAATTTAAAGTATTATTTATAGAATCTTTAATTTGATTTAAGATCATTTTATGATCAATCACTATATCTATTTTTATATAGCTAGCAAGTAGTGTATCTTATGACATAACATTTTCTTAGATTAAATGAACACAAAATAAGAGGAAATTCATACTTAAAAATTCCATACTCAATATAAATATAAAAAAAGAAAAAATATATGGAACAATTCATAGACAATAAAGAAGGAAGAAGAAAATATATGCTCATGCTATAGTCATTCTAGTTTTTCATATGATTGAAATCTCTTTCCACCAATACTTTACTTTCTTCGTTCGTTTGTACTAACATATCTATTAAAAATTAATTAATATCATATTAAAAGTTAAAGTGAAAATTTATTTTTGAAATAATGAACGTAAAATCAAAACTAATAATTTAATGGACTACATTGATACCAGTTGTTTAAGTTAAATTAGGAAGAAACTCATTCTTTTGAGGGTAAAAGAATAAAAAATTTGAAAAATAAAAAAGAAATACCTTACCCAATCATGTGCCTTTTTGTCATATTTGTTTATTATTATTGTCTCTCCCACAACTTGATCTACTAATTTATTAGAAAAATAATCTACAATGTGTGCATTCGTCACTGTTCACTCATTATGTGAACACTAATTATTAAATTCTCTCTCGAATTAAAACACAAAAGAAATTAATTAAAGAACGAAAACAAGAAAAGATAAACGAAAATCCCCGCACACTATATACATAAGTTTTCTGTGTGAAGCAAAGTTCATAGTTAATTGCACAGTTCTCTGTTATCTCAATTTCTTCTTATGTTATCTTAATTTTTTCTTTAATAGAAAGTCAATATCTAAATTTCAATGCTAAGAACCTCGACGAAAGATATCAATGGATTGAGGATGAATCATTTATGAAAATTTTAAATGATTTCATTTTGTCACAGAAAGGAGATCCAGGAAAAATCATAAAAAGTAAATGGTTGTGATTTATGACCAAAGAACATGAAGGTTGAAATTGTTGTGACTATTCGAAGGAAACAAGTCTGTTTTTTTAATAAATAAAATATGTAGGTTAATTAAAAGGGTATTAATGTTATAAAATGATATAAAATAATATTGAAGTATGTATGTGATGAAAATCGTAAGAAGAAAATATGAGTGTGAATTGATAAATGATTTGTTACAATTTGTGCACCAACTCTTTCATATGTGATACCTTGAATTTCGTTAAATTTCAAACATAATCAACTGTTGCAAATAACACTTGAGATTTTTTTAAGAAGAAGAAGAATAGAATACATAAAAAAAATCATACTTTAAAAGAGAGAGGAAATCCCTCTATTTATAGCTAATAAATAGTAGTATGAAAATGTGTTAATTGTGCCTTATCAAAAAAGTCACAATCCTTCGAAAAAGTCATTACTCATCAAAAAATTTCATGCTCATCGGAAAAGTTACATCTCATTGGAAAAGACACAACCCTTTGAAAAAGTAACAACGCTTTGAAAAAATCATAGCCCTTCGAAAAAGTTAGAACTCATCTAAAATGTCACAACCCATCAAAAAAGTCACAAGCTTTCATAAAAGTCATGATTCATATGAAAAGTCACAACCCTTTAATTAATGCGAGTCATTGCTCATCGAAAAATTTCATGCTCATCGGAAAAGGCACAACCCTTTGAAAAAATCACAGTCCTTCGAAAAAGTCACAACTCATCAAAAAAGTCACAACCTTTCATAAAAGTCACAACTCAGCGAAAAAGTCACAATCCTTTAATGTGAAAAGATAGCTTCTTTTAATAAAATTCAATTGATTAAATAAATAGAATAATTAGAGTATTTTTAAATAGAAGTATTATAGTAATTCAACATTCAAGTTTGAGAGTTCATGCTTTTAAAGTAGTATAGAAGATAGATAGATACATTAAAACTTATATATATCTAATTATTTTAATTTCTTCCTCACTTTAAACTTTTTATTTTTTCTTTCATTAATTTCTTATCTTTAACTTATAATTATTTTCAAAAAATTATGTGTATTTTTAAAAAAAAATAGTTAAAACATGTCTTTTAATTTAAACATTTTTTTTATGTTTTATTTGATTTTCTTCATTTATTTGGATATCCATTTGAAATTAACTTATTTTAAATATAAGGTATTTGGAATTAATTTGAAATCAAATCAAAAGGAAAGACAAAGAAAATAAAAAGAGTAAATAAAATCAATAGAAAAATAAAAGAGAAAAAACAATGAGTGAAGGTTAAAAAAATATTTTTTAAAAAATTATTTTATTTTTTAATTTAAAGGCGGGTAGAAGATGTCCATTTATTAAAAGAATAAATAAAAAGTTATATCCTCTTATTTATAAGAGAGAGTTCTTCTAAAGCAGGCACGTCTCCGTCGACGTGCCTGTTTCAACGTGATTCGAAAAAAAATAAAATTTATTTCTTTTATTCTACTTTAATTTAATCAGTGTATAATTTTTTCCCAAAAATTTAAAACTTTATTTCTTTTATTTTACTTTCCATAAAAATTTAAAAATGTATTTCTTTTGTTCTACTTTAATTTAATTAGTGTATAATTTTTCGAAATCATGAAATCCGTTTTAGCTATGACTTTTAGTTTTAAATTCAAGACCTCACGCTGAAGCAAACACGTGTCCGTCGGCGCTTCTGCTTCAACGTGTTTCGGGAAAAAAATTAAAAAATTATTTCGTTTGTTCTACTTTAATTTAATTAGTGCATGCTTTTTTTCGAAATTATGGAATCCGTTTTAGCTATGACTTTTAGTTTTAATTTCATATTTTATAGTTATTGCTTTATTATTTTGAATTTCGATAATATTTATTTATACCTTATAACTACTTTGAGTAAAAAATCAATGATCGATACGAAAAATGCTTTAAGTATGCATCTTAATGGACCTCTTCACATTAAATTTGCGCAAACAAAAATAATTAGCAACTTAAATATCTAAAAATCATATTAAAATTTAATTACCTTTTTAAATTTTGCTTATATTACATAAATTAAAATAAAAAATACTAAAATGTTGGGCCCGTGCAAAAGACGGACACCTGTGTCTAGTACATGGATAAGGCCCAAAAGTGGCACTGCCCCAAAAAAAGAAGAAGAGAAAAGTCAAAAATAGGAAATGAGAAAAAAAGACAATAGAACGTCAAAAGCTATTAGAGATGCCTGGAAGCTCATCAATTCTTCTTGTGCAAGCTCGTATGGTCAAACATTCCTCTTCGTACACAAAGCAACTTTTAGATAAGAATATACTGCTTTTGAATAATGAATTTTGTGGATTAATTTCAACTCATTCTTTTGCATCTTGTAGATCTTAAGTGTAAATTTTGAGCTCAAATGATAGATTCAAGTTTCTTTCTAACTCATAGTTGTAGACTCACTACATACCTTTAGCTTACCAAGCCTAACAAATAAATAAATATCTTATTTCGAATGACTTAATGATTTTCTCTTATATGTAAATCCTCCCCTTTATTCTCAGGAACGATGGTGTTGAATTCCATCAGAATTGATACCACCATCAATTTCACCATTTAAAGTGAAAAAAATACTGATAAGAGATGATTTCTCCTTCGAACATTTATTTTGTGGGTTCGATAATTGCCTAGGCCAAAAAGGTCAACAATGGCGATAAACACCGTTCTACTGGTCTTGACTTAACATCGGAGGAACACCTCAAGTCCCACAGGTGCGGATATTCAAATCAATTAAAAATACTTCAGACTTAAGATATCTGTGTTTAAAGCACTATTTTAATGCTATTGCTAGACACACAAGTTAGCCTACATTTAGTTATTAACAAGTTAAACCAATTTATCTGAAGCCTAGATCATAACTCTCCTTAGATTTGAAGTGCCCATTTTGTCTAAATGTAATAACTTCCTTCCTGCACTAGGAATTTGTTGTAAATGATCAAATAAATAATCATTTGCAAAAGAAAACACAAGGTTAGCAAAAAAAATCAACAAGAATATTTCCCTCCCTAAGGAGGTGTTGTATCCTTACCATTATGGACCTCATGGGCAACTTGATATACCTAATCTCCATTGAAATAGACCATGGATTTCCCAAACTCCATTAAGCATTTGCACTAGAGCCAATGAATCAAACTCTATAATTACATTGCTAATTCCATTCTCTCTAAAAAAAACACAGACCCTCTCTATATCTCCTTTGCCTCAGCAATCAGGTTAATGTTGTCCTTAATTTTAACTCATTTAACAAACATAAAATTTCCATTTGAATCTCTAATACAAAATGCAGGTAAGGTAGGTCGCAAGTATCTTGGAGGTCCCATCAGTGTTACACTTAACCCAAAGTATAAGAGGGGGCATCCACTTAACAATCTTAAAGCTAACTGATTGTCTAAAGATATCTTATAAATCAACCAAATCATGTCAGGTCTTGACAAGAGTATTTTTATCTGAGAAACATAACCTTTCTTATAGAATCTGTCACCTCTCAAATTAATTTGCCCCTAGAAAAAGTTCCTCCATGAAGAAGAATGGTGTTCCTCCTCTTTCAAAGAAACTATAGAATAACAATAGGAACTATCTGATAGACTACCTGCTTCCTTGGATCACCATCCAAACTCCATCACTTTCTTATGTTTTGCTTGAGCTATGGCAAAGGAACAATATCAACACCATCAAAAAAATATCTCCAAACACATTAATCAATATCTCCCCTTTTAAACAAATGCTCTATAGATCCCACCACTGGAGAGGTACAACAACCATATATATATATATATATATATATATATCTGAAACAGTTGGGTTCTAAGAGTGCATAAGAGCAACACCTGGAACTTGTCCTTTCCGGATTCTCCAAGCTATAAATGAGAGTTTGAATGGAAGACTCTTACGCCATAATTGGCCGAGGTCTGCACAACAGTTATTTTTAATTCTCAACAAATTCAAGGCACTTTTCACAGAAAATTGGTTAGTGCTATTAACTGTCCACCAAGGTTTGTCACCTTGAAATGATTGGTTGATGATATTCATATTATTCCTGACATGCAAAACAACATATTTAGGGAGGACTTCTTTTCCTCCCTTTCCATGCTTGGAGTTTTCCTTTGATTTTCTCATTTACTTCAGCATAGTGCTCCTTCATTTTCCTAGAATAGGTAATTGGACAACCGATATATTTCATGGGAAAGGAACCCCTATTTATACCAAGGAACTTTTCTACAATATCTACATTATTTCTTGCAACATTAAGATGCACACTGAAGAAACTCTTCTGCTTGTTTACCAACTGGCTTGATTGTTCGTCATACTCATGTAAAGTATTCATTATCATCTTCAATGAATATTCATTAGAAGAAGTAAAATTGATGATATCATCAGCATATGCTAAATAATTTAAATTAGTGCTCCATTTAGGCATCTCATACCCTATAAATTGATTATGCTTGTACAAACTGTTAAGTTCTCTAGAGAGTACTTTTGCAATTATAATGAAAAGAGTAGGGGAAAGAGGATTACCTTGCTTTACTCCCCTGGTGGAGTGGAAAAAAACTATGAGACTGTACATTGATGAGAACTGAATAATGTTTGTTAGCCACCAATCTCCATATCAAGTCAACAAAAGTATTATAAATCCCATCTTCCTTCACACTTTCATAAAAACGAATCAAGACACCCTATCATATGTTTTATTCATGTCTAGCTTGATAACTACATTGTCAAGTTTTCCTCTTTTATCAATATCGGTAACAAGCTCCTGAGTAAGTAGTACATTCTTAATAATACTTCTTTCCCTAACAAATCCTGATTAATTCATAGAGATCATTTTCGAAAGCAACCTTTTCAATCTATCATGCACAATTTTGGAAAAGATTTTGTTAACAAAATTACTCAAACTAATAGGTCTTAAATTTGAGAAAGTTTGAACTAGAGCTTTCTTAGGTATGAGAACCAAATTAGTGTGAGTAATTGATTTGGGAAGAGTATTTCCTGCAAAGAAGTCACTAACCATTCTGCAAATATTAAGCCCCATTATATCCGAACAGACTTGAAAAAATTTACCTGATAAACCATCAGGTCCACATGAGCTATCTCCATTGAGATTGAAAACTGCCCTTTTCACCTCATCGTGGTTCAAAATCTTTTCCAAATCCTTATTCTTCTCAGAGACTATTAATTCTGGAATATGAGCTAAGAGTGCAAAATCTGTAGCATTTCTCTATGTTGAAAATTAATCTTGATAAGAATCAACAGTAACAAAAGCTATGTTTTCCTGATCTTCTAACCATCTACCTTTCAAGGCTTTGATTTTTCTTCACTTGAAGTTTTTGCCTTCTACCCTTAACCACACTATGCAAGAATCTTGAGGTCCTATCATCATTTTCAAACCAATTGTAACCAGCCTTCTGTTGCTAAAATGATTCCTCCAAAGCTAAATATTTGGAGTATTCAGCTTTAGCCCTTTGCATCACAGTTCTATATTCAGCTAATCGATCTTCTTCAAACAACTTTTATTTTAACTTAGCAATCTCTTCCCTGATGATAAATTGTTTGAAAATATCCCCAAATGCTTCTCTACTCCACAAAGTTAAGGTTTTCTTGATCCTCTTAATATTTATTTTAAAATCCAAAAAAGGATTATAAGAAAATTCAGAATTTCAATTCATTCTAACCACTTCCTTAAATGATTCATGAGAAGTCAATAAATTAATAAAACCTAAAAGGCATGCTGAAATTCTACACCACATTCTGCCAAGATAATAGGAGAGAGGCATGGTCAGACCCATTTTTAGGGAGATGTTCAGCATCTTATAGACAGTACGGTCTGGAAATCTGAATTGTACAAGGAAAACAAATATTAAAAAAATTACGTATATTAACTTAATTTAAATATAAAATAAAAAAATAAGAAGATTTTTTTTTTAAAAAATATTTACCGACGTGGAGATGCTTATGTACAAACACAACCAGCTTACTTGATTGAATGTGCCACATCAGCATAAAAGGTGTATGAAAATATGAAAAAATGAATTGGTTGGGGGGGGGGGGGAGAGTTAATAGGACCCCAATTAAGTTAATGTGTGTCGCTAAGATTTCAGTCATAGTTTAGGGGTACTTTTGCATTATCCCTAAATTATAAGATAAATTATTACAATTATTTTTGAATAATACACAATTATTAAGAACAATAACTACTACCTTTTTTTTGTATTTTCTTAATCTTTAGAAAAGAATAACAAAAGAAACACAAAAATGTAAGATTTTTTAAAAAAGTAAAACTAATCTATGCACGCCCCCATCCCCTATTATAGAACTAACTAAGAAATACGGATAAACACAATTTTACACGCACACACAAATAAAAAAATATCTTAACTCTATCTTCGGTCACTCTTTTGACTTTTATTTTTAACATTGTATTTATACGAAACTGTATATTATTGAAATGCCTAAATAATTAATTTAAAATTCAAATATTAAAAGATTAACTTATCTTATCCCTAAAAAATACCTAACTCCATAGCCCATGTTTTTAAGATTTCTTTTTTACCTCAAGGCTTTCTGTGGACCATTCAACGCCTTGCTTACATAATAGATGGGGTGAAGGGCTTTGTTGCACTTTTCCCCCGGCACAACACCTAAGACTACACCACTAGCATCACACATTACCTCAAACGGTTCAGACCAATCTGGAGCAATGATGAGCAATGATAACTGGAGCTGAAATCAACTTCTCTTTCAAACACTCAAAAGCTTCTAGGCAAGCCTCATCAGAAGCGAACTTCATCTCTTTCTCCTATGGTTTGCATAAAGGGTGTGTAATCTTTGAAAAGTCGATGATAAATCACTTGTAGAACCCCCGTATGCCCCAAAAAATTTCCGATCCCTTTTATAGAGATATGAGGAGACAATTTCTCAATAACCTCAATCTTGACTTTATCCACATCCAATCCCCTTTTCAACAATTTTGTGGAATGCTGTCCTTCACCATGAAGTGTCACTTTTCTCAATATAGGACCGGATTAGTTTCTTTACATATCTGTAGTGCCCTGCTAAGATTTAACAAACATTCATCAAAGGAATCTCCCCCTACTGAAAAATCATCCATAAATTCCTCCGATGTATCTTCCACCATCCAAACAACATGTGCTTGAATGCAAAAGTGTCATAAGGAGATTTATAAGTAGTCATCTCTTGGTCGTCTAGCATAATAGAGATTGGTATAGCCGAAGCAGCCATCTAAGAAGCAGTACCAACCTCTACCTGCCAATCTGTCAGTTATTTGATCTATGAAAGACATTGGGAAATGGTCTTTCAAGGTCCATTTGTTCAGCTTCTCATATCCACTGGACTAACCTAACCGCTATCGGACATTGGGTACACCACACCTGCATCTAGCCACTTTATGATCTCCTTTCTCACCACCTCTTGTATAGGTGGGTTCAACCACCTCTGATGCTCTTTGCTCGAGTTACAATCCTTTTCCAAATAAATTTTGTGTTGTAGATTTCAGAAGATATACCGGTTATATCGGCAATGGTCCAACCAATTTCCCTCTTAAACCTTCTCAACACTACCACAATGGTTGAATATGATCCATACTTTAATATGTAGCCACAATAGTTGATAAAGTATTTCTTTCACCTAAAAACACATACCTGAGATGGCCGAGCAACTCTTTAACTCCAACACTGGTGGCTCCTCAATAAATGGTTTAACCAGAGGAGTTGGGCTATTCTTCAAGTCTATGTCCAACTTCTTTGGGGCATAAGGATATGATCCCATACCCTGCAAGGCATTTTTTGTCTCCTCATACCTTCGATACACTCGCCATCAAAATTCATAATTACTACAACTAAGGTCTCAACAATGAACCTCTCCTCAACATACACCTCAATCACTTCTTCTTCAGCTACATTAATCACAGATATAACACTCATATCTCGTGGCTGCTTCATCTACTGGCACACATTGAATTTTACCTCTTCCTTGTTCAACCTGAACTTGAGCTCACCACTCTCCATGTCAACTAGTGCTCTACTTATGGCCAAAGATGGCCTCCCCAAAATTATAGGAACCTCAAAGTCCATCTCAAAATATAGAATAACAAAATCGGCACGAAAGATGAAGCCTCTTGATTGACTGGTATGGCATTAATAACCTCATAGTAGTCGGTTTGGGGGCTTCCAAGTCCAACTGCTTGTATATGGAAAGTGACACGAGGTTTATACTGCCCACATATCACACAACACCCTTGCAAAATGAAATGCATCAATTGTACAGGGAATAGTGAACGTTCCTGTGTCTTCTTTCTTCTGAACCAAAGACCTTGTACGATAGTGCTACAACGATGCAAATTATCTGCCAGCTCGAAACTGACCAAGTCTTTCGTGAACTTAGCATAATCTAGCATAGCCGGGCATCTTCTCTAAAGCATCCACCAAAGATATATTTACTGAAAGTTGACAAAGCATAGATATGAATTTCAAGAACTTACTATCCTGAGCTTTCTTCTTCAGCCTCCGTGGAAATGGAGGTGGTAGTCTAAGAATTGGTTGCAAAGGTTGTGATACCTCTGTTGGTGGATCCTCTGTACTATTAGCTTCTTCAACATCCTTAGGACTAACTTCCACCTCTTTTGGCTCGCTAGAAACAACAAGAACCTCTTCATCAACCTCATTTTCAGCTCGAGTATCAGCTTCAACATCAACATCTCTTTCCTACTCAATATTTAGATGTACAGTCCCCGTGAGTGACTTAAAATTTCTAGTAGTAATCGACATACATTTCCCATCCTTCCTCAGGTTGTGAACAGTAACACTAGGCATTTCTCTGATTTAATGTGGCAAACAGTTGCCCCATATGATGCTCCATCTGCTTAATAGATAAAGAGTGAGAATCCACCAGTTGACTCATGTTGGAAACTGTCAAAACCAGCAAACACTAGGCCTTAAATAGGACTCCTCAGCTATAGTTTCACTAATTATAATTCGCAGCTACACTTTGGTTTGCTATGCATTTATATTCTTTGTATTTTTCACGGGTTTCAGAGAAAATATACAAACATTAACTGATTTGTATCAAAATGAATACATATTAGGCAGAGAGAGGCGAGCAAGATCAGGAGGGAGGAGAGAGGCGAGCGAGATTGAGAGAGGGAGGAGAGAGAGGATAAAACATGTTGTATTCATTGTATCACGAATACAATTGATACAGAATACAAATACAGTTGATACAAAATACAAATATAGTTTTTCGAATACAATTGATATAAAATACAAATCTCTCACATATATTTGATTAGTTACAATTGATACATAGCACATTTGACGGAGAGGATGAATGCATATTGTGTTTGTATGAATCACGAATACAATTGATACAGAATACAAATATAGTTGATATAAAATACAAAATAGTTTTTCGAATACAATTGATAGAAAATACAAATCTCTCACCTATATTTGATTGAATACAATTGATACATAATACATTTGAATAGATTTATTTTTATTGACGGGGGTGAGAGGGGGAGAGAGAGAAAGAACGAGAGAGAAGGCAGTGGGAGGAGAGAGGCAAGGGAGAGAGAAATTTGCTATAAAATCCTACATTTAGCTATGAATGGTAATATTTTAAACTTTAGTGGTTAATCATAAATACCTATCAATGTTTGCCTTGTTGCGTAATTTTTCCTTGAAGGGCATCGTGTACACAACATAAAATATCATGAATAGACTTCCCCGCTATCACGTATAAATTAAGGCATATTCGAGGTCCAAGTCTACTTACCTGCATTTGAAGACTTACATCCTTGGCCCAAAACTATGGGGTGTAACAACAACATTAAGATACATGAATATATATGACAAATATACAGGAGTTCTGCATAATCAGCTTATTCCCCAATGTTACAGGAACTAAAAAATAGAAAAAGAAAAGGCAAGCATGTAGACAACTACATTTAACTGATTCACACCCTAAACTTTCAGATAGTTTGCACTGAACAAAACTGCCACTAAATATAAGACGGTCCCCCAAATTAGACCTTGGGAAGCATTTTTTTAATTCTTTCAGAAATGGAACAATACATCTGAAGTTCATATGTGAGGTGATAAAGGGTTACTACTTACTTACAATGCAAAGTGGCATCGCTCATCTGCAATTTCATTTTTCAAATGAACACTTCACACAATTCAAACCATGTATTATGCATTCTTCTTCCGTGGTTTGTCGAAAATCATGCAGCACACTTTTCCATATAAATTCAATGAATTAATTTTGTGAAGTTTGCGTTTAGCAGAGCCAATCATTCCCTTTACTGGATCTTCATCTTGGTATTGATCTCTGTAAAGCAAGCTTTCAAACTTCACCAATCATTCCCTTTTACCCTCTTGTGTATCATCTTCTACATCAGAACTGTCGCTACCTTCCTTCCTATCCATTTTGATAAGACCAATGTCACCTTGTGGAGTTTCTTTGCATAAGGATTCAGTTTCTTCATCCTCGTCTTCACCCCTTGCATCAGAGTATGCATATCTGGAATGAAAACTTTGTGTCAGTTAAAAGCAATAAAATGTAAAAGGTTGAAGGGGGTATTACAGCTCCAGAAAATTAAAGCCTAAAACACTTCAGAACTTTTCTCATCTTGTTGAAATGTCTGGCTGTAATTTGAGAAAAGAAATTGTCTCTAACAAGAAGCAAAACTAGCTTCGCTGCATTATTACCCCTGACGAATTGCTACAGTTAAAAGAATGGCAGCATTAGGAGCCTGCCCTTTTCTTCATTAGCGCAAGTTTCTGGCAGTTCCCAAACCTGGATTCATTAGGATATGGGTTTATCCTCACTAATGGTAAACTTTGCAAAAGTTGAATTATAACTCAATTGATTAGATAAATGTTGAAATGGTGAAGTTTAATCCTTCACACATAAATTGAGACAAAACATGTAGAGATGGTGTAATTGTATTGAACAAAAGACTTGTTACTACAGATAGTAACATGGAGGGTGGAGGAAATATGAAAGGGAAAATTAAGTATAAAGTATTAATGGAACTGCACACTTCTGTTTCATGTTTGTCTTTGGAAGAACCAAAAACAATGTCATGTCAGGATAAAGCATGGATGCATTCTCTTTTTCAAATAATGTATATGTTGCATCTCTTTCAGGTAATTAATGTTTGACCATTTTTCTCTTTCTTCATCAAATGATTTACTAGATCACTCAAGATTAAAGAACAACACTATTTATGACTCTTCCAAAATATCTACCGTTGTGAGGTCTGAGATGGTGCCCATAGGTAGCAGATGACACACAGCAGTCCAAAGGCGAGAATATCCCAGAAAGCAGTGATGATCCAACCTCCCTGCCACCTCTCATTGAAGGGATCTGTTGCTTTGAAGTAAACCTGCAGGAAAGGACTAGACGATTTAAGCTTTGCAGATTGTGGGAATCCCTACAACATTCATTCAGGATTAAAGAGAAGACCATTAACATTCAGCATACTTGGATATGATGTTGGGGAAAACTAAAATACAACAGATCAACCAAATGGAGCTGTTAACAGAAGTTTCTTCTAAAACGTACTCCGTCTTACAGGCGATTACTGGTGCCATAGATAAAACAGATTGGAACTTTTTTTTTTCATACACTAAACCCCACCCTGCAAAGCCCCTCCACTTCTCCAGTTGTCAACAGTGGCTTTCTACTTGCCCCCTTGGAGAATCAAACACCCAATCTCACGATTGTAAGTGGAGAGTTGTTTTGACCAGGCTATCCTTCTCTTGTCAACAGGGAAAAGAAGGATCCTTTCAGCAGGAGAAGATCTGACAGTATGATCAGTTCCACCCCGAAGAAGAATAGCAACCACAAGGGCATACTGTACTTGGTAGTTCTATAGCTTGCTAGGTAATGATCTTTAATGGGAAAATTGTAATGGAAAATAATCACGGATTACCAATTAGCTGACTGACAGAAGAACTACTATGGAATGGGATTTTGTTTTCCTCAAAATTTTGAATATGGAAAGTTGGGGTATAAAATAGTCATGAAGAAACCTAATTCTTTTAGGATTACTTGGAACAATATATTCCCTTTTACAAACCTACAAGTTACCCCAAAACTCACACATGACAGAGTGGTTGAAACTTGAAACAACATTTCCAAGTACCTTTAAAATTAAAATTACTGAGAACAACCCTTTATTATTTAATTACTATGTCAAAGTCGCATAGCTCATGGTAAAGAGGTATATGGTACATAGTGAAGATGAGTCAATAATGAAATGTTTGGTTCAGTTCTTTCTCTTGCTTCAAAAAGATAAAAAAAAATTAGTGATTCAGCTGGTATATATTAGCTGTATCGACTACAACTGATTGTATGACGTCTCTTGGGATGGTTGAAAAATTCTTCTCTGAGTTGAAGACAGCCTCAAAGCGCCAGATGAACCGATCCTATCAAGACTTTTCCAGGAAAAATCTAACCAACTACGCCTAAATTATAACAAACTTTAATTAAATTAATGGAACTGTATAGTCCGTATAAGAGATTCCTACCTTCTCCCATCCGCTGCACTAAATAACTTGGCCCAGGAATTGCTTTGAAATTAGGTTCTAAATGCACCATTTGGAATGAGGAATTATGACTTGAGTATCTTCCAGATATGTGTCAACAATTGTTAGCTTATCTGAAACAACTATTTGTCTCCTAGGTGGCATTATGCCGAAAGCACAAGAGATTTATCAAGGAGGGGTTCCTATACAGTTTTCAGCAATTACTCAGACAATAACCACACCGTTCAAGTATTTCACTCAACAACATACCCAATGTGATCCCACAAGTGGTGTATGGGAGGGTAGAGTGTACGCAAACCTTGACCCACCTTGTGTAGTAAGGTAGAGAGGTTGTTTTCGATAGATCCTCAAGCTCAAGATAAGTGTTTTCATAAATAGGTTTGAAAAATACAAGAGTGAAGAAGTAATGATGACAATACTGAGGAAAAGGGAAGTATCTAAAGCAAAAAAGCAACATTAGTAGGATAACAAAAGATAATACAAGAACAATATTAATAGTATTGATAAGAAGAAGAGAGAGAAAAAGGTGCTTCAACAAGAATTATGCTCTCCCGTAGAAAAGAAAGAAATCATTCGGCTACCGACTACTCTAATCCTCGACCTCCATGCGCTCTTATACAGGGTCATGTCCTCGATAAGTTGAAGATGCTTCATTTCTTGTCTAATCACTTCTCCCCAATTCTTCTTTGGTCTACCTATACCTCTCCTTAGACCTACCACTACCAACCTCTCACACCTACTCACTCCTCACTGGATCCTCTGTACTCCTCTTCACATACCCGAACCATCTCAATCTTGTTTCCTTCATCTTGTCCACCAAGGAAGTCACTCCCCCCTTGCCCCGTATATCTTTGTTCTCAATCTTATCTCTCCTAGTATGCCCACATTTTTTTTTATAAACAGTAACTTTGTATTATATCCAGAACAGTACTTAGGTAGTACTGAAACCATATCCTAGTATGCCTACATTTAGTGAACCTTTTAAACAAGGAAATTACGATAGACCTAAGGGACAAGCTTATAGGACAAGCCTCTAAGTAGTTATATCATGCTGATCAAATTTAAAAGCCTTATTGATTTAATTTCTAGAGTTCATGCATCAAACACAAACCTCATATCCAATCCATGCAACTGAAGCAATGACAGTGATTGCTAATGCATTTGAAAATTGTCTGTAAATATCCAACTTCACAGAACTCCTCTTTGCCTGAAGTAAACAAGTCGTGAGAGAATCAGACATTTTATGAGAAAAAAAAGGAGATGAGACCTTTGGAAGATGTAGTTGTACACAAGTTTCAATAAAAACAGTAAGATATCAACCTGCAGCTGCTCCAGTGTCTTTGAAAGAGAAGTGAAAATCCATAAGATCAAAAATGCATCTAATAATGCATCAGGAAGGACCAACAAGATTCTTGCTCGCCCTGCAATGTCATTTATTGTACCAACGTATTCGGTAATGTTTAGCAGAATAGATGCCACAAAATAGGTTATTCCAAGAAGGAGCACCTTTGTGGTGAGACCACCAAGGGTAGGGCGAACAACACCATAACCCATTGAAATAGAAAGAATAAGAAGGCGTGAAACAGTTCTCCTTGTGGCTCCAATTGTTACAACCCAACTGGTGAGTCCCACAGGCCTTGCACCAGTATTGTTGAAATAAGCATAATCAAAATACCAAAATATCATCTCCAATAATCCAAGGGCAATAACTCCAGTGATGCAGTACTGGAGCGGCAGAACGTCCTGCCAGTGTCTGACATACTGAAGACACCAGATTGCAGTGAGAAGTATATATGCTACGGTCATTATAGCATAAAACTTCATTAGGGGTGACATTCGACCAGGCAAATATCCATCAGGATTTTTCCATACTGTCCTCCCAGATACCTTCATTCCCTTAAGCTTAGGATCACATGAGATGAAGAAGAGGTTATACATCCCCGTCTTTTTAATGTAAACCTCCTTCTTCTTCAATTGGACTGATAACTGTCTTCCTTTAAAGTTTACATTCAACACCATTGGCCAATTAGCATCCGTCACTGAAGGTGCTCTAATGACTTCGCCTTGCTTGCAACCTTCAAGTTTAGCAAGATCAGCGGTGCAACAAATGGACCTTTGCCCACCATATGGCGAACCACCAATATTATCACGATTTGCAGCCTCAAATATTATGATTTGAACCAACCCACTATTATACGCCATAGTTGGATGCTGGTCTGCAGCTGCTTTGCTCCTCCAAAATGTGATATTCTCAAACCTTTAATTATTCAAATCATCAGATACTAATGCAATAGGTTACAAACAATGTCACCGAGCCCCCCACCCCCCCACCCCCAAACAAAAAGTAACAGTAATAACAATGGCTTGCTTTATTTTGTTCTTATAAGCTAATTACAGAAAGCTGGTCCAATTCAATATGTTCATCTTTCTCTCACATACATTTTGGAAGAATGTCTTACTGTGCATATTGCATCATATTTTCCATTGAAAGCATCGATTTATAACTCGAGCATTATATCAGACCTACTCTATTTGTTTTATTAAGGTAACATATCATACCTATACTATCTAATATACCACCAATCCAGCCAATCAAATAACTAGCCCATAGTCAACTCTAAACTAAGATACTCCTTTTGTCCCATTTATAATGGAACTACTACTATCTAGGTAGTCAAACAATTTCCATATTACTGTGATATTTAAGACATTTCTAGATATTTTAACCATAGGGATATGTGGCATCTCCTACTTCTTATATAGTTAAAGATAGAGATTCTTTTTTAATTAAAAAATTAGGATCTTATGTCTGAATTCACAACGAAAATGTGATGTGTTGATGCTCATACAGTTTTTGGGACTCTCATATTATGTTTTATGTCATTCTTTTTTGGGACAAAGGGAGTATCTAATTTGCTCGAACTCTTTTGAATTAACTTTAATCTTGACTCAACCTCCCTACTTTCCATTTAAGGGGAGAAAACCTTGGCACCAACATGTTTGATATGACATCTTTTAGTAGCAGTAATTTCTACCTGTGTCCTGCTATCTAATCTTAGAAACAACTTAGTGACAGTGAAATCCAACCTTTAAAGTCAGCCTAAGCCAACAAACAGATTTAATCTTACTGTATATGATTAGCTTCTTCAATGGTGGAGTTTTTGTGTTTATAAAATCAACTCAAACATCCATGACACTCAAACATCTATCTATCAGTATTGTCCCTTAAAATGCACCAACATCACAATAGATCTTCGGGAAATTTAATAAAAGTGCGGACCAAATATCAATTTAGATCTGACCATCTTTCCATGATACTTGTGGGTAATCTATCATACGCACACAGGTAAACCTGCAATTACATATCAACCAGCTACCAAAGGTGGATCTAGGATTTAAAGTCGGTGGTAATGATGTACCTAACATACAATATACGTTTACAACAATGTCTCAACCAGCTCAGTGGTTACAGTGTACATAACATATATACACTTGCAATTATGAATGAACCAGCTATCTAGGTGGATCCAGAATTTAAAGTTGTGTAATATCCCTCTTCATTTTTATACACATATTGTTAAAGTTTCAGGTCGATCCTGGATTTAAAGTAGTGCAATATTCTTCTTCTTCTAAAAAAAGACTTAATAGTATCTTAGTCAGCTTGATCGCTCGCCCCAACAGAACAAACCAAAACTTGGGACAGATGGAGAAAATGTCCCTCAACTGGATTTAGACTTTGATTCCTACAGTTGCTTGGATACATTTAAACACAGACACATATATAGTTGGAGCCCAAGAGTAATTGAAGAGTTAACCTGATATAAGAGAGGCCATCATGGGCCGTAGAGCGAAATGGGCGACGGGGCGGAGGAATGAAGCGGGAGGAGGCGACGCCTTCACTTCCGCCGGAGACAAGGTAAGCATTTCCGACTTCTCTGAACGGATCTCTGTTATAGATGTGAATTGAGGATTCCACTGATGTGAATAGTGATAATAGTATTGCGAGAGTGGGCAGTAGTAGTAAGCACTGGACTGAAATGCACGCCATGGATGAAGGCGCAAATCCAGGCGAGAAATTGAGAGAGAGGATGGAGAATAGATCAGCGAGTTTGGTGGAGGTTGAGTGAGAGAGAGAAGATATCGGAATTTTAAATCTGTTACCGGTGAAGATGTTGCTTCTTACGCGCCTGTAAAGCGTGTGCAGCGGTCCACCAGATCTCGCTGCAATTAAACTTAAAGCAACGTATTTTCTTTCCTTTTTTTTTTTTAAATTTATTTTTCAAGGTTAAGTAATTGTCACGCGACATCATCCAAATTCAAGAATTTGAGAGCTTGAGTTATAATTGCGAGCGTAATATAACTATTGTGATGAAAATTAGCTACCCTTCACTGGGAAAGGGAACGTTACACTCTAACCTTAAGTAATTGTCACGATCCAAAGTACACTCTAGTCGTAACATGGCATATAAGACCTCGAAAGACCCTATACAAGTCACTTAGCACACATGTACAAGATGATAGAATCTTAAAGAGTTCAAAAGACATTTTCGATTAATAAGGAGTTTGACAAAAAGTAGCGGAAGTCTAACATAAGTCTCAAAGCCATCTATTACATCATAGGAGTGATTGAGACGTAATTCATACATCACATATAAAATCCGAAATGAAAAGACATGAAAGCAATAAAAGAGTACCAGTCCTCCGAACATGAAGAGTTACCAATCTGTTCAAAAACTCTAAGGATCAATCTAGCCACGAGTGTGGGAAACACTACATTAGTGAAACAATGTAGGCAAGATGTATAAGTTAGTACATAGAATGTACCACGGTCGGGAACCACGACCTGTGGGTGGGTCTGGTCATTTGAGGTCCAAAATTTATTAGTCTTTGAACTCATCGACGTCCAACCAAGACCGTCCGTGAGTTGATCGACGGACTGTAGGTCATGGTCGTCGGTGAGCTCGACAGTTATTTTCTTAAGGGCTTTTGGTTCCTTTCCCAATTATTCTATCCTAATACTATATCGTTTTACCCTTACCTAGAAGTCCTATATAAGTATTTTTAACCTCAAATTTCCCCAATTTAAATCATTCTTTCAAATTCCTAAAAGAAGAACAAGTCTTCCTCTCCAAAATATTTCTCTCTCGAAAGCTTGAAGAAGAAGGAGTCAACCTAGGGTTTTCAGGTTAAGCCTCAAATTCCACCATTGAATGCAAGCTTTTGGCATTGAGGTATGATAGTCTTCATTCATGGAGCCCTTTCCTTCATGGAGTTCCCAAATTCTCCGATTTACAAAGTTAGAAATCCCTAATTGAGTTGGGATTTTTCTTCCATGTCATGGGTTCTTTAAATATTGATTTACTTAATTGTTTTATGATCTATCAAGCATGAATTGAGATAATTATATGATTTTATGATGAACTCCTATGAACCCATGTCTAACCCTTGTTTTCTAGATTATCATAATTGAAAGTGGTTTTGAACTATGATAAGAGAGTTATGGAATTATGCATGTTCTTGTGAAATTGATGTAAATGTCTTAAGGATGCTTTGAGAGTAAAGTATCAATGTTGTTGTGTTGTGAAAGGGTCTCTCATGAACACGTAAAAGTATGAATTGAAAACTAGCTTTGATTGGTATTCTTAATGGTACCTTTCTAGGGATGACTTATGAGTTAACTTGGATTGACAATATGATGTGCCTTTCCATGGATGATAAAGACAAGATAAGAAATTGACTATTCCGTAGTATTTATTCTTAACACCGAGAGGATATTGAGATGGAAGCTCTCCCATTAGTATTGGTCGAATTTCTAGAAGCAATCTTATTATCCCATACCTATGTGCCCCCATAGGATGATTGTCTTAGATAGACATTAGCTAGTGGATCCATATAAGCTAGAAGTTCATGGTCTTACCTTGGCAAGTAGGACACCCATTTTCTGTGTGTGGTAGACATCAAATTCCGTGTTGATCGCTCATATGGTCTTATGTGTCGGTTAAAGGTAAATCTCCCACAATAATGAACTAAGGTTACTTCAAGAAGTATCTCACGAATGTTTTAAAGATGTTAGCTTGCATTGACCATGCTTATATGACTTATGTTGTTTAACTCTTTTACCTCATGTTTTAGCTTGGTCATTGCATGTTATGAAAATGTCCCCTTTTAAGCATGTTTTCAAATGTTTCATACTTAGTTCTTTTTTTTGTACTAAAACATACTCTTACCTACATTTCTTATCAAAATGTAGGGTCCGACGCTCCAAGTTTGAACTTTCGTGGCTAGGGATTGTTAGTAAAGACTTGAAGATTGGTGAGTCCTCCTACATTCGAGGATTGAGCCTTTATTTCATTATGTCATCTTATTTCAGTTTTTGGACTTGATGTATGGGCTACGTCCCGAGCACCTCTTATGTACTAGATGGCTTTGAGACGATGCTTAGATTTCCACTTCATTTTACAAACTCTTTTATGTTGAGACTGTCTTTTGAATCTTATATTTCTATTATCTTGTATAATGAAGTCTAAGTGGCTTATATGGGGCCTATCGGGGTCTTGTACACCATGTTACGCCTATGAGCTACCTTGGGTCATGACAAACTTGGTAATCAGAGCACAAGGTTTAGTAAGGTCCTAGGAAGTCTATTAAGACACATCGAGTAGAGTCTTGTTCATGAGTGTGAAACGCGCCACACTTATGAATGAGAGGCTATAAGATGCTTAGGAAACTCCACTTCTTTCGTTACTCTAAAGTCGTGCAATAGAGTTTAACTCTATAACGTCTCTCTCTTAATCCTTATCCGATGCTCTATAGGATATGGCCACTCAAAGGGCATATGCTAGAAGGAATGTGGGAAAGAATGTGAATCAAGAGGCTCCTCCTCAAGCTCCTCAAGTTTCGGTCAATCTTTTGGCCGAGCAAGTGACTAATACGGAGTTTAAGGCTGCTTTTCAAGTGTTGGCTCAAGCCATGACGGCCCAAGCCAATAGGGAGGTTGCGGCTCCCATGAACCCAAATGTGGGTACAACGATATCTACAATGAGGGACTTCACTAGAATGAATCCTCTGGAGTTTTATGGTTCTAAGATTGAGAAAGACCCTCAAGAGTTCATTGATGAAGTTTATAAGGTGTTGATGATCATAGGAGTGATGCTGGTGGAAAAGGTGGAATTGGTCGCTTATCAACTTAAGGGGTTTCTCAAATATGGTTTAACCAATGGAAAGAAGGGAGAGTGGAAGATGTGGGTCCTCTTGATTGGGAAAAGTTCAAAGTTGCTTTCCTTGATAGGTTCTTTCCTCTTGAGATGAGGGAGGCAAAGGTGCTTGAGTTCATCAACCTTCGTTAAGAAAATATGAGTGTGAAGGAATATGCTTTGAAGTTCACACAATTGTCTCAATATGCTCCCACTATGATTGTCGATCCTAGGGCAAGGATGAGTAAGTTCGTTTTGAGTGTTTCCAAAATGGTTGTTAAAGAATATTGTACCGCCATGCTCATCAATGACATGTACATTTCTCGTCTCATGGTTCATGCTCAACAAATATAAGACGATAAACTTAACAAAAGGTCTAGGGAGGCAAAGAGGGCTAAAATCAGTGATGGTAACTTCTTACACTCAAGGTCCGATAGACATGATTGTTCTAAGTTTAGACAAAGGTTTTCCGATCAAGGTTCCTTTAATGCTCCGTCTAAGTTCAACAAAGATAGGGTGTCTAACCCTAAGCCTCAAAGGACGAGATGGTAGTGGATTCTCATTGTCTACTTGTGCTAGATATGGAAGAAAGCATGAAGGCAAGTGCTTAGTCGGCACAAATGGTTGCTTTAATTGTGGAAAAAGTGGTCATAAAATGAGGGATTGCCCAATGCTTATGGCTAAAGGGAGAAAAGGTAAATGAGCTCCGCCAAGTGGTTCGAGTTCAAGTGCTCCAAAGCAAAACCGATTATATGCACTTTAGACTCATGGTGAACAAAAGGGTTCTCCCGATGTGGTTACCGGTATGTTGAAAGTCTTCCAACTTGATGTTTATGCTTTACTTGACCTCGGTGCTACTTTGTCTTTTGTGACGCCATATGTGGGTATGAGGTTTGATATTTTTCCAGATGTGTTGTTAGATCTTTTTTCAGTCTCTACTCTCGTCGGTGAGTCTATAGTGGCTATGAAGGTCTATAGAAAGTGTGTTGTCTCCTTGTCCCATATAGTCACTTATGTTGACCTAGTAGGAGCTTGATATGCTAGATTTAAATGTTATCATTGGTATGGATTGGTTGCATTCATGTTATGCTTCTATTGATTATAGAACACATGCAGTTAAGTTTCAGTTTCTGAATGAACCCATCATAGAGTAGAAAGGGGGAAATTCTATGCCTAAGGGTCAGTTTGTTTCTTGTCTTAAGGCTAGAAAGATGATTTCTAAGGGTTTCATTTACCATCTAGTTAGGGTGAGGGATATAGATTGCGAGACCCCTACTCTTGAGTCGGTCCCTGTTGTAAATGAGTTCCCAGAAGTGTTCCTAGATAATCTACCCTATATTCCTCCCGAGAGGGAGATAGACTTCAGTATTGACCTTCTCCCAGATACGCGACCTATCTCTGTTAAGGAAATAAAGGAGCATTTGAAAGATTTGTTGTATAAGGGTTTCATCTGACCGGGTATCTCTCCATGGGGTGCTCCAGTTTTGTTCGTGAGAAAGAAAGATGGTTCACTCCGTATGTGTATTGACTATCAACAATTGAACAAGGTTACCGTTCAGAACAAATATCCTCTCCCAAGGATAGATGACTTGTTTGACCAACTTTAAGTGGCAAGTTACTTCTCTAAGATTGACCTTCAGATATGTCATCGATGAGGACTGTGTTGCAAGTTCTCAAGGACCAACAAATTTTTGCAAAGTTTAGTAAATGTGAGTTTTGTCTAAGGTTCGTGGTTTTTCTTGTTCATATTGTTTCTAGCAAGGGTATTGAGGTATATCCTAAGAAGACAGAAGCTTGAGGTAGATCCTAAGAAGACGGATGCGGTCAAGAGTTGGTTTAGACCTCTATTCCCTTTGGACATTAGAAGTTTCTTGGGTTTAGCCGGTTACTATAAAATGTTTGTTGAAGGGTTCTCTTCGATTGCCTCTCCATTGACGACACTGACCCAATAGAAGGTTAAGTTCATATGGTCGGAGGCATGTGAAAAGAGTTCCCAAAGAATTGAAGGATAGACTTATTTCTGCTCCACTGCTGACTTTACTGGAAGGGACTGATGGTTTTGTTATTCATTACGAGGCCTCAAGAATTGGGTTAGGATGTTTCCTTATGAAAAATGGGAAAGTCATTGCCTATGCTTCAATGTAACTTAAGATTCATGAGAAGAATTATCCTACCCATGATCTTGAACTAGTGGCAGTTGTGTTTGCTCTTAAGATTTGGAGGCATTATTTGCATGGTGTTCATGAGGATGTTTTTATCGACCACAAGAACTTGGAATATGTATTAATCAAAAGTATTTGAATCTTTGCCAAATGAGGTAGCTTGAATTATTGAAGGACTATGACATGAGTATTCTCTACCACCCCGGTAAGGCGAATATGGTGGCGGATGCTCTTAGTCGAGTATCAATGGGTAGTGTTGCTCATATAGAGGATGATAAGAAAGAGTTGGTTTGCGATATTTATGGATTGGCTCGATTGGGTGTTCGACTAGTTGACTCTACCAAGGGTGGTGTTATGGTGCATAACGGTTTAGAATCGTCCTTTGTGGCGGATGTGAAAGCTAAGTAAGGTCTTGATCCAACTTTAGTTGAATTAAAGTAAGCGGTGTTTAAAAAGTTCGTTGAGGCTTTCTCCCAATGGGGATATGGTGTGCTTTCCTAATGGGATGAAGAATTATATTGCAGAATTTGTGGCTAAGTGTCCTAATTATCAACAAATGAAAGTTGAGCATCAAAAGCCAGGAGATTTATCTCAAATTATTAGCATTCCTACTTGGAAGTGGGAAGATGTAAATATGGACTTCATTGTTGGTTTACCATGCACTCGGAGACAACACGACTCGATTTGGGTTATTGTAGATCAAATGACGAAATAGACTCATTTAATTCCTGTCAAGGTCTCTTATTCGACATAGGAACATGCTAAGTTGTATTTGAGGGAAATGGTGAGATTGCATGGAGTGCTCTTGTCCATCATCTCTGGTCGTGGTACCCAATTCACTTCTCATTTTTGGAAATCTTTCCAAAAGGGTCTTGGTACTCGTATTAAGATTAGTACGGCCTTTCATCCACAAACTGATGGACAAACAGAGCGTACAATTCAGACTTTAGAAGATATGTTGAGAGCATGCATGATTGACTTCAAGGGTAATTGGGATGACCATTTGCCTTTGATTGAGTTTGCATACAATAATAGTTATCACTCAAGTATTGGTATGGCTCCATTTGAGGCCCTATACGGTAGGAGGTGTAGATCTCCAATATGTTGGTTTGATGTGGGTGAATTTGCCCTAAAAGGTCCCGAGTTGTACGGGAGGCTATTGAGAAAGTTCGACTTATTAGAGAAAGATTCAAAACAGCTCAAAGTCAACAAAAGTCTTATGGCGATGTGAGGAGAAGAGATCTTGAGTGTGAGGTAGATGATTGGGTCTACTTGAAAATTTCACCAATGAAGGGTGTAATGAGGTTTGGTAAGAGAGGGAAGCTTAGTCCCCATTATGTGGGCCCATATTAGATTTTGAGATGAATTGGTAAGGTTTCTTATGAACTTGAATTGCTTAGTGATTTGGCATCAGTGCATCCAGTTTTCCATGTCTCCTTGTTGAAGAAATGTGTTGGAGATCCGACGTATATATTTCCCTTAGAAAGTTTGGGAGTTAAGGAGAATCTCTCTTATGAGGAGGTTCCAGTTGAGATTTTAGACCGACAAGTTAAGAAGTTGAGAAATAAAGAAGTTGCTTCCGTGAAGGTTCTTTGGAGGAATCAGTTAGTTGAGGGTGCTACTTGGGAGGTCGAGGCCAATATGATGTCCCGTTATCCTCATCTATTTCCTTCCAATCCTCCTTTAGCTTGAGGTATTTAGCTCCTCATGTTTTACTCTTTTTGTTTCATGCGTCTTAGATATTCCCATGATTTCCCCATTATGCATGATTCATGAAAAGCTTAAGTTTTGAGAAAATGAGTTTACTTGATTGATTCCTACAAGTTTTTATGCATTTGAGTATGAGTTGCATATAGACTTCATGAGATGACGTTTTGGACAAGCTTTAGCTTGGAGTTGCTGATTCCTTCTCGGATATGTGCATTTATGTAGTTGCATGCATGTTGGGCTGTTAGATTAAGTTTCTACCTTCCGTAAGAGGTCTTGAATCTCATTTGAGGACCAATGATCCCAAGGGGAGATATTGTAACACCTCAAATTTGAAAGCATAGAATTTTAGCTTTTTGTAGGATCTGGTGCTAGTTTTGACGGGGCCACCTACGGCCCATGGACTTACACACAGACCGTATGTGTTCATGAGGTCAAGATGTTGAGTATACTAGAGGTGTGCCATTCATCGCCTATTGGTGGTCATCATAGTGGTATTTGGACTGCACATAAAATCTTGTAGTGTGGGTATTACTGGCCAACCATCCACCAAGATGCTCATGATTTCACCAAGTCTTGTGACTGTTGCAAAAGAAAAGGAGGGATTTCAAAGAGGCAAGAGCTTCCTATGAATCCTATATTGGTGATAGAGTTGTTCGATGTATGGGGCATTGATTTTATGGGTCCATTTCTGAGTTCACATGGGATGAGGTATATTCTTGTTGCGGTTGATTATGTGTTGAAGTGGTTGAAGCAATTGCGCTTCCCAACAATGAAGGTAAAAGTGTCACCGCATTTTTGAAAAATAATATCTTCTCCAGATTTGGTACACCTAGAGCGATTATCACTGACGGAGGTTCCCACTTTAGTAATAAGTTGTTTAAGGCACTACTTGAAAAATATGGCGACCACCACAATGTTGCCACTCCTTACCATCCACAGTCTAGTGGGCAAGTTGAAGTGTCCAACAGAGAGATCAAGCAGATTTTGTCTAAGACTGTGAATGCTAATAGAACTGATTGGTCAAGGAAGCTTGATGATGCTCTATGGGTTTATCATTCTCATTACGTAAGTTCATGATTTCTTCATCTAAAAATATGAATTGTGTTCTTGCTATTATTGGTAACTAAATCCACAACTATGGTTGTGTGAACCATGAGTGATTAACAAAGTATGAATAGTAACTAAGTAATTCTTGAATAGTGTTGTTGCATGCATTAATAACTCTTTCATTTAAAAGTCTTTTTAACTGTTGCAAACGTTAGAACTCGCCTTGTTGCTACTTGCCGGACCAAGGAGGTAGTTAATAAGAAAAGAATTATCAACATAGATTTAGCGTGATACTATCTAATAGTCTAATGTCAATTGGTGCGAGGGTGAAAACTAAGTCATACATTGATGTGATGTCTAATATGAGGTAGAGATAAGGGTTAGTAAATTATACACATGTAGCCGGACCAAGGTGTGGGGTGAAATTCTCTATTTACCAGACCAAGGATTTAGGGATACCTAACTTACTACTTTGCATGTAATAAACTAGGAAATGATTGCTATTACTAGGATTAGCACGTTATGAGCTTACGGGGAACACACATGCCCTAGTTACTTTCTCTCATAGATAACAACTAAAGTTTGAATCTTGCTCAATTGCTCTCTAAACAACAATTAGTTATTTGTTACACAAAAAACCCCCTTTACTTGTCTCAGAAATACATTGACTAAACGAATATAATTGTAAGTTAAAGTTAAGTCTAAACCATATTCCTCGTGGGATCGACCCCAACCTACAAGTTGGGTGCTTTACTTGATAACGATAGCTTATACTTATTTAGGGATGTGTAATTTGAACGTATCAGCTCCCTATGAAGCTCTTTATGGGAGATGATGTAGATCTCCCATTGGATTGTTTGAAGTTGGTGAAGCTGGGTTGATAGGACCAGACTTAGTTCATCAAGCTATGGAGAAGGTAAGAGTTATTCAAGAGAGGTTGAAAATAGCACAGAGTCGTACGCAATCCTACACTTATGTTAGTAGAAGGGACTTAGAGTTTGAAGTAGATGATTGGGTATATTTGAAGGTTTCACCTATGAAGGGTGGTATGAGATTTGATAAAAAGGGAAAGCTTAGTCCCCGATATATTGGTCCTTATAGAATATCCAAGAGGATTGGTAATGTAGCTTATAAGTTGGAGCTACCGCAAGAGTTAGCAACACTTCATCTAGTGTTTCATATTTCCATGTTGAAGAAGTGCATGGGCGATCCTTCACTTATCATACCTACTGAGGATATTAGGATGACCATTTGCCTTTGATTGAGTTTGCATACAATAATAGTTATCACTCAAGTATTGGTATGGCTCCATTTGAGGCCCTATACGGTAGGAGGTGTAGATCTCCAATAGGTTGGTTTGATGTGGGTGAATTTGCCCTAATAGGTCCCGAGTTGTACGGGAGGCTATTGAGAAAGTTCGACTTATTAGAGAAATATTCAAAACAGCTCAAAGTCAACAAAAGTCTTATGGTGATGTGATGAGAAGAGATCTTGAGTGTGAGGTAGATGATTGGGTCGACTTGAAAATTTCACCAATGAAGGGTGTAATGAGGTTTGGTAAGAGAGGGAAGCTTAGTCCCCATTATGTGGGCCCATATTAGATTTTGAGATGAATTGGTAAGGTTTCTTATGAACTTGAATTGCTTAGTGATTTGGCATCAGTGCATCCAGTTTTCCATGTCTCTTTGTTGAAGAAATGTGTTGGAGATCCGACGTATATATTTCCCTTAGAAAGTTTGGGAGTTAAGGAGAATCTCTCTTATGAGGAGGTTCCAGTTGAGATTTTAGACCGACAAGTTAAGAAGTTGAGAAATAAAGAAGTTGCTTCCGTGAAGGTTCTTTGGAGGAATCAGTTAGTTGAGGGTGCTACTTGGGAGGTCGAGGCCAATATGATGTCCCGTTATCCTCATCTATTTCCTTCCAATCCTCCTTTAGCTTGAGGTATTTAGCTCCTCATGTTTTACTCTTTTTGTTTCATGCGTCTTAGATATTCCCATGATTTCCCCATTATGCATGATTCATGAAAAGCTTAAGTTTTGAGAAAATGAGTTTACTTGATTGATTCCTACAAGTTTTTATGCATTTGAGTATGAGTTGCATATAGACTTCATGAGATGACGTTTTGGACAAGCTTTAGCTTGGAGTTGCTGATTCCTTCTCGGATATGTGCATTTATGTAGTTGCATGCATGTTGGGCTGTTAGATTAAGTTTCTACCTTCCGTAAGAGGTCTTGAATCTCATTTGAGGACCAATGATCCCAAGGGGAGATATTGTAACACCTCAAATTTGAAAGCATAGAATTTTAGCTTTTTGTAGGATCTGGTGCTAGTTTTGACGGAGCCACCTACGACCCATGGACTTACACACGGACCGTAGGTTAGCTTCGTGGATGGCTTGCCCAGGTTCCCAAAAATGTCAAGTTTCAATACTTTTTCAACAGTCTGTCATTCAATGCACGAGCTGTAAATAGGTCATGTAGGTGAGTCCCACACTTAAAAAGAAATTTCAGGGTCAAAAGTTGAGACCCACGGTCGGGACCCACAGCCCATGGGTGGGTCCCGTCATTTGAGGTCCAAAATTTATTGGTCTCTGAACTCATCACTGCCCAACCAGGATGGTCTATGAGTTGATCGATGGGCCGTAGGTCATGGTCGTCAGTGAGATCAGCAGTTATTTTCTGAAGGGCTTTTGGGTCTTTTCCCAATTATTCTATCCTAATACTATGTCGTTTTACCCTTAGCTAGAAGTCCTATATAAGTATTTTTAACCCCAAATTTCCCCAATTTGAATCATTGTGTCAAATTTCTAAAAGAAGAATAAGTCTTCCTCTCCAAAATATTTCTCTCTCTCGAAAGCTTGAAGAAGAAGGAGTCAACCTAGGGTTTTCAAGTCAAGCCTCTAATTCCACCATTGAAGGCAAGCTTTCGGCATTGAGGTATGATAGTCTTCATTCATGGAGCCCTTTCCTCCATGGAGTTCTCAAATTCTCCGATTTACAAAGTTAGAAATCCCCAATTAAGTTAGGGTTTTTTTTTTCCATGTCATGGGTTCTTTAAATATTGATTTACTTAATTTTTTTATGATATGTCAAGCATGAATTGAGATAATTATATGATTTTATGATGAACTCCCATGAACCCATGCCTAACCCTGGTTTTCTCGATTATCATGATTGAAAGTGAGTTTTAAACTATGGTAAGAGAATTATGGAATTATGCACGTTCTTGTGAAATTGATGTAAATGTTTTAAGGATTCTTTGAGAGTAAATTATCAATGTTGTTGTGTTGTGAAAGGGTTTCTCATGAACACATAAAAGCATAAATGTGAAAGGTTTTCTCACATAAATGATTCTAAGGTTGAAAGGTCTTCTCACCTAAAATGAATCAAAGTTAATGAGTTATTCTAATGAAAACTATCTTGGATTGGTTGCCTTAATGGTACCTTTCCATGGATGACTTATGACTTAACTTGGATTGGAAATATGATGTGCCCTTCCATAGTTGATAAAGACAAGATAAGAAATTGACTATTTCGTGGGATTTACGCTTAGCACCGAGAGGATATTGAGATGGAAGCTCTCCCGTTAGTAGAGATGGGGTTTATAGAAGCAATCTCATTATCCCATACCTGTGTGCCCCCATATGATGATTGTCTTACATAAACATCAGCTAGTGGATCCACATAAGCTAGAAGTTCATGGTCTTACCTTGGCAAGTAGGACACCCCTTTTCGGTGTGGGGCACACTCCGGATTCCGTGTTGATAGCTCACTTGGTCTTATATGTCGGTTAAAGGTAAATCTTGTTGACACCCAATTTTCAGCCTAACATTTTCAAAATTCGTACCTTTTAAGTTTTATTTATTCAATAGTTCAAAATACATTTATTATAATTTTAATTAAGTTTATCGATATTTATCCTTATTTGTCAAAATTTTAGAATTTTTTATCAGTTAATTTTAATTACATTATTTTTTATCACAGCCGGTTGACTACGTTCAAATATTTGTTTATTTTGATTAAATTATTATTTTTGTTAAATTGCCTTTTTTATATGCTAATATTCATTTTATTTGTTACATTTGCTAATATTCATTTTTGATATTTTGCACAATCTAGAAATTCATTCAAATATGGATAAGATTTCATACAGAGATATTTTATTAACTAGTAGTTTTGGCCCACAATTTTAAGATAATGATATTGTACTATATGTGGTGTTCAATTTTCTATTTAAGATATTTCTTGGTTATTAAGTTAGGGGTGGTGGATAAAATTTAGCGGTAATTTTAAATTTTTTAGGCTTTAAGAAATTCTCTTACGATGGGATCTTTGCTTTCACGAAGATTGTGTTAGCAAGGTGGGCTCACGTTCACGAAGGATCAAGTGGACTGACCATCACTTTTTTGAAGACCTCATTGGTTTCGTGATCTTGCTTTAGCGAAGGCCGGCTCGTAAAAGTGATGGTCAACCACTGAGTGGGGTTCACTTTTGCGACCCCGGGTTGCAAATGTGATGGGTGCGTAAGAGAATCTATTTTCGTTTTACCGAGATCAGAGAGGGTTTTTGCAAAAAATTTTGGGGTTTTACCCTATTTTCCTCATTTTGAGTTTTGAAAAATCCTTGGAGGCGATTTTAAAGAGATTTTCTGTGGTGACTCATTTGGGTTAGTCTCTATAACCCTAAAACTTCAATTTTCTTTGATTATTTGTGGATTTAACATCAAAACTTGAGATTTTGATTGACAAATGACAAGGTTTTTCAAGAACTTGAGTTCTAAAGTAAAATGGTGACTGTGAACTGATTTTAACTCCTTTTTCGAAATGGTTTTCACTAATGAGTTCCAAATGCCATGGATAATGTTTTTATGTAAATATTTTTGAATTTAAACCTCATTTTTGGAATTAGATTTTTGAGTTGATTCAACCCATTTTGAAAAGTGTATGATATGGGTATTGTTCTTTCTCGAATCTTATTATGATTACTTGATTAGATTTGGACATTGTTTGGAAATGAAAGGCTCAAGTCTTGGAGTAACTGCTGATTAAATAGAGGCAAGTGAAGTTCTAAACCTTGTAAAACTTATAGAATCTTGTATTCCCCTTCATTTTATGAGATGAGGAGTAATGAGAATGAGGTAATGCGTTCAATTATTCCACTTGATTAATCTTAATGAAGAAAAGGGGGATTAATGAAAAAGGCAACGTGTTGATAATTGTGCTCGGTGAATTGCCTTGTTGCGGACCCTATTGTGTTGATTGGTGAAATGCTTTGATGGCATTGTTGTGGACTTGACTCGCTTGAGTATTGTCTCTTCCTTATGGTGTGGAATGCTTATTTGCATTGATTTATGTACATCATGATAAGACATGTGATGATTATACTGAAGGGAAATAGTTCCAGCAAGTGATATGATATGAAGTCGAAGGGAAATGTTCCAACTAGTGATATTGTGCCGAAGGGAAATGGTTCCAACTAGTGATATGATATAAACATGAAGATAAATAGTTCTAGTAAGTGATATGATATAAAGATGAAGGGAAATAGTTCCATCTAGTGATATTGTGTCGAAGGGAAATGGTTTCGGCAAGTGACATGATATAAAACTGAAGGAAAATTATTCCGAAGTGATATTATACTGATGGGAAATGGTTCCAGTAAGTGTTTGATTATTATGATGTGATGAACTTGATACCTATGATTGATCTACTTGATACCTATAATTGGCATACTTGATACTTGTTGGTTGTTGAACTATGATTGTTAAGCCTTGAGAATTGTGCATTGTAAACTGTTAGAAGTACTCATATTCTAGATTAGTTTTACTTTGTTTAGGTGGTTACTTGTTGAGTACCTTGTTTTTTGGTACTCATTCTTTGCTTCTACACTTGTGTATGCTCCGAGCTCAGAACCGTGTGATCATTCTTATTCATCAATTTCCAAGACTTTTTTAGGATACATTGAGAGGTAGCTGCTTATTATCCTTGTGGGCCTTCTTGTTCCTTATTTTATGCTTTGTTCAATTCGAGAAACAAAAGCATTGAGATTTGTAATTATCTTTTAATTTTTTCTTAATTAATTAGTGGCTTGTATACGTGACAATCAGATTTTGCGGCAATTTTATGAATTGGCTAAGTTTTCTGCACCTATGCTATTATTGTCTTATCTTTCCATATTTCTTTCATATTGTTGGGTTGAGGCTGACTTGTCTTGGTGGGATTAGACGAGTGCCATCACATTATAAGGGTCGTGACAAATGGTATGAAAGCTTGAGGTTCATAGGTCTCACGTGTGTATAAGCAAAGTTTAAGAACAATCTCGAGGATTAGTATGGAGACATCTGTAATTATCTTCAAGAGGCTATGAAGACACTTAGGAAACTTTATTTTATTAATTATTTCTTATTGTGCATGGTTACCTTTGTTAGTATTGAATTGTCGCATATTATTTTGGCAGATGTCGAGGACCCAAAATTCTATTTCTAGATGTACGGGGAGGGAATCCCTAAGGCAGTTGCTGAGACTCCAAATAGGGGTAGGTGTAGGGCCCGAGATAGAGAGTGTGCTCGTGGAGTAGCATTAGCTAGTACTCGTGCTCGTGGAGCAGCACCAGCTAGAGGCCAAACTAGTGAGGTCTCCTCTGAGCCATAAGTTGAGGTTGTTCAGGACCAGGTCCCTCCTAAGTTTACAACCCCTTTGTTTCATGATACTTTGCTAAGGATGTTAGGTGTACTAGAAAGCTTTTTTCATGGTGGCGGGGCAGGCACACCACATGGGTCTCAAACGGGAGTGGGGACACAAGCCCCAGGTCAACATCAGGGTCTAATTATTCATGATCAGGTGGCTTAGCCACCAATTGTTCCTATACTATCTATTGGTGCACATGTTGCTCTTGAGGTTATTCTGACATTAGATGATTAGTGGAGTTTTGAGAGTTTTTTGAAGATGAAACCACCCCAGTTTTAGGGTTGTAAGAGCGTGTATACTCATTAGGTCTTAAATTTGTGCTATGATATGTTAGAGGTAGTAGGTATCGTTGATGTGCGTGGTGATCATTTTTTTGCACTTCAGCTCCGTGGATATGCCAGGAAGTGGTAGAGGACTTATGTTAGAGCTAGACTAACTAGATCTTATCCGGTAGAGTGGATGCTTTCTCCTGTGCTTTTCAGGATCGTTTCATCCCTTGGAGCATGAAGGATAAGAGTTGATTGAGGTTTGAGAGTTTCACACAGAGCAATTTGTATGTCACTGAGTATGACTCCTATTTCTTTGAGTTATCCAGATATGCTATGACCATCGCAGGTTCATAAGAGGGTTGAATTCCTCCATCAAGTCTTATGTGTTCAGAGAAGCCAGAGATGGGGTTTTCTTTTAGCCTATCGTAAGTACCGCCAAGAAGGTAAAGTTGATGGTTAGAGAGGAGTTTAGGGACCCCATGAGGGCCTCTTCTTCTGGTTAGTTTTTTGGTGCCTTATCAAAAGGCAAAGGTTGGCACAGAGGTGGTAGCTTTTTCCAGCTTTGTAGGCTTATTGATGCATCCATGCCAGCAACTGAGAGTTGGAAGACTTCCCGAGGGTCCTATGGTTCTGGCCGAGGTGGCCATGGTAACTCATTTTGTCTGTCACAATAGTTATCCACAATAAGGTCTTATTATGGGTATGGGGATCCAGGTCATACAATTTGGCAGTTTCCTTTGTAGACTCACTCAGGACCCCAACATACTTATTTAACTGCTCCTACTAGAGGTTCAGTGCCTTCATCTAGGGGTCGAGGCAGAGGTCAATCTGGAAGAGGTAGTAGGGCTTCTGGTAGTAGTGCTACAACTCAATATAGCAGAGGTCGGGATACTACTCAGACTAGAGGTAGTCAAGGGGGAGGCCAAGGATTGAGATTTATGATGTTGTGATTATAGGTATCATTCCAGTTTTCCATCGAGTTACATCTATATTGATTGATCCGGGGTCTACTTTCTCGTATATGTTGAGCTATTTTGCTGCTGGATTTGATATGATGTCTGGTAGCATACATGTGCCTATTCTTATTTCTACATTGGTGGGTAAGTCCTTAGTGGTGTATCAAGTGTATCGATCTTGTCTTATTTCTTTAGCTAGGTATGATACTTGGGAAAACTTGATTATTCTTGGAATGGTAGAGTTTGATATTAATTTGGGTATGTATAGGCACTCCTCACATCATGCAATTGTTGATTGTTATGCTAAGACTATGACCTTAGCAATGTCAGGTATCTTGAGAGTTGAGTGTATGAGTGTTAATGGTTTTTACCTTAGCAAGGTTATTTCCTTTTATTCGTGCTTAGAGATTGGTTGATAGAGGGTGTTTGTCTTACTTTGCATTTATTTGGGAGACTAATGTTGAGCCACCACCCATGGATTCTGTTCTTGTGGTTTGAGAGTTTTCAAATATCTTTCCTACTAATATTCAAGGTGTTTCTCCAGATAGGGACATTGATTTTGATATTGACTTAGAGCCAAGAACCAAGCACATCTCTATCTCTTCTTATCACATGGCTCTAACAGAGATGAAAAAATTGAGGGATCAATTGTAAGACTTGTTGAGTAAGTGGTTCATTCGCCTTGATGTATCTCCATTGGGTGCCCCTGTCTTGTTTGTGAAGAAGAAGGATAAAACCATGAGAATGTGTATAGACTACCGACAGTTGAACAAAGTAACGATTAAGAACAAGTATTCTCTTTCACGTATTTATGACTTATTTGATCAGCTTTAGGGAGCGTCTTTATTTTCTAAGATTGATTTGAGGTCCAACTATCATCAGCTGAAGATTAGGGAATCAGATATCCCTAAGACAACTTTCAGGACCTGTTATGGGCACTATGAGTTTTATTGTGATGTCCTTTAGTTTGACTAATTCCCTACATCGTTCATGGAGTTAATAAATGAGGTGTTTCAACATTATTTGGATTTCTTTGTGGTAGTATTCATGTATGACATCTTTGTGTACTCTAGGACTGAGGAGGACCTTGATTAACACTTGAAGATTGTACTACAGAGATTGAGGGAGGAGAATTTGTATGCCAAGTTCTCAAAGTGTGAGTTTTGGTTTGATTCAATTGCATTTCAGGGACACGTGGTGTCTAAAGAGGGTATTCGGGTGGATCGAGCCAAGATCGAGACAATTAGAGGTTTGACCAGGCCTACTTCAGTTATCGAGATTTTAGAGTTTTGTAGGGCAAGTAGGTTATCATATGCGATTTTTAAGGCTTCTCCACTATTGCAACTCTCTTGAACATATTGTCTCGATAGAGTTTGTGCTTCCAATGGTCTGATAAGTGTGAGGAGAACTTTCAAAATATCAAGACCTTGTTGACTTCAACTCATGTTTGACTCTACCCAAGTAGGGTGTGAACTTTACCGTTTACTATGATGCTTTTGGAGTCGGGGTAGGTGGCTTTCTGATATAGAAGCGAAGGTGATCACTTATGCTTCTAGGTAGTTGAAGACCCATGAGATGGACTACCCTACTCATGAATTAGAGTTGGCAACTATAATCTTTGTGCTTGAGTTATGGTGGCACTATTTATATGGGGTACATTATGAAGTCTTCAATAATCATTGGAGTCTTTAGTATGTTTTCAGTTGGAGGGATCTGAACTTGAGGTAGTGTAGATTGCTTGAGTTTTTGAGGGACTATGATATCACCATCTTGTATCATCTGGGGAAGGATAATGTGGTGGTCAATGCTTTGAGTAGAAAGACTTTTAGTATAAAGAAGGATAATGTGGTGGTCAATGCTTTGAGTAGAAAGACTTTTAGTATAAAGAGTCTTTCCGCTATCAGTGTTGAGGAGAGACCATTGGAAAGATATGTTCAAAGGTTATCAAACAGTCTCATCCAGTTGTCGATTTCTGAGAAGAGTGGTGGTTTGTTTGCTTTTATAGAGGCATAAAGGTGTATCTCAGAGGATGTTTATTCATACTTGGAAGTGGCAACAAATCAACATGGACTTTGTTGTGGGTTTGCCTACCACTGTGGGTGGTTATGATTCCATTTGGAAAGTTGTTGAGATGTGATAACGTTCAAATATACTTAGTGAAAAGAAATATAAATGGTTGTTTGAAATATAATTTACCCAATGATGAGTCGGGGTCGATCCCATAGAGAATATAGAAGAATATTGTTGATAGCAAAATTTAAATTGATAGTAGTTATTTAAAAAGGGGAGATTTGAACTGAGACAAAAAAATATAAAGAATAACAATAGCTTGGAACTAAATATTTATTTGTATTTAGATTATTAGAAGTAACTAGGAATCTGTTCCCCATGATTTCATAACATAACAAAAATATTGTATAGTGATCTATTTCAATTTTTTCGCATACAAGATGGGTAAGTTATGTATCTCCTAAGTGATTGGTCATCCAGATAGGGAATTTCACCACGCAACATGGTCAGGCTATGATGTGTGCCTTACTAACCCTTACTCTTGACCCTAGATTATCTATCACAGAGGTGGTTAAAGTTATTAGATGTCGGTGGTAGTCGTCAAATCTCTGTTGTTTAATCTCTTTTCTCAGTTGTTACTTCCTTGATTAGGCAAGTAGGAATAAAGTGAGTTCTAAGGTTGGCCATCTTTAAAAAGAAATTAAAATGAAGAGATTAACAATACATGCATAAAAATCATTCAAGAATCGCTTTTTACATTAACTTACATCGACAATTTTATTATGCTTCCCACAATCCTAGTTATGAAATTTAGCTACACATTATCTCAAAAATACAATCAAAATTTATAAAAAAAATGTGCTTGTGTTAATTGATAACACTCAAACTACTTTTTAAAACCAATTAAAAGAGTAAGCGGTCGTCGTCAATAAAAATACCCAACAAATGGTCTAGGTCGAATCCCACAAAGAATGATATAGCGCAGAGAGTTCTATCAAGAAACTTGGAGTAGTAGTTTCATTTGTAGTAGTAAAAACGAGCGGTTGGATGATTCCACCAAATTTACAAAAAGGGTTTGGTAATCAATAGTCACAATTAAACAAGAATTTTAGAAAATTAAGTAACTAACAAGCAATCTAAGGGTGCGGGGATTTGAAATTAATATCATGTAGGGGTAATTGCCTTGCTCTATAGTGATGTGATTCATGGATAGACTGGGTCTTTCTTCTTTCAATCTCATAGCATCATATCATAGAATCTCCTATAGGTCTCATCTATGTGAATTTCAAATCAACACATTACCTTTCATAAATCTCTCTTTCGAGCAGATTTGACAACTAGAATCGAACTACAATTTCTCTTTCGAGCAAACCATAGAAATCAAACCTAAATTGCATGCATCAAGTTATTTACCCATTTCAATTAATCTCTTTCGAGCATCAATTGAAGATCTACACTAGGATTAAGTTTTCAACCTTAACCCATGAATTAACCCCATGCTAAATAACCTAAATTCATGGATGAACAATAATAAAATATAGCAAATCACAAAACCCTCTAAATTAAATTAACACTAAACCCCATAATCACACTCCCTATATTTGGGGTTTTAGCCAAGCATCATAAAAATATAAGAAATTATACCTATGATGTTACCAGCCATAAATGTGTTGATATTAAGCAATATCTTCAACACCCATTTCAATTTCAACCCTCAATTGTCAATTACAAATGTGTTTGAAAAACCCTAAAACTAAGAAGTCTATTTTATTTAATTTGTTTTCTGCATCATTAAAACATCCAAAACTTCTATTTTCTCTCTATTTTTTTGACTATTTATAGTTTCCCCAAAATTAGCCCAAAATGTCATGCACGACCTGTTCGGCGACATTAGTCGGGCTTGCCTAACACGTTCATCGAATCACAATTTTCTCTTTAGCTCGCATTTCTTTTACTTTAGGCTATAAGTGTTTGAACCTCAATTGACGAACTCGATTGAGTTAGCCTTTCACATTTGGCAGATCAGTGATTACCATCCTATTTGCCTATTTAACTGTTTTTTTACTCAGGAGTCTGTCACCTTTGGTGATAGAACTTCTAGTTTGACCAATTTACTTTGGTGAAACGCCATTTCAACTTTAGTCTGCTGACGTGCCTTGAATATTTTAAATTGTGAACCCTGTCAACTTGGAGAGGTCTGGCCAAATGGGCGATCCACCCTTTTTGATAGGCGACTACTAGTTGGAAGTTTGTACTCTAAATATTTTTGGTCTCTGTTGCATGTATTCATATTTGCTTTGTCCTTTAGCCTTCATAGCTGGAAAGCATCAAAATATCATCAGAATAGGACTTAAATAGGCATTGAGGACACTACTTGTTGAACTAAAAAGACTTCAAATGAGTTGAAATCTACCACTCATCAACACCCCCAACTTAAACTTTTATTTTTCTAAAATAAATTAAGAACACAATTAATTAGTTCAACAAGGGTGTCTACAACAGTTCTTAATGTAAGATAACATGCAAGTATTACCACAAGACTACTAACAAGTATATGCAATATCTCAGTCATGCTCAAGAAGCGTCAAATGATGACTAGCCAGTATCAATACAAGCTCAAACTCACTCATGCTCTCTAGTAATGCAAAACCATGGTTCAACACAAGCATTTAAGTGCCCTCACATCAAAAATGATTTCATGCTCTCATAAACCATATCAACAAAGAGAATTGTAACCTCCTAAATTCTTGATGTGAAGCATTAGCTTCATTACTGCAAAAAAAAAAAAAAAAAAAAAAAAAAAAAAAAACCACAAATTAAAAAACATAAAGACAACTCTTTCTTAAGAAATCCATTTTGACCGATTTTTTTTTTTCCATTTTTAACCTAACTTAGATTAAGAAAAATCTGATGAAGAATTTGAAAAGATGTGAAAAGTATTTATAAAGAAAAACATAGAGATAGAATCAACCAATAGAATAGCAAAAAATAAGTATGAGATTGTTATTATAAATATAGGAAGATATACTCAACCAATAGAATAGTAAAAAATAAGGCTGATATTGTTATATAAATTCAAGAACTAAAAGTTAATCTAAGATTTTTATCTGTTTTGGGGAAAAAAATTGGCTAATTTTTCTCCTATAATTTTGACTAGGTAATATGTTTTATCTCTAAAGTCGGAAATTTTATGGGGTAAAACAATTATACTAATTTATCATAACATAAGATATGACGATCACACATGATTAAATAAAATACTTAATAGATCAACGAATATAAATTTAAAATATTTTCTCTGGTAATTTAAATTTCTAAATATTGATATCACATCTTATAAGATACTTCGAAAAAAATAATACGGTTGGAACCATAATAGAGAAAAAATGTGTTTACTCATGAAACATATTTTTTTATACTAATTAAATAAAGAAATCACTTATTCCTTTTGTTACGAATCCTCTCAAATTAAAACAACAACAATATGCCCAATGTAATTCCGCAAGTAGAGTCTAATTCTTGTCAAATTGAAATATAAATTATAAATGAAGATAATTCATATAGCAAGGTACATTCAGAAGTTGTTATTGCAGTATGAAATTTGTTTATTGTCTTTCACTTAATTTATTTGATGATTTGTAGCTAACTTTTTTTTAGAGAAATTTTTTGGAGGTGTATTTAAGTTTAATTAGTCAAGTAGAGGGGTGTTTTTAAGGCTATCAATAGTTTGAGGAAGGAACTAATAATTCAGCCTAAGTTTAGAGGTGTTTTTCATACTTCTCTCAAAGAAAATCACCAAATATGTGTGAAAAAAAGAGAGTAAAATACAAGTGTTTAATATATATAGTAAAAGGAAAAAGATAGGCCCAACCTTTTTTTTTTCAAAAGCTTCATTGATTATTGAAGATGTGCAAAAACTTACAAGTTGAGTTTGACATACCAAATTTTTTAATTATCATTGAGGGGAGTTAACTAAGCTATTCTTAGCCAAAAGTGTGACTATATAATACAAAACCTATGGAGGATCATAGTTAATACTGGATGGTTTGTTCTTTTTGATTCTGAAAGAGTGCATCTCATATGTCCACATTAACTAGTCTCTTTGATTGATTGGAAAGATCATCATGAGATTTGAAGACATGGATTGACTCAAAATTATGGCTCATGCTTGTCAACTTATCAGCAGGTCTATTGGCTTTTCAAAACAATGATTGATTTCACATCCATGCTCTATAACTAACTCTTGGCATTGATGATGTTTATAATTAATTCTCCAAGGAACTTTACATTTCCTTATAATGCATTTGGTAATAATGACAGAGTCAGTTTCTCCTATGATCACACTATGTTCATTATTTACACAACATTTTATGCCAAACAACATTGAAGCCGCCTTTGCAATGTTAGATGTTCCTGGTCCTGGGGGTATAGAGTAAGCAAAAACAAAACTTTCTTTGTTGTTTCTAACTACTACTCCTCCTCCACATATTGTTAGTTATTGTTTTTTCTCTTTCAGTTGTTAGCTAGTGTTTTAGTTGACTGAGTCTTTAGAAAATAAGTAGGTTGTTGAATATAAGTAGGAGAATCTTTTGAGTTTATTAGTAGTTGATTAATCATAGGAGTTAGTGGATTGCTATGTTTTTTTTTTTTTTGTGAGTAAAACTCTATTTAAAGAGTTCAGCTGATGTACTTCAGAGGCACGATTAATATTTTGCCAATTGAATAGAGTCTATGTTTTTCTTCTCATCTCTATTTTTTCCATTAGTGGTATCAGAGCCAGGTTAAAACCTTTTAACTTTTGTGAGAGAAATACATAAGAAAAATTGCAGCAACAATGTGAACCTATGGCTTCAGAAAACTTTGTGCAAGCATCCATTCCTCACTTTGATGGTCACTATGACCATTGGAGCATGTTGATGGAGAATTTTCTAAGATCAAATGAGTATTGACAAGTGGTTGTGGATGGCATACCAAAACTAGCAGAAGGCACATCAGTGTCAAGATGCACAAAGAGCAGAAGCACAGGCAGCAAAGTTGAAGGACCTCAAGGTGAAGAGTTATTTTTTCCAAGCAATTGATCGTTCAATCTTAGAAACTATTCTTTCTAAAGACACTTCTAAGCATAATTGGGACTCTATGAAGAAGAAACATCAAGAATCAACAAGGGCAAAGAGGCAGCAGCTTCAAGCACTTCGTTCAGAGTTCGAAACTCTTCAAATGAAATCTGGAGATTCATGACTATTTTTCACGGGTGATGACAGTCGTCAACAAGATGCAGATCCACGGTGACAAGTCAAATGAAGTTACAATTGTTGAAATGATTCTTCAAACAATGACACCAACATTTAACTTCGTCGTTTGTTCTATTAAAGAATCTCATGATATTGATACCCTTTCAATTAATGAATTACAAAGCTCTTTGTTGATCCACGATCAAAAAATTACTAAACAAGAAAAGGAGGAGGTGGCATTGAGTGCCTTAACAGATGATCTTTTCGGAGGACAAGGGTACAACAGAGGTAATGCTAGAGGCAGAGGTAGAGGCTGAGGCAATAATGCTTATCATGGAAATCGTCAACAACGTCAATACCATGATAATCAAGGTAGAGGAAAGGGGCGAGGTGGCTACAACTCAACGTCATGGGACAAGTCTAAACTTGAATGTCACAGATGCCACAAATTCGGTCATTATAAATCAAAATGCCGAACAGATGTCTAAGTTGCGTGGAGAGGAATCTAATTTTGCACAAACGAGGGAAGAAGAAGAGGTTTCACTTTTGATGGCATATTATTCCAAAGAGAAAGTTTCCACTAATTTATGGTATCTTGTACCAGCTGCAGTACTCACATGTCTTCTGGCAAAAGGAGGAATTGTCAGAGTTGGATGAAACTTTTCGAGGTACTGTGAGATTTGGAGATAACTTAGTGGTCTCTGCCATGGGAAAAGGGAAGGTATAAGTCTCAACCAAAAATAACTCTATTCATACCATAAGTGATGTGTTTTACGTTCCTGCTTTGAAGACAAATTTATTAAGTGCTAGGAAACTTCAAGAAGATGAATATGAAATTAATATCAAAGGTGGAGTGTGTAAGATACGAGATTCTCATTTGGGGTTGATCGCTCATATTTACATGTCAAATTGCTTGTTCCCGTTACATCTTCACAACTCCACAAAATCTTGTTTTTCTGCAAAAGTGAAAGATGATGCATGGTTGTGGCATTTCCGTTATGAGCATCTTAATTTTAACGGACTGAGAATGCTACATCAAAATAAAATGGTGAACGGTCTTCCTCAAATTGCAAATCCTTCAGAAAGTTGTGAAAGTTGTGTTGTTAGCAAACAATCTCGCAGTCCATTTCCACAAGGCAAATCTAGGAGAGCAAAGACGTTGCTGGAATTAGTGCACTTAGATCTTTGTGGGCTAATAAATCTGAATTCCAATGGTGGTAAAAGGTACTTCCTAACCTTCATAAATGACTTCAGTCGGAAAACATGGGTGTATTTTTTTCAAGAAAAGTCTGAAGCGTTTGACATTTTTAAACGTTTTAAAGTACTTGTTGAGAAAGAAAATAGTAGTCCATTGAAAGTTCTTTGTACTAATCGTGGAGGAGAGTTCAATTCTTAACAATTTACAAATATTTGTGAGGAAAATGGAATCAAGAGGCAACTTACAACAACTTACACACCTCAACAAAATGGTGTTTGTGAGTGGAAGAATCGTACAATCCTCAATATGGTGTGCAACATTTTGACAAGGAGCGGTGTCTCAAAAAGTTTTTGTCCAGAAGCTGTTGATTGGAGCATTCATATTTTAAACAGAAGTCCAACTTTCTTTGTTCAAAATATGACTCCAGAGGAGGCATGGAGCCAACAGAAACCAAGTGTCGACTATTTCAGGATCTTCGGATGTATGCCTTATGCTCATGTTCCATATTAGAAAAGGATCAAGCTAGATGATAAAGGAGAAAAATGTATTTTTCTTGGTGTTAGTAATCAATCTAAGGCTTATAAGTTGTATAATCCTAACACCAAGAAAATTGTCATTAGCTGTGATATAATTTTTGATGATGATGCTACCTGGTCATGGAAGGACAAAAGAGATCAGCAGCTTCTTCCAGTAGCTTTTGAAAAGGAAACACTGCAAATAGAGGAGACATAATAGTTGGCAAATTTAGAACTAGTTCAATCACCAATTTCAGTTCCTATACAAGAAGCAGAGTGACCTCAATGATAAAAAAAAAGAGACCCGCATGGATGGTAGATTTTAAGGTAACTGGAATTGATCAATCGGAAGATCCACTCATTCATTTTGCCTTATTTTCAGAAAGTGATCCTACCAGTTTTGAATAAGCTGTTAAAGATGCAAAATGGCAAAAGGCAATAGATGAAGAAATGACAACAATTGATAGAAATGACACTTGGGAGTTGACTGAGCTTCCACAAGGGCATAAGACAATCAGTGTCAAGTGGATATATAAGAAAAAGATGAAAAATAAAGGTAAAGTCGAGCGGCACAAAGCACACTTAGTAGCTAAAGGCTATAAGCAAGAGTTCGGTGTGGACTACAGAGAAGTTTTTGCTCCGGTGGCACGACTTGAAACTATCAGACTAGTGATAGCTTTGGCTGCTCAACACTCATGGCCCATTTTTCAAATGGATGTCAAGTTTGCCTTCTTACACGGGGACTTGGATGAACATGTATTTAATTTGTTGATCAACCTCCTGGTTATGTCAAGGTTGGAGAAGAACATAAGGTGTGTAAATTAAACAAGGCATTTAATGACTAAAACAAGCTCCACAAGTTAGGTATAGTTATATAAATGATTGTTTTTTTCCTAAGGAGGGATTTAAGAAATATCCATATGAGCACACACTCTTTACAAAGAATGATGATAAAGGAAAAATGCTCATTGTTTGTTTATATGTGGATAGTTTAATTTACACCGGAAATAACATCTCCGTGGTTGAAAGTTTTAAGAAGTCCATGATGGTGGAATTTGATATGACGAATACTAGAATGATGCATTATTTCTTGGCGTTGAAGTTGTTCAATCTGCTGATGGGATTTTCATCACATAAAAGAAGTATGCTCAAGAGATTTTGGACAGGTTTTAGATGAAGAGTTGCAACTCTGCCAGCAGTCCCACTGAGTTTGGTTCGAATCTCACTAAAGAACTCGGAGGAAGAAGAGTTGACAACACTCTTTACAAGCAAATAGTGGGAAGTTTGATGTATTTAATGGCCACAAAGCCTGATATTATGCATGTTGTAAGTCTTATTAGCAGATACATGGAAAGTCCCAAAGAGATGCATCTTCTAGCCGCAAGGAGAATTTTTTGATACTTTCAAGGAACTACTAATTATGGTATGTATTTACTGACAGTGATTATGCTGGAGATTTGGATGATCAGAAAAGTACGTCTAGTGATGGGTTCGGGAGCAATTTCATGGTCATCATGAAAGCAATCAATTGTGACTTTATCAACTATAGAAGCTAAATTTGTGGCAGCAGCATGTGCCTGTCATGCAATTTAGATGCGCAAGATTCTTGAAGAAATTCACTTCAAGCATAATGACTCTACTACCATTTATTGTGACAGTAGTTCAGCAATAAAACTCTCCAAAAATGCTGTTCAACATGGGTGAAGTAAACATATTGATGTCAAATTTCATTTCTTAAGGGACCTCACAAAAGATGGAGTAATTGATCTTATCTTCTGCAAAAGTGAAAATCAGATGCTGATGTGTCTACCATATCTCCCAAGTTAGCATCCTTCCTGAAGTTCAGAAAATTACTTGGTGTTTGCACTTCAGAAGATCACATTTAAAACAAGTTGTCTACTGCAAGTATGTTAAACTGATAGTGTGACTTTTAGTTTAAGGAAGGGATTGTTAGTTATTGCTTTTTCTCTTTCAGTTGTTAGCTAATGTTTTAATTGACTGAGTCTTTAGCAAATAACTAGGTTGTTGGATAGAGTTAGGAGAATCTTTTGAGTTTTTTAGTAGTTAAGTAATCATAGGAGTTAGTGGATTTCTAAGTTATTTTTTCTGTGAGTAAAACTCTATTTAAATAGTTCACTTGATGTACTTCAGAGGCATGATTAATATTTTGCCAATTGAATAGAATCCACGTTTTTCTTCTCATCTCTATTTTTTCCACCACATATATCAAGTAAACAACTCCCACCACTATTCAACTTAATAGTGTGAGGGGGAGTTTTGATCTATTTGACAACTCTTGAAATTCTCTGTTCAATGACTGCTTCGCAAGCTCTGCATGTTGTGCTCCATTCCTCTCCTCGGTTAGCTCTTCTAAAATTATTTTTAGAACATGCACGAGAGTATTTAAAACATTACTTTTGGTTCTATGAAAGGATACCCTAAAATTTTCAAACTTCTTACTGCATCTTGATTTTCATAGCTCCCACACTATGATTAGAGGAAGAATCTTGGTTATATAGGTTGCAAAGATGTTGTGGGATTGGTAGTTTCACTAGTTGAGTAACATCATCTTGTAGCTCCTACTAGTGTGTTCAATTTCAAGTGAACCTGCAAAAGAACTCCGAATTCTTTTAGCATGTGATTAATGTCTTCTATGATGGGATCCATATTGTTGTAGTTACAAAAATAGAGCGCAACAGGGTCAATATGAATCCCAAATCTAGATACTCTTTCATTACTGGACAGTTTTATCTTTGATTGCTCTCTAGTTGAGGAAAGAGGTTTTAAAGGGGATATCTCTATGCCATGAAACTGTTACTGTTATTCTTCTATGTAAAAGTCTTCTAGGAGGATTTGATAGTGAAGTTACCATCGATGTTAGGGATCCAAATGACTTTGTCTCTCTTATTATTATTCAAAATAACATTGAGCTTTCTAATCTTATCTTTATTGTCTTCATCTCTTTGAAATGCAACTTGTCCTATTCCCAAATTTCATCATTGTAGACATCCTTGACACTGATTTTTTGTTGGGGTTCATTTTCAGGAGACATGAGATATAAAGGATCAAGTTTAGTCCAGCTGTCATACCAAAAATCCACATCTCCTATTCCTACGTCTCACATGATGTTTTTATCCACCTCTTTCTTTATGATACAAAGTGTTTTACAACTTTGAGGTTGTCCTCTACTCCATTGAACTTTGGTAGGGTGCATATTGTGGAAGTACTTGAATTTCATAAAGTGTTTTCACAAAGAGTTTATAGTTCTGAGATTCTACCATTTTTTTGTTTGAAAGGCATGACAAGTGTCTGCAAGATTGTATAATATTTTGTATAATGTTTATGTACTTTGAAATTTGTGTAAATATTTTGTATAATGTTTATGTACTTTGGAATTTGTGTAAAGGTTTTGTATAATGTTTATTTACTTTGGAATGAGAATAATTTTGGCTGCCAACATTTATATATTCCTTTTCCTTTCAATCTTATTTTTTTTTTCTCTAACAAAACTTTTCATCCAAGGATTAAACAAACTAGACCTAAATAGTGAAATAGGCATATGGACTTAACTTCAGAGTTCAAACCAAATATTATTTGTAAATATGCCATCAAACTCAATCCTTTCCTCCTAGCTGGAGAAATTCTCGGCTTCATTACATTAAGTTACATGTATATAAGTCATTTATTTGTCTACAATTCATATATATACACAAGGAATAAGTAAATACTTGTATACTTTGATATGAAATAAGAACTTAGTAGAAAGATAATTGCATTCTATATTAAGCGTCATCAATTCAGTTTCATAGAAAAGATGAATATTTTATTCAAGGTTTACTAGACATAGAAAATTTGTACAAGTTCTCGTCCAAAAAAAGGCCAACACAGAAAGAGAAAGAAAAATTGAAAGCACTTATGTTTTAAATCTATCTCTTGGATTTACCCATGTTCCAGACATCAAGAGTCTCAATTTTTATTGTCTTTGTACCATTGTTGAAAGCAAACAAATTTGTGTCACCATAGCTGGCTAAAGATGGATAAACTCTTGATGTAATGCATGTCTTTCCACCATCACCAAAACTTTCAACAACAGAGTGATCAGTCTGGAAAAAAAATCAATCAATTGTCAACACAACACAAAAGAAAAATGAGTTGAAATTATGAGTTTTGAGTGCACTTGATATGAAAAAATTACCAAAGAAAGCTTACCAAACTCAGTAGCGACAATCTTTTATCGGTTAAATTTGTATCAACATATCCAACAAAAGATGGTTTATACATCTTTGGATGATTTCTAATGCTTGACGTATCAAATTAAAATAAAATAAAATAAAATGACAATTTTATCTTATTGCAAAAGCATAAGGATAACAACATTTTTTATGTTTATAATAATTTGATATCCAGAATTCATTGGCCCAACTAACTTAAATCTGCATCACATAAGATTTGTTAAATAGGCAGGGAATTTTCTATGAATATTTTTTCATTTTAAATAAATTTAAATCTGATATCTCTCATGTTTAAGGGAGGGATCTCACTACAATACTTGTTAATAAAAAAATTTGATCAAAAGATAAACCTTGAGGCATCAGAATACTTGAGAACCTTGTATTTATCTTGGGTCTTAGAAAATAATAAAAAATACAGATGTATACTCTTCCAAGTTTTCAGAAGACAGTGTTAGCCTGTTAGGAGTCCAAATGGACCAAGTCCATCATGAACTATCAAACCCCTAATAGCAAGGGCATAAAGATCAGCCCAACTAGGATCAAATTCTTCTGCATTTTCCAAGCTTGAAAAGGAAAATGTAACTTCAACATCAACCTATCATCCTATTAACACTCACAAATTAGCTCTATATTTTTCTTGTCATATAATTTCATATAAAAAACCACTTCAGATCATAAAACATCTTACATTATTGTAAATTTGAGAAATAGTCACATGCCCAGGAAAATGATATTGTAGGATGTCTAACATAAATTTTAGTGGCTGTTTACATGACTCAAACATGTAACTTATTATGTGTCTTAATAATTCATAAAAAAATATATATTTATTATTTTAAACAAAAAAAAAAAAAAAAAAAATCAAACCTGTGCAGGTGTGATTCCTTGAACTTCCACATTTTCTCCCTTGTTTAATTTATAATTTCTTAGCTCGATCTTTTGTTTTCTTAACATTTCCAATTCTTCAACCGGTCATTGAATCAAATGTTTGTCACTAGGATCAATCCATAATTTATGAGGAATAGCCTGAATTCCAGACCCATTTTTGTTGATGGAATCTGTTGGGAAAACGTCATATTCATTTGTCCATCCCCACAATTTTTTTTTGATTCTTGCTAGGATCATAAAAGGTCTGAAATGCATAAAAAGTACCATAATACAGTCTCAATCCATGTCATCCATTGATCATTGTATTATCCGGGACGTATCTATCTTTTTTTGTGTCATAGGTTCCAATGGTGTAGTAGTCAAATTTGGTAATATCCAGACTGACTTTCATAACATTGTTAATTTTGTCGTCATTAAACGATGTGTTCAAACCATTTGTTTTCTCCAATGATACTGGAAATAAATCAACACATTGCCAGTTTACAATCTTAGCAGATGAATGGAGTGAGCGGCTTTGGTCCATTTCATGAAGTCCCTACTCCGATACAATATTGCTAATCGTTTATCATTTTTCTAAAGCTGCCAACAATCATTCTCCAACGCCAATCTTGACCTAACCAAGCTATAGTTGGATCACCAAATTTGGTCTTGTTGATGCTTTCGTCCGCAACTATTAATGGGTTATTATGAAGCTTGATCCACTTACGGAGAAATGGATCAAACAAGTTAGCTGACATTGCATAATTTTGTACTTGAGTTTCTTTGTCATCCACTATTCTAGTGTATAGGACAACATGCTTATTTCACGAAAGAATAGTGGTTGATCCGGACTAAGTACCATATTTTTCGAACACCTCCGATGAATAAATTGTGGTCTCTAAATTGAGCCAGTTAATCATGTCAATAAACACTGAATTAGCTCAAACAATATTGTCTCATACGGCTCCATTTGGATTGTACTGGTAAAATAGGTGATAGATTCCATTGTAATACATTAGACCTATTAAAATAATAAAAAGGCAATAACCAAACTAATATAAATGAATTGATATTTTACCTAAAATTTAGTGAAAACTATTAAATACAAAACCTGATCTTACCAGTGGGATCTAATGTTGTTGTTCGGACCATCCGACCAAGACCACCCTATAAAATGAAATTAAATTAAAAATGATTAGTAAAGACATTTCAATGCAATTGAAAAAAGGTTCTCATATAAGAAAATAAATAAAAATATTATACAAGGATACAAAATAAATATATTAAATAAAAAATTTATATCATATTACTAACTAATCACAAAGTGTAGTAAGTTGCACATATATTGTGTTCATGATTATTTAAGAGGAGATAAAAACTTATTTGCATCAGTTATATCAAATTATACTATTTTTTATCGTGATTAAGTGATATATTAATATTAATATTATTTAACTATACTTTTTGTGATAACCATGTTTGTTAAGACAAATGTCATCATCTATTTATTGGTGTAATCATGAATAACGATCATATACAAATATTAAAAGCATATATTATATTACTATATATATCTTATTATGTGAATAGAACTAACATAAAATATATAAATAAAAATACATATGGAGAAGCAAATATAAATAAGTCACCAACATGATTGTGGTGGAGTGGTAAGTACTCATTTTCGATGCGAATTCGTATGTAATCGAAATTCAATATAGATACCGAAAGCCGGATGAAAATAATAATGATGATGATGATGATAGCCTGGTGAAAAAATTCTCACTACTCATTATTCAGAATGGAAGAAGAGGGCATGTTCTTTTACCTTCATATTTTGTGTAAACTCATGTGTTAATACTAATAAATTCACCTCAGGATATGAATATATAGAATTATCCAAACATAAAATAATACAAAACAAATATCAATTTGAGACACAAATTAAAACATTTAAAATCATCAGGTATTCCTACGAGATCTTGTGTTTTTTCTCATAAACAAATAGGAGAGACAATTAGAGAGAGAAAACATACCATTAATCCAATGCTTAGGAGGCTGGAAATGATATCCAGTTCTAAATAAGATTTTAACTAATATTCACATTTTCAAAGCATTGTTGTACTTGTTTTCACCTCTTCGCAAGTTCTTTCATTCTTTTCACATGGAGACTCAAATCTCTATTTTTCATTCAATTTATTGGACACCCCTTTTATTTCATCACAACCTTCTTTTTCGTTTCATTTTCAAGTTTTTGCTCACACACAATTTATTTTCCTCACTTTTTTTATAACGAGGAGTTCCTTCTTTTTACAACAAACTTCAAGGTTGAGTCTCACTCTCCTTTCCTTACTTTCACTTGAGTTTCTCTTCTCCTTTATTTTTACCCCCAACTTAAGCTTTTGGCCTAAGTTAGCTATTCAAACAAACCAATTCTTAGAAAAGGATTTATGAGTGACAAGTTAGGGACATATTTGGTTCAAGAGGTTTCAACAAGGTTGACAACAAATAGTTTAGGCTCAAATGGTGCCAAGATGTAGCACACCCACACAAGGTTGTCACAAAAGATAGGAAATTTGGGTTCCCTCTAAAAGATTTTTCCAAGATCATTTCTTGCATTCACCAAGGTTAGACAATTAGACTAACAAGGCAAATTCTAGGAATCAGCAAGCATGCTTTCAAGTAGTGTAACACGCTATATCCAAAAAGGGCAAATTGCAGCTTTCCAAGTGCTGTAGCAGCCGGACCACGCCGGCCATCCACGGACCATGGAGTGCACCACAGACCGTAGGTGTGGTCCATGGTTGGCCTGCCCAAGGGAACCTTGAGGATCCTGACCCACGACCTGATCAATGGACCGTTGGTCAGACCATGGTCCGTGGTTGGGGTCCATAGGTCGAGACCCCAAATTCTTAGTTTATGACCACGAACCACAGCTCACCAGGATGGGTCGTGGGTCAGACCATGGTCCGTCGACTGGGTTCATAGGTGGTCACCTGGCAGTTATTTTTATAAAACACCTATATAAGGATTTTTAACCCCCAAACCCCCTCATTCAACTCATTCACTCAAAACCCAAAAGAAAATCCTCTTAAATATTCTCTCTCTAAAAGTTGGAAGAAGAAGAAGCAATTGGAGCTAGGTCAAGAGAAAGTCTCCTAATCTTCAAGCTTTTGAGGGCATTGTAATCAAGGTATGATAGCTTTTCATCCTTGGATATCTTCCATCCATGGAGTCCCCTAGAACTCCCCCAATTTGATAAATAATTCCTCAATTCTAGCTAGGGTTTCTTCAATTGTTGTGGGTTATGTTGATTATGGATTCAATTGAGTGGATTGTGATTGTTTATGACAGAATTAGTATAATTACATGTTTTTAGAGTAAAAGTACATGTACCCATGCCTATTCCATAATTCTAACCTAGAATTCGTATAATTGGGTTGATGCCATGAAGGGAAACTTTGTGGATTTAGGTTTGTCCTTATAGGATTGATGAGTTATGATAAGAATTGCTTAAGAATGAAGCTTAGATGATGATCATGAGATCTAGGGCTTGGAGAGTAAGGAATATGATATGAATTATTGGTAATTGATATTATTGTTGAGGAAGGGATACTTCCCACATGAATTGCTTAATTATAAATATATGAATGTGAAAGTTTTTCTCACATGAATGATTCTAGGTTTGAAAGGATTTCTCACCTAAAATGAATCTAGACTAAAAGATTATGTAATTGATGAGGCGATTACCCTTGACGTCCATATATAAGGATATGAGGTGATTCCCATACTCCTTAGAATTGTACAAGAGGTGAGTTCCCACGTTCTTATTATGATGAATGGACATGGAGGCGAGTACCCATGATCCCTATGAAATAATGTGGAAGCGAGTACCCACATTATATGATGAATGGTGTGGAGGCGAGTACCTGCATCATATGATGAGGTTGTGGAAGCGAGTACCCACAAACTAAAAGTAAGTAAGGCAAGAGGCGAATACCCATTAGCCTTTATAAGCTAGGCAAAGAGGTAAATCCCCATGTCTTTAAAAGTAAGTATGAATAAGGTGATTGATGTTATGATAAATGATTAGCGTGGTTTGTTGCTAGATATGCCTTCCATGCGGTAAGTTGACTAGAGGTGGATGACCCAAGTCTTGGCTAAGGACGAGTAAGGTTGCTTGAGAAGTATTCCTTTCTTATTATGATATTGTTTTACATGCATTGATTATGCTATGGTTTGTATTGACTAACCATGATGTTTATGTTGTTTATGCTAGCTATCGTATTTAGTACTTGATTGTACTAACGCATACTCTTACCTACATTCTTATCAAATATAGGGTCCAGCGACATAGATTCTCACATTTGTGGCTAGATCTCTTGTTGATCAAGGAAGTGAAGATTTGGTGAGTCCTCATTGTGTTCGAGAATGTGATCACCCTTTCTCTTATGTTTTCCTTTATGTCTTGGACTATTGTATGGGCTGCATCCCAAGACTTTATTCATGTTGTTTAGATGGTTTGAGACTATGGTATTAGACTTCCGCTCGATTTTATAAAAGACTTTGATTGTATTGAAAAGTTTTAATTTCCGCTCATTTCTATTACTTTATGTTATGATATGCTAAGTGGCTTGTATGAGGCCTCTCGAGGTCTTATACGTCTTGTTACATCTAGGGGCTACCCTGGGTCGTGACAAACTTGGTAATCAGAGCACAAGATTTAGAATGGTTGTAGGATGTCTCAAACCACGTCAAATAGAGTCTTGTTCATAAGTGTGAAGCGCACCACATTTATGAATGAGAGGCTACTAGATGTTTAGGAAATTTCACTTCTTCATTTCTCTAAGTCGTTCCATGGAGTCTAACTCTATAAGGTATTTCTCCTAATCCTTACCTGATGGTTTTCAGGATATGACTACTAGAAGGGATAATGCTAGAAGAATTGAGGGAGACAATTTGCAAGAAGTTCCTCCCCAAGCTCTGATTGATCCTTTGACTGAGAATGTAACTAATGTGGAGTTTAGTTTGGATTTTGAAGTGTTGGATCAATCTATAAAGGTCCAATCCAATAGAGAGGTGGTAACCCCCGTGAACCCAAGTGCGGGTACGATGGTAGCAAGAGTGAGGGACTTTACAAGGATGAACCCTCTCAAATTTTATGGCTCCAAAGTTGAGGAGGATCCTTAAGAATTTATCGATGAGGTCTATAAGATACTTGATATTATGGGAGTGACACCGATAGAGAAGGCGGAGTTAGCCGCTTACCAACTCAAATGGGTTTCTCAAATTTGGTTTAATCAGTGGAAAAAAGCCAAGGCCGGAAGGAGCGAGTCCCATAGAATGGGAAAGGTTCAAAAGTGATTTTCTTGATAGATTTTTCCCTAGAGAGAGGTCAAGGTACTTGAGTTCATCAACCTTCGACAGGGAAATATGAGTGTGAGGGAGTACGCATTGAGGTTCACACAACTATCTAAGTATGCTCCTTCTATTGTGGCGGATTGTAAGACCAAGATGAGTAAGTTTGTGTCGGGAGTTTCTGACTTGGTTGTCAAATAATTCCACACCGCTATGCTTGTGCATGATATGAACATTTCTCGCCTTATGGTACATGCCCAACAAATAGAGGAAGAAAATTTCAAGGAAAGATCTAGGGAAGCAAAGAGGGCAAGAACAGATTATAGTAACTTCTCACATTCTAGGTCCGGTGAACGAGGTCGTTCAAGGTTTCGACAAATGTTCTCTGGGCAAGGTTCTTCTAATGCTCCTCCAAGGTCTAACAATGAAAGGGTGTTTAACCCTAAACATCAAGGAGATCGTAATAAGTGCATGATTCCTACTTATGCTAAGTGTGGGAGAAACCATAAGGGTAAGTGTCTAGCGGGTTCTAATGTTTGCTTCGGGTGTGGTAAGACGGGTCATAAGATAAGGAATTGTCCTTTGGTTACTAAGAATGAGAGAGATAATTGCCATAGGGCTCAACCCAACCCCTCATCTGGTCCAAGTAGTTAAGGCGCAAGTGCTCCAAAGCAAAATCGATTCTATGCTCTCCAAACTAGAGGTGATCAAGAAAGCTCCCCGTATGTGGTGACTGGTATGCTAAAAGTTTTTCAATTAGATATGTATGCTTTGTTAAATCCGGTTCCACTTTGTCCTTTGTGACACCTTATGTGGCCATTGTATTTGATGTACTCCTGAAAGTGTTATTAGAACCCTTTTCTATTTCTACCCCCGTAGGTGATTCTGTGTGGGCTTAAAGGGTATACAAAAGATGTCCCATTTTTTTGTCCCATAGAGTTACTTTTGTTGACTTGGTAGAACTTGATATGTTAGACTTTAATGTCATACTTAGAATGGATTGGTTGCATTCATGCTATGCTTCGATTGATTGTAGAACTTGGGTAGTCAAATTCCAGAGTCCAAATGAGCATATCCTAGAGTGGAAGGGGGGAAATTCTATGCCTAAATGTCAGGTTGTCTCTTGTCTAAAAGCTAGAAAGATGATCTCTAAAGGCTGCATCTATCATATAGATAGGGTGAGGGATGTGGATTCCGAAGTCCCTAGTCTTTAGTAGGTCCCCATTGTTAATGAGTTTCCAAAAGTGTTTCCCAATGATTTGCCCGGTATACCTCCAGAAAGGGAAATAGACTTTGGTATTGACCTTCTCCCCGATATGCAACCTATCTCTATTTCTCCTTATAGAATGGCTCTGGTTGAACTTAAGGAGTTGAAGGATCAATTGAAGGATCTATTGGATAAAGGTTTCATCCGATCGAGTATCTTTCCATGGGGTGCTCCGATTTTATTTGTTAAGAAAAAGGATGGTTCCCTCCGAATATGTATTGATTATAGACAATTGAACAAGGTGACCATTAAGAATAAATATCCTCTTCTAAGGATTGATGATTTTTTTGATCAACTTCAAGGTGCAAGTTATTTCTCTAAGATTGATCTCCGATCGGGTTATCACCAACTGAAGGTGAAAGAAGAAGATATTCTGAAAATGGCTTTCCGAACCCAATATGGTTACTATAAGCTTTTAGTAATGTCATTTGGTTTGAATAAAGCTCCAGCGGCGTTTATGGACTTGTTGAATGGAGTGTTCAGACAATATCTTGACATGTTTGTGATCATGTTTATCGATGATATTTTGATCTACTCAAGAAGTGAGAATGAGCATATTGATCATTTGAGGATCGTATTGCCGATCCTTAAGGACCAACAACTTTTTGAAAAGTTTAGCAAATGTGAATTTTGGTTAAGGTCTGTAGCTTTCCTTGGTCATATTGTGTCCAACAAGGGTATTGAGGTAGATCCTAAGAAGACGGATGTGGTCAAGAGTTGGCCTAGACCTCTATCACCTTTGGATATTAGAAGCTTTTTGGGTTTAGCCGGTTATTATAGAAGGTTTGTTGAAGGTTTCTCTTCAATTGCCTCTCCTTTGACAGTTTTGACTCAAAAGAAGGCTAAGTTCATATGGTCGGAAGCGTATGAGAAAAGTTTCCAAGAGTTGAAGGATAGACTTACTTCCGCTCTGATGTTGACCTTACCAAAAGGGACGGATGGTTTTATGGTTTATTGTGATGCCTCAAGAATTGGGCTAGGTTGTGTTCTAATGCAAAATGGGAAAATAATTACCTATGCCTCAAGGCAACTTAAGATACATGAGAAGAATTATCCTACTCACGACCTTGAGTAAGCGACGGTGTTATTTGCTCTAATGATTTGGAGACACTATTTGTATGGAGTGCATGTTGATGTGTTACCGATCACAAGAGCTTGCAATATGTGTTTAGTCAGAAAGACTTGAATCTTCCCCAAAGAAGGTGGCTTGAATTATTGAAGGATTATGACATGAGTGTTCTATATCACCCCGGCAAAGCTAATGTAGTAGCGAATGCTCTTAGTTGACTATCAATGGGTAGTGTTGCTCACATTGATGATGATAAGAAATAATTGGTACGAGATGTACATAGATTGGCCCGTTTGGGTATTCGGCTGAAAGACTCTACCAAGGGTGGTGTGATGGTTCATAATGGTTCCAAATGGTCTTTTATGAGTTATGTGAAAGCTAAGCAATGTTTAGATCCAATTTTGGTAGAATTGAATGAGGCGGTACTCAAGAAGTTCGTTAAGGCTTTTTCCCAAGGGGGAGATGGGGTACTTAGATACCAAGGTCATTTATGTGTTCCTAATGTTGATGATTTAAAGGAATATATTTTGGCAGAAGCCCATAGTTCTCGATATTCTATTCACCCGGGAGCCACCAAGATGTACTGTGACTTGCAGGAGGTCTATTAGTGGAATGGGATGAAGAAGGACATTTTGGGGTTTGTGGCTACGTGTTCGAATTGCTAACAAGAAAAGGTTAAGCATCAAAAACTAGGAGGATTATCCCAAGATATAAGTACTCCTACTTGGAAGTGTGAAGAGGTGAATATGGACTTTATAGTAGGGTTGCCACGTACTCGGTGCCAATATGATTAGATTTGTGCTATAGTAGACTGAATGACGAAATCGGCTCATTTCATTCCCGTCAAGGTTTCTTATGCGGCGGAAGACTATGCCAAGTTGCATTTGAGGGAAATGGTAAGATTTCATGGTGTGACATTGTCCATTATCTCTGATAGAGGTACTCAGTTTACTTCTCAGTTTTGGAAATCATTCCAAAAGGGTCTTGGCACAAAAGTGAAGCTTAGTATGGCTTTTCACCCATATACTGATGGACAAGTGGAGTGAACGATCCAAACTTTAGAGGATATGTTGAGAGCATGTGCCATCAATTTCAAGGAAAGTTGGGATGATCACTTGCCATAGATAGAGTTTGCTTATAATAATAGTTACCATTCTAGTATTGGTATGGCCCCTTTGAAGCTCTTTATTGTAGGAGGTGGTCTCCTATAGGGTGGTTTGAAGTGGGCGAAGTTGTCTTGATCAGACCTGAGCTAGTTCATGAGGCTATGGAAAAGGTCCGGCTCATTAGAGAGAGGTTGAGAACAGCCCAAAGCCGACAAAAGTCCTATGCTGATGTTAGAAGGAGAGACCTTGAGTTTGAGGTTAGTGATTGGGTCTATTTGAAAATCTCACCCATGAAGGGTGTGATGAGATTTGGGAAGAAAGGAAAACTTAGTCCTCGATATGTAGGTCCGTATAACATCTTTAAACGTGTTGGTAAGGTTGCTTATAAGTTAGATTTGCCAAATGAGTTGGCAACTGTGCATCCCATTTTCCATGTCTCTATGCTTAAGAAGTGTGTTGGAGATCCGACATCCATAATTTCCCTTGAAGGTTTGGGAGTTGATGAGTGTTACGACCCAGGAGTACCCCTAGATGTGACAAGGCGTATTGAACCCCGAAAGGTCTCATACAAGCCCCTTAGTATATCATAACATAAGATAAAAGAAATGATGCGAAATTTAAAAACTTAATCCATACAATCAAAGTCTTTATAAAAGCAAGCGGAATTCTAGACTTGTCTCATTATAGCCATCTAATACAATACTTGAATTGAACCAAGGATATAACTCTTACAGCATAGTTCAAAAATGAAATAACTAGAATGAAACTACTAAATGAAGATATCCATCCTCGAATCATGAGGACTCACCAACTAGCAAGGAGAATGATCAATTCCAAGCTCTAGCCACAAGGGGAACCAAATTGAGTGCCAATCCCTACACTTGGGGAAAATGTAGAAAATATGGGTTAGTACAAAATGCACTAAGTTTGATAGCCATGCATAAAAACCTTGAAACATGCTAAAAATGACATTTTAGTTAAAATGCATGAACTTTACAAAGTTTGGAAATCATCATGAACTTGTGTAAAAGCACAAGTCATAAGCATATTCAACATGTAGATCACCATAGCGTAATAGAGCCATCCCATAAGTAACCCTAAGTTATATGTGTGCAATGCATATATAAGATCCCATAATCCTATCTATACTAAGTACCACTTGTAGGCCACCATAATCGTACTTACCATTCTTTGATCTCATCCTTTGTTCATACTCATAGACAAGGAAACATTCATCTTTAATAAGTCATATCAAGGAAAGCAACTCATAGAAACAATCCACATTAAGCATACTTCATTTCATAAACCATCATAACATAAAAGGAACACACCATAACTACTCTCAAAGCCTACTTGTGCAATGCATGGATGAACTCCCATACCCCCACCCACACTAAGTAGTGCATTCTTGAGAAGCCATAGTTTATAATCATTCATTCTAGGGGTAACCCTTAACCGACATAGACCATGTTAACTAAACATGGAATCCGGTGTCTCCCACACCAAAAAGAGTTGGTCCATTTGCCTAAGGTAGAACCGGTAACATTTAGCTTAGGTGGATCCACTAGCTAATAACCTATGAGGGCAAATAGTTTATGGTGTATGGAGATTGCTACTAGAACCCAACCATACTAGGGAGAGCTTCCATCTCACACTACCCACTCGGTGCTAAGCACTACATTCCTATGAAGTAGTAATTCTCTATTAACATCATCATCCATGAAGGGGTTCCCCTTGGCCTACCGATTTAATATACATAATTAGAATAGCTCATTGACTCCTCATGAAAGGGCTGCCCTAGGCCTACTTATTCAAGACAAAGCCTTAGAATACTTAATTAATCCCTCATGAAAGAGGTACCCTTGGCCTACCAATTCAAGGTATATCAATCAAGATAACTCTTTAGACCATGCGTGAACAACTATCACCATCCATGATCATTCTCAGTTTTAGATTTATTTAGATGAGAAAAGCCTTTCAATCTTAGAATCATCATTATATGAGAAAACCTTTCACATCATGTTAATTATGTGTTTATGAGAATAGCCTTTCAATCAGGACAACAACATTATCATAGTCATGGACACTTCACTCTCAAAGTGGTCTTAAAGCATGTACATATATCTTATAGTCATGCATAATTCTCATAAATTTCCCTTCAAGGACCATAGATCGTGATTCATCAACACATATAGAATTACTACATTAGACATGGATAACAACATATTTCAAGTAATCAATTCATTACATTCATAATTCTATAACATTCTACCAACATCAATCAATACCCACACTTTAAGATCCAATTTGAGAAAATAGGATAATTCATGGATTCTTGAGGAATTCAACTTAAAATCATGTATACTCATCAATATATCCATAAATAAACATAATATGATTGTTAAAAATGAATTTGAAAGGAATCCATGAGATTGAAGTCAAACCCTAACTTTTGGGTTTTCTAGCTTTGAAATTAGGGGTTTTGAAGGGGCTCTATGGGTGAAGTCTTCCCATAGATGAAGAGATACCATACCTTACTGAATATTTCCCACGAATTTGAGGAGAAAAGCTTGATTCTTCAACCCTAGCTTCACCTTTCTTCTTCTTCTTCTTTGAGTTTCTAGAGAGAGGATTTTGGGGAAAAATTGGTTATGGATTTTGGGTTTTGGGATTTATGAGGTGAATGGGGTGGTTAATGACTTAAAAAGGTTTATATATATGAATTAATACTATACAAAATGACTCCACTTAATACTAACTAAAAAGGAAATTACCTAAAGACCCTTACCTTTAACTGCCAAGAGGCAGTCCCCAAGTGACCACCCACGACCCTTACTGACGGACCATAGTTGGACCCACAGCCCATGCTGGTGAGGTGTGGGTTGAGCTACTAGAACTCCTCAATTGGCCTCTTGACCCACTACCATCTCTCACGGAGCGTGGACCACCCTACGGGGTGTAGGTCCCTCTGTGGGTTACTGTTTTGGGCAGTTTTTAGGGGATTTCTAGGGCCCTTCTCAAGGACCCTTGGTTGGTCCTTGGGGAGTAGTACCTTGACGTTAAACCCCTAAACCCTTCATTCTAAGTATGAGGAGCACATTTTACGACTCTAACACTTATGACAAGCTCTAGTTAAGCCTATTAGTTTCTGGGGTATTACAATGAGAGCCTTTCATATGAGGAAGTTTCAGTTGAGATTTTGGACGGGAAAGTTAAGAAATTGAGAAATAAGGAAATAGCTTCCGTGAAGGTTTTGTGGAGAAACCACTTATTTGAGGGTGCTACATGGGAGGCCGAGGCCGATATGAAGTCCCGATATCCTTATCTTTTTTCTTCTACTCTAGCTTGAGGTAATGAATTTCCTCCTGGTTTGTTCTATGTTTAGAAGTCATGTGTGTTTTATATGTTTCCATGATTTCTTTGTATGCATGTTCATGAAATAGTTTGAGTCTTGAAAGAAATAACTTATGCGAATGATTTTTCCTCATGTGGTAGTGCATTGAGTATGAGTTGTCTATAGACTTCATAAGATGAGTTGATGAAAATGTTCTAGATATGCTTTTTGAGATTGAATTGTATATGAGTCCATGAGATTGTGTTGAGCATGTTTTTAAGTTGGGAGATGATAATTCCTCCTTGAATATAAGAAATCTAAAATTTCATGCATATTGGGTTGTTAGATGTAGTTCCTACTTCCTTATGGTGCATTGAGTATGTTGGTTTGGAGTTGATGTTTCTTCCTTAGTTGTGTGCATTTAGATGAGTTGCATACATAATGGGCTGCTAGTCTAGAGTCTTTTCATTTAGAAACGTGCTTAGAATTTCATTCGAAGACGAATGATCCCAAGGGGGAGATAATGTAACACCCCGTATCCAAAAAGGGCAAACTGCAGCTTTCCAGGTGCTACAGCAGTCGAACCACATTGGCCACCCACGGCCTGTGGAGTGGATCACGGACCGTAGGTGTGGTCCGTGGTTAGCCTGCCCAAGGGAACCCTGAGGGTCCTGACCCACGACCTCACCAACGGAACGTTGGTCAAACCATGGCCCGTGGTTAGGGGTCCGTAGATTGAGACCCCAAATTCTTAGTTTGTGACCATGAACCATGGCTCACTAGGACGGGCTGTGGGTTAGACCACGGTCCATCGACTCCGTAGGTGGTCACCTGGAGGTTATTTTTAGGGGCAATTGGTTCTTTTCCGATTTTAATTAAATCAATGTGGTGTCATTTTGACTAAGTCTAAAACACCTATATAAGGATTTTTAACCCCTAAAACCCCTCATTCAACTCATTCACTCAAAACCCAAAAGAAAATCCTCGCAAATATTGTCTCTCTAGAAGTTGGAAGAAGAAGAAGCAATTGGAGCTAGGTCAAGAGAAAGTCTCCTAATCTTCAAGCTTTTGAGGGCATTGTAATCAAGGTATGATAGCTTTTCTTACTTGGATATCTTCCATCCATGGAGTCCCCTAGAATACCCCCAATTTGATGAAGAATTCCCCAATTCTAGCTAGGGTTTCTTCAATTATTGTGGGTTATGTTGATTATGGATCCAATTGAGTGGATTGTGATAGTTTATGATAGAACTAGTATAATTACATGTTATTAGAGTAAAATTACATGTATCCATGCCTATTCCATAATTCTAAACTAGAATTGATATAATTGGGTTATTGCCATGAAGGGAAACTTTGTGAGTTTAGGCTTGTCCTTATAGGATTGATGAATTATGATAAGAATTGCTTATGAATGATGCTTAGATGATGATCATGAGATCTAGGGCTTTGAGAGTAAGGCATATGATATGAATTGTTGGTAATTGATGTTATTGTTGAGGAAGGGATACTTCCCACTTGAATTGCTTAATTATGAATGTGTGAATATGAAAGGTTTTCTCACATGAATGATTCTAGGTTTGAAAGGATTGCTCACCTAAAATGAATCTGGACTGAAATATTATGTAATTGATGAGGCTAGAGGTGATTACCTTGACCTCCATATGTAAGGATATGAGGTGATTCCCATACTCCTTAGAATTGAACAAGAGGTGAGTCCCCACGTTCTTATTATGATGAATGGACATGGAGGTGAGTACCCATGATCCCTATGAAATAATGTGGAGGCGAGTACCCGCATTATATGATGAATGGTGTGGAGGCGAGTACCCGCATCATATGATGAGGTTGTGGAGGCGAGTACCTGCAAACTAACATTAAGTTAGGCAAGAGGCAAATACCCATTAGCCTTTATAAGTTAGGCAAAGAGGCGAATCCCTATGTGTTTAAAAGTAAGTATGAATAAGGTTATTGACGTTATGATAAATGATCAGCATGGTTTGTTGCTAGATATGCCTTCCATGAGGTAAGTTGACTAGAGGTGGATGAACCTAGTCTTGGCTAAGGATTAGTAAGGTTGCTTGAGAAGTATTCCTTTCTTATTATGATATTGTTTTATTTGCATTGATTATGCTATGGTTTGTATTGACTAACCTTGATGTTTACGTTGTTTATGCTAGCTATCATATTTAGTACTTGATTGTACTAACACATACTCTTGCCTATATTCTTATTAAATATAGGGTCTGGCGACATAGATTCTCACATTCATAGCTAGCTCTCTTGTTGATCAAGGAAGTGAGGATTTGGTGAGTCCTCATTGTGTTCGAGGATGTGATCACCCTTTTCTCTTATGTTTTCCTTTATGTCTTGCACTATTGTATGGGCTGCGTCCTAAGACTTTATTCATGTTGTTTAGATGGTTTGAGACTATGGTATTAGTCTTCTGCTCGATTTTATAGACTTTGATTGTATTGAAAAGTTTTAATTTCCGCTCATTTCTATTACTTTATGTTATGCTATGCTAAGTGGCTTGTATGAGGCCTCTCAGGGTCTTATACTGCTTGTTACATCTAGGGGGTACCCTTGGTCATGACAAGTAGAAACTCACCTTACATGGCACTTCAAATACAATCATTTAGAACAACTCTACAAAGTCAAAAATCTTGCGTTCGATGTTTATTCAAGGCTCACATCAATTCACAGCTAGTCAACATAAGAATAAAAAAGATCATTCAAAAGTTAAGTCACACAAAATTCTTCTTGACATATCAACACAAGACACATCTCTCATCATGAGTACTATCCAAGACATCGATATTGGACTTAATCAATCCTCGAAAGTCAATAATGACAAAACAAGCATCCTCAATCATTTCACAACCCAAAATCAAGGGACATTGGATAGAGAGATAAATTGAAACCAAAACAAAAATATCATAAGGAAAACCAAAATACTACAATATCTCAAAATAATACTAATATAAAAAAAAATACAATCCAAAAAGGGGAATATAGGCACATGTGCCTTCACCCCACCAAAAATAATCAAGCAATGTCCTTAATGCTATCAAAATATAAGTACAAGAGGAGAAATAAGTGAAAGGTCCCCTTGACAGGCTATGTGTATGAAGAACTTTGATCTTGACGCTTGGAGGGGATGATATCATCTCAGGCAACAGTACCCGACACAGTAGAAATGGCAGGCAACATGGTAGAATCAACCAGGGCATAAAGTGCCCCGCACATGGATATGAGGAAAGTGGACTCTGAAGACTCTTGGTTTTTTCAATTCTGGCACGCTCGACAGTCTATGACTAACATTGCCAAACATGTTCATTGAATCTCCAAAGGAGATTAAGGCACAAATGATGCCTGAACAAATACCAAACGTAAAGTTAAACTCGGTGGACCCGATGCAGTTCACCTAGTATAGTTCTGTGGATCGCCGAATATGTCCCTGTTCGCTGAAGTTGATAGTACCAATTTTTAGAAAAATTTGGGTCAGAAGGAGAACATAAAGATATATGCCCAATCATTTCGGCGCATCGCCGAATGGGTACTTGCATTGCCCAATGCATCATTTTCAACTTTTTGACTTCATTTCACCCTGCACTCACAACACACATTATTGAAAGCAAATAAAATAAACTTAATTGGGTTGCCTCTCAATAAGAGTCTTATTAACGTCGTGGCATGACACATGTCTTACTCATCAAGGGGATGGTGTCACTAGGAAATGTTTTCTTTTGACTTGGATTTAAATAGGTAGAGATCTGGCAAGTCTCCAGTTGCTTGATTGACACGAAATGAGAACTAACCATTTAAGTCAATGTGGAGAAGTCATTTTTTTCAAAACTTTCAACACCTTGTCGGACCTTTCAACCTTGTTGAAGATCCTTGCTAGTATATCATCAATTCGGTTTTCTATCGGTCCACCTTCTTTCGACATGAGATTATCATGAGGTGGAATATATCTATCTTTTTCAAGTTCACGATCTCTCCAATCGCTCCAACCATTATCCCTATCCTTGTTCCAACATTAGTTCCCACCCGACCTTGGATAATTTGGATGAGAACCACCCAATTAATTCACTTCTTCATTGTGCAATGCCTCAAATTTGGCATCCTCCGAGCACTGCCCCCTACATGTTCCAATTGTATTTACCATTTTGAAACCACCTCCATGACATGGTTGGATAAAAAATCGAGTATAGTCATCATTTTTGCCAAATTTCCATCACGCTCATGATTTTTCTTCATTTGTTCCTTGCTCATACTCCACTGTAGAAAAGATATTTGATCCTCTCTAGTGTACCATGCTCAGTTTATCTTGGTCATATCATCCAACAACGTTGTTGCTACATTAAATAATTATCGCATCAGCCCACCTCGGATGAGTTGTTAATCGAGTCCAGGCTATAATAGAATTATTGTAGCAGAAAATTATCTGTAACATCATGTGTTGGACATTGTGGAAAAAACTTTTGAAACTGCAACCAGATCTCGTGAAGAGATTCACCAGCCACTCTTTTGAAGTTTTGCATGTTGTCCCAAAGATTTTACATTTTTGAGGGACTAAAGAATCTTTCAAGAAATGCTTCGATTAATTCCTCACATGAATTGATAGAATCATTCAGCAATTCGGCCAACCATCCGGTAGCTTCCACCATTAAGGAGAAGGGAAATAATCTCAGTCGAATAGATTCTTCTAAGATGTTTTTGAAGACGAATCCACAAAGTTTTGGAGGGTCTTCATGAGAAAGTCCCCACAAATATTCCCTTAATTTGGAGAAATTGTAACATGGTTCCAATTACGTGAAACGTCGCTCTCCCATTAGTAGGAGGAAACTCAATGGCTCCATTGCTTTCAAGGACATTCATATGCATATCGTTCATGTCACCCATGTGATCATTTTTCCCTTTGTGACTAGCGTCGTGACTACCATTTTTTCTTATGGTTCTACTTGCAAATGGGCAAAACAACAACACCAAACAAATATCAATCTACTACAACTAAACAAAGTTACAAACTAACTTAACAACTTGAATACTTACCTAGCACTCCCCGACAATGGCCCCATTTTTGGTAACACTCAAATTACCCTATAAATAATTAGAAGAGTAAGTGGTTGTCAACAATAAAAATACCCAACAAAAAGTTGGGGTCGAATCCCACAAGGAGTGGTTTAAGGATAAGAATTCAACTAGGAAATTAAGAGTGCTGACCGATTCATTGTAGTAATTAAAAAGATTAGGTGGATGATTCCACTAGATTTACAATAATGGTTTTGGTATCAATTATCGCAATTAAACTAAAAATGCAAGGATTTCACAAGTAAGAGATGACCTAGGGGTGTGGGTATTGGTATTGATGTCAAATAGGGGTATAAGTGCTTGCTCGATAGTGCTAGACAAACATGGATAGACTTGGTAATCTTCAATGACAATAATATTGTTCGATCTCATAGCATCATATCATAGAATCTCCTTTTGGTCTCATCTATGTAAACTAAAAATCAACCCACTACCTTATGGAAATCTCTCTTTCGAGCAGATTTGGCAACTAGAATTGAACCACAATTCTCTTTTGAGAAAAATATAGAAATCAAACCTAAGTTACATGCATCAAGTTATTTACCCACTTCAATTGATCTCTTATGAGTATCAATTAGAGATGTAGACTAGGATTAAGTTTGCAGCATTAAACCATGAATTAACCCCATGCCAAATAACCTAAATCCATGGATGAATAGTAATAAAACAGAGAAAAGCATAAGACCCACTAAATAAAATCAACACAAAACCCCATAATCACAGCCCTAGATTTAGGGTCTTAGCCAAGCATCATAAAAATAAAAGAAATTATAGCTATGTTGTTAATAGCCATAAATGTGTTGATATTAGAAAATAATGTTCAACACGCACTTCAATTTCAACACTCAATTGTCAATTACAAGAGTTTATGAAAACCCCAAAAATAAGAAGTATATTTTATCTAATATGTTTTCTGCTTCATAAAAACTTCCAAAACTCCTATTTCTCTTTCTTTTAGGCTATTGGTAGTTTCCCCAAAATTAAATTCCACGTGTGACATGTTCGGCAACATTAGTCCGGCTTACCTAACACATTCGGAAAATCATCGTTTGCTCTTTAGCTTGCCCTTCTTTTGCTTCAAGTTTTAGGTGTTTGAACTTCAGATGGTGAACTCGATTGAGTAAGCCTTTCACATTCAGTGAATCACCGATTACAACCATATTCACCCATTCTTACTCAGGAGTCTGTCACATTCGATGATGGACCTTCTAGCTCATCCATTTTACTTTGGCAAATCATGGTTTCAACTTTAGTTTGCCGATCTACCTTGAATTTGTTCAATTGGGAAAAGTGTCAACTTGGGCGAGGTCTGGCCAATTGCGCGATCCGCTCTTTTGGTTAGGCGACTACTAGTTGGGAATTTGTACTTTTTATGTTTTTGGCCTCTTTTTCATGTATTCATCATTACATTTTCCTTTAGCCTTCAAAGCTGCAAGACATCAAAACATCATCAGAACAGGACATGAACAGGCATTAAGGACACTAATTGTTGAACTAAAAATGTCTCAAATGAGTGGAAATATATTACTCATCAACATGACATGAAAACTCTTCAAGATGGATCAATTTCACTTCCTAGACATGAACATTGGAGTTATTTTTCACATTTACCACCTAGTAAGTATGGAGTCACAAAAAGAGTCAAAACATTATCACAAAGTCATTCAGTTCCACATTCTTTTTTCACAAATTTTTTAGAGGGGTGCTCATTTATGATTCAAATGGCTTGACTAAGAATATTAGTACCAAATAAATCACAACCTCACATCAAATCAACAACAAGGCCAACAACACCCAACAAAACGCGATTAGCCCTTATGAATGACGTCACTCAATCTATCATTGGGCAAATTTAAGCATTTATGTTGAGTTGTCACTAGGGCTACTCTAATCTCACAAGCTACGAGTACTCAGACTTCCCCTGCTTCAAGGCATAAAAATAGATACCACCATGATGATTTTTTATCATAAAAAGAAACTAAAAAAAAAAAGTAAAATAAAACTGTAATCAAAATGATAATCAAAAAGATCAATCCACACAATATAAGCAAAATCCTAACAAGGGAAATCAAAAATACTAATCCAGAATATCAATCCAAATCATCAATGAAATAGTAAAAACAAACCCAATGGAACACCCCCAACTAAAAATGGTATTGTACCCTCGCAGCACAACTATGAAAAGCATAAAAAGAATATGAAGGGTCTCTATGGGCTGCCTCAATCCTCTTCACTCTCAGTGGCCTCTATGTCCTCAGCTCTCTCATTATCACTCCACGGAGCTGGTTCCTACAACCTCATCTGGCCTAGAAGTCGGGAGTGGATCATTCGCCTTCAACACATTCCAAAGGCCTTTGACCCCTTTCCATATCCATGTGAAGAGCATGTACCTACTCTTCTCCAGCTTCTTTATCTTGCTATGAGAGAGGCTTAACTCACCATGTGACTTGGCCAAACCGGCGTATGCCGTCTCCAAATTGTCAAGATGAGCTTTCTACTTTCTTTGATCTCTCACATAATAATCAAACTCTTGTTATGGCACATATGATACCGGCCCAGAAGACGACTCACCCGGCCCTTGAGGCAGCCTCGTCACTATCTCCTTCACAATTTTCAGCTCACTAGCCAATGATTTGAATGGCCCATAAATCGGAGGTATATGAGAATTCTCCTCCACATACACAGACTTCCCCAAATTAACCTTCTTTTTCTTGCACTTTACCACAGCGCCTTTGCCGCACATCTTAAGAGGAAAGATTTGATTTTTAGGTTCCACCCAAGTATCAGTCATGTGCACTTCCACTTCGGCCAGTTTGCATAGCTATGTGATCAATAAAGGAATAATAGGGGAGATGCTATAGAGCTTGAACTCCCAGAACTCATTTACAATCAAGTTTCCTATATGAAATGGGAAATCATTCGGTAAACATGCCACGATATGTGCCCGCAACACCGGAATGCTACTAATGTTCCCATTTGGGGAGATTTGGCTGCATACAATAGAACATCTATGTTCTTGTCAAATCAGAGAATAGAATTTTAGCCTTTGTGATAGCCCATGGGACATTTATGCTCGGGCATAGCTTTAATGCTAGCCAAGAACCCAACTCACAATTCGTAGTCGTAAAGGCCTCAATATCGGGATCTAGAAACCCATAGATGACATTTATAGCTTTTGGCATATAATTAACGACCTTTCCCCGAATAGTTAACAACCTTGTTGACATGTGGGTCTCTAAAAAGGTTGGAATATAATTACCTCACTCATTGCTCATTTTCCTTGCATGGTTCAGGAGAAAGACAAATTCATCCAGAGTTCTCCAACCTTTGGTAGAAGTTTTGAAGGATCTCGACCATTTTATCAAGTTTTATGCCATTGTTGATGAGCAATTCCTTCATGATCAGATCAAAATAGTAGTTCTCCTAAGCTCTGAGAGACACAAATCGATGTTGGTCATATTCGACCGCAATTTCCTTTTCAAAACCAAGTTGTTGTGCCATTCTTGACTTTTTAGAAATCTAAAAATCATAATAGCATGAAAGTGTAAGGAACATGTGTTAAACAATGTTATTCTATTGGTAGAAGTCAAAGAAAAGGGTTAGGAACCAATCTGAAACCGAAAATAGACCTACTAAAAAATTGAAAACTAATAAGAAATGGTATCTGATCTTGCAAAAGTGAGACCATGTTCACTTAAGCAAACATCGCAAAAGCAACCAAGAGGCTATTTATGCAGAAATTGCAAAAGTGAGGAGGGGTCGCTAAAGTGAAGTTCGCTTTTACGATAATGAGGTCTTTTACGGACTAGTCGCTTCTCAGTATGAACAACCAAATCGTTGTGCACAATTTTGCACAAGAATCAACTTTCAATAGTTCATATCCAACAATAACCAAACTATCAATTGAAAAACTCAATCATTTCAGTACAAAAACTTCAAAAATCACCTCTGAGTTCTTGAGAGAATTTTATCAAACACATGGTGTACAACCTATATACTTTTTATCCATTTGACCATGAAATAGATACTCAAGACTTCCCCAAATATAATAAATCAACCCACACATATTCATTCAACAAATAATAAGCAACATTCGGCCAACAGACATACAAATTTAACCCCCCAAGTTGAGAGGTTTTCCCCCCCATATAATACACTCAACTTTAAACAAAACAACAAGAGTTCGAGAAAAAATTTAACATTTTAAGAGAGTAAGAGTGAGAGAGACATAACAGATTGTGCTTTCACAATGAAGACCAGGAGTTTTGGAGTAGTTTTGAGATAGACTAGGAATAAAGCAAGAGTTTGGACCTTTCATTTTTTTTCTTCTAACCGTTTGGCTCCTGCATTCCGACTTTTGAAAACCTTACCTTCGCTTAAGTGACATTCTGGTTGCTTTTTCAACCTTTCATTAAAGGTCAGGGTGCACTTTTGCGAGTACCCTCTGCTTAAGTGGTGTTCACTTTAGCGAGAGGGTGCCACTTTTGCGAAAGTTGCTTAAGCGAACCTCTGTTCGCTTTTTGCAACTTCAGATGCCTTTTTCAGCAGGTTGCTCAGTGTCTATTTTGGCAGACTCAAGGCCTATTGGGCGATCTGTACAGCCTTATTGGGCGAGCCTGGATGCCCAAAAAGTTCCTCAAGTCATCTTTTGAAGGGTTTTGACCCCCAAATTTCATTTCCTTCTAGATCCTTCCCTCCAAACCTATTCAAATTAAATCCACATACTCTAAAATCATGAGGATTATTCAAACACAAAAAATTAATCTAAGCTAAAACTCAAAAACTCAAAATTAAACTACGAACCTAATTTATTTGGATACTGATGGGTTGCCTCCCATCAAGCACACAATTTAACGTTGCGGTGCAATGTCGGGTTCATTACAATGAACCTTCTCCCTAATTTTAGATTAATTTCTCTCTGAAGAGCATGGGGGGTGCATGAGAGCATCAAGAGTTTCACTCGACCTCTCCACTTTGAAGACTTGAATTTCTTACCCAACTTCACATCATTTATTTGTTAGGGAGCATTGGGTAAGAGTAAGAGGATCACTAGGCCATTAAGCATTGAATTTCATAATCCTTTGCCTTCCAGTGAGTGACACTCTCACTTTAAAATGAACTGAATTGCCATATATGATATTTTTGGCTTTTTCTCGCAACTCTAGTATCATTTCTTTGATTTTGGAATCTTGGAATTTTATATGCTTGGATAGGTTGCAAATACCCAAGATTTCATCCATGTTAGTCATAACCCCTTCTTCTTGAAATTCCAACCCCATTCACTCTTGTTAGCCATTTAACAAGGAGTAGCACCTACCCCAATTCTTATTCTCATAAAGGCCTCGAGAGTTGCAATAATGGACCTAAGTTCTCAATAGAGACATAAGATGTAGGAGCTTTTCACTATGTTCAAGCCTTAGGACCAAGCTCATAAGTCAAGATTGACTCACCACACCAACAAGGACATGGGTTATCAACATAGGGCCTACCGAGAGGACGTTGTGATGGAGGTTCTCCCGTTAGTAGAGGCTAAGTGTCTAGTAACAATCTCTTTGTCCCTAACTACATGCTCTTATAGGATTTATCTTGGAAAGACATAGCTAGTGGATCCACCTAAGTTAGAAGTTTGAGGTCCTTGTCTTGGAAAGTAAGGACATCTTTTTTCGATGTGGGACCAAGACACCGGATTCCACGTTATAGCTCACGTGGTCTATGTCGGTTAATGATAAATATCCCACAAAATGAACCAAGTTGTTTCTACAGGTTTTATGAAGCTTTTTTTATGATTTCTAGATGCATTGACTATGTTCACAATATATGATTCTTCTTTCAAGGTTTTACTATGTTTTAGCTTGGTCATGCGCATATCATGTTTTCCTTTATGTCCTCCTATGATCATCTTTCTTTATTATGCATATCCCTCATACTTATTACATCTCATGTACTAATGCATACTTGTTCCTACATTGTCTCATAATGTAGGGTTTTCCGTTTCTTCTCCTCCTGCTCATGGCAAGATTTGAATTGCTACCTATTGCTTTGATTTGGTGAGTCATCATACTTTGTGGACAAGACCATGAAGACCTTAGTTATTGATGTCATTTACTTTTGAGACATTTTACATGGTATTTGGGTTATGTCCAAACCATTCTACTAATGTTTAGAAAGGCTTGTTAAGACTATGATTAGACTTCCGCTTTTATGTCAAACTCTTCTATTGATATGAGATTTTCTACTTTGGTCTATTATGTTGTGTTGTATGTATGTAAAGTGGCTGTTCTAGGGCCTCTCAGAGTCTTATACACCATGTCACGTCTAGGTGTACTTTGGGTCGTGATAGATTACCAAAACACCCCCAATTAAAAACAAGCCTTTTAGTTAAAATTTAATCCACTATTTCTTTCGTAGTCCTACAACCTTGCGCTGCAAACTCCTTCGCGAAGAGCCGTTACTTTCAATTCTCACGCTCTGAACAGATGCCAACATCTCTATTTCTGAACAGAGGCAACTTATCATTTCACACTCTTAAAAACTATCCAGCGAAGATATCATTGTCCCATTAAACAGACAACTTGTACAAAAGAACAAGTATGCCCTGTTATATCCGTTGTGCTATACTTGCTGCCTTAGTAAAACAAATCTTGTGTTTCACTATGTTATTCATTTTTCTTTGTGAGCAGGTTATACACATTAACCTTTATTCTTCTCAAGCAAAACATACTTCAAGATTGGTTTAACCTTCGGTGAATTTTGTCCTTCATCATTAGGGTGTTGAAAGTCACCACCTATTACTTCATCCTCATGTTTATGCACAATTTAAACACTATTTCTCTGTTGTATTTCTGTTCTGCTTAGTCTATTGTCAAATTCGGTATTCGCCAAAAATTTCTATAACGTAATACAGGTTTCTACGATGTGCTCATTTTTTCATTGTATTCTAAAACACAAGAGAATTAGTGGTATCAAAAATTTCTATTATGTAATATAGATTTCTAGGACTTGCTCATTTGTTCCTTGAATTCTAAAATAGGGTAAAATAATAGAGGAGAATTAGAGGTATGACAACTTTGTTGAGTACCAAAGTTTGTGGATAATATATAGATGATGTCCAGAACACTCCTTGGTTAGCACTAACCAATAGACTAAGTGTTGACATCCAATTTTGACCCTCCATAATATAGATTAATCATCGAGCTTCTTTCATTTCAAACGATTTGAAATAATTGATTTTACAAAACTCAAAATATTTTTTCAAGTTACTTTTAAGTAATTTTGTCACTTTTTATTTTTAAATAATAGATATGTATTTTACAATTTATATATATATATATATATATATATATATATATATATATATATATATATAGAGTACCTTTTATCAATATTCAACAATCATCTCAAAAGATTTTGTTTTTAATTAAATACTTTAAATTTAATTTAATTAAAGTTTATATTTTAAGTCAATTAGTTTATAATTAAGTTAATATTTTATTTTTTTTAAGATTAAGAAGCTTGTTAATTAATTGATATTAATCCGTCTTAATTTAATTGTTAGTCGTATTCATCAATTTTGTAGCATCTAGCTAAGACCCAAACCATTCTTCATTTGCGTATAAGGTCATATCGGGTGATTAGTAAATTGTTCTTAGGTGTTAAGGTTAATTCTTTAGTCTGGAAATAAATTCGGAGATGAATTAAGGTCACAAGAATCCCCTAGCACAAAGTTGAGTTGAAAACTTCTGTATCGATTAAGTTTTGATATAGGATTCTAGTTAGGTAATTTTAAATGAACATATCTCTTAGAATATAAAATGTTAGGTGACTCATAACCTATCATATTAGAGGTATTTGAATCTTCTTTCCAACGCCACCAATTTTGCATCAATCTGAGTTCCGAGTAAATAGTTATGATCATTTTAGTAACCTAATACAATGCAGTGACAACTAAACCAATGGGAAAAAAATACTAAAAGGGTCGTTTTTATCTTTTACCCCTAGGAAAATCCTATACAATTTTTTTGACTCATAAAAGGCCCAAAACAATCAGATTTTAATATGTTAATCTCCCATTCTCTTCTCTTTCAAAACCCTAAGGAAAATCAAAGCATACGATTTTCAAGAAAGATTCTTTCAAATCTGTTTTAAGATTCTTCTTCAAGGTAAGTTCTTCTCCAAGAATTTCATTTTTTCCAACTCAAAATTCCTTCATGCAACTATGAATCATTAAAAGAAATCTTAATTCTTGGTCATAGGGTTTTCAAGAAACTAATTCAAGAATCTCAAGAAAGGTTTTCTTGATCATTCATCTTCAAGCATGTAAGGATATTCATAGTGTTGCACTAGCTCGTCCTCATGCCCTACATCTTAATTCACTCAATAAAAGTTTAATCTAGGGCTATACCCTTAGTTTCAAGAATTCTTGATATGAGTTATATTATTGATTCTGAGTTCTAAATTATTTATCATGAGTTGTTATATATATTATTATGCATTGGGATCCTTGAGTTATTGTTCATGTTTGTATTCCACATGAATCCTAATTTCTGAGTTTTGATTGAGAGTCTTTTGAACAAGCATCTTTTGTCATAAATTGATTTTTGAGGAGTTAAAAGTGTGTTCAAGAGTAAACTTTAAAGAATAATGTTTGAGTTAAAGTCAAGGGAACTATACGATTCCCAAATATTTCATTTTTACATGAAGAAAGAGAGTATTATTTTGAGAAAAGTAAAAGAGCTTTTCAGAAAGATTGAGTATAAGGCAGTAACCCCTTAAAGAGGCTCCTTTTGAATAATTATCTCAACCCAGAGAGAGTATTTTTACATTGAGCATTGACTTTTATGTTCTGAGTGTATTATTGAGCACTGATATGGATACGAGTTCAGACAACTCACGTTCCCCATTAACCATATAGCCAGTGTGAGATAGGATTGTATTGGCTTTTGGGCGACTCCTCACTTCCTCTGAGAAGGCCTATTAGATGGATCTATGAGTTGAGTTTGTTCTATACCTCGGCAAGGTATAGAATAGTTCTGACAGTGTAGGCAAGATGTTGTATCATCATGAAGCTCATAGTGACAGTTGTCGGTTAGAGAAACTCCCTTGTAAAGTAAAGTAAAGTTTATTTTTATTTATATATTTCAGTTCAGAATTTGCTATTATTGCATCTTTACAATAATAGCTTAAGTTATTCTTTTTATCATGATTTATGCTACATTCCAGTTGAGTTACCTTTAGACTTTCATATAAGTTATTTGTTATTCAGCTATATAACATATTTGCACATTCAACGTACAGATGTCATTTGACCTACCTCTTTTTATGATGCAGATTTAGGTACTTAGGATCCTCAACAGGAGTTCCATTAAGATCACTTCATCCACTCGTCAACTTTTGAGTGAGGCCTCCTTGCTTCCGGAGGACTCCAACTTTTATGAGTTACGTTGTTAGTAGTATCTTTGTGAGGTGTCATGGGTCGTGTCCTGACACTCGTCTTTTGATGAGTGGCAGATTTACACTCATTTGAGCCCTATTTAGTTCAACAATCAGTGTTTTCAATGCCTAACTATGTCCCATTCTAAGGATATTTTGATGATTTGCAATTATGAAGGCTAAGAGACAAGGCAAGGATGAATATTTGGAAGAAAGGCAAAAACACAAAAAGAAGTGTAAACTCCACATTATTGATCGCCTAACAATAAGGGCGGATCGCCTAACTAGAAGGATCTCACCCAAAGTGATAGTGCTCAACACTTGAATTATTTGAGGCAGGTCAGCGAACTTAAAGAGAAACGGTGACTCGTCAAACATAAAGGGAAAACTTGCTGACCATCGCCGAAGGTGACAGGACTTGGAGAAAAATTAAAGGGAAAACTTGTTGACCATTGCCGAAATAGTCACGTAGTAAATTTTGGGCCAAATTTTGGAAAACTATAAATAACTCAAAGGAGAGAGAAAGAATGATCTAAAATCCTTTCTAGAGATTGGTTTTAACACTCTTTCTCTAGAGTTTTAGAGTGAGAAACACTTTACCTTGTGAAGAACATCTTTAGTTTTGGGGTTTCAAACTTTGCTCTTAAAATTTACAATTTGAAGTTAAATTCAAAGTGGGTGTTGCTTATAATTGTTTAATTTCATTTCACCCATGGCTGCTTTAGTGAAAGGTATAATTTCTTTACAATTTGTGATGGGTGGCTAAAACCCCAAAGTCTAGGCGCGCAATTATAGGGTTGGGTGTTGATTTAATGAAGTGGTTACTGTATTTTATTGGTGTTCATCTATGGATTTGGACTAATTAGCATGGGGTTAAAGTTGCAAACTTAATCCTACTTGTGATCTTTGATCGATGCTCGAAAGAGATTGATTCGAGTAGGTAATTAGTTTGATACTTGCAATTTAGGTTTGATGTCTACAGTTTGCTTGAAAAAGAGATTATGTGTCAGATCTATTTGTCCTATTTCTTCATCAAAAGAGAGAATAGTGTAAGGTAACCGGTTGTTTAGTTATGCACATAGATGAGATCGAACGGAGATTCTATGAACTAATTCTATGAGATCGAAAGAAGATTAGTATCATTGAAGATGACCTAGTCTATCCATGAGTGTCCGGCACTATAGAGCAACACAATTACCCCATGTGACATCGATTTCCAATACCCACACCCCTAGATTACTTGTTACTTATTTAAATTTATGAAATCTAAGTATAATTATGACTTTTGATACCAAAATCCTTTTCATAAATTTTGTGTAATCATCCACCCATTGTCCTCAGCAAATGAATTAATTTACATTCTTAATTTCTTGATAGAATTCTGTGCACTATATCACTCTCTGTGGGAGTTGATCTCGACTCTTAGTTGAGTAATTTTTTTTTTACTACGACTGCTTACTCTTTGAATTTATTTTAGAGAGTAGTTTGAGCGTTATCAAAAATAGTGTCGTTGTCGGAGAGTGATGACTAAGAATTTCATTTGAAAAATAGTTTGTAAATTTGCTTAGTTGTAGTAGATTGTTGTTTGGTGTTGTGGTTTGTTGATTTTTCGGTTTAGAACATGAGTGACCAAGGTAGTGATAACGATAGTCACTATGAACAAAATGACAATATGAGTGATTTGAATGACATGCACATGAACATCATTCATACTACGGGATCCATCTAGTTGCCTCCTACAGTAGGGAGGATAGTTTTTCATGTAACTGGAACAATGCTACAACTGCTCCAACTGAGAGGAATGTTTTGGGGTTTAGTTCATGAAGACCCCATGAACATCTTATGGATTTTGTGGATGTATGTGGGCCATTTGTGTTTAAAAACATCTCACAAGAGTCCATAAGGTTGATCTTATTCCCGTTCTCTTTGACGGGTGGGGCTAAAAGGTGGTTGGTGGAATTTCCAAATTATTCTATCACTTTTATGGAGGAGTTAAACTGAAGTCTTCTTGGAGAGATTCTCTCCCCCCCCCCCCCTTAAGATGGTAAAACTTAGGGATCGAATCCAAATCTTCAAGATAATTGAAGGTGAGCATGTACATGAAACATGGTTGCGGTTTCGGAAATTACTCTTGTAATGTTCCATACATGGTGTCCCAAACCATTTGTTGTTGCAATACTTTTATTGTAGTCTTGATTCAATCAACGAAGGCGTGCGTGATCAACTTTTTCAAGGTGGGATAATGCAACAACCATATGAGGTAGTATCGTTATTGCAAGATGACATGACCAAAGTAAACCGAGCATGGCATACTAGAGTGGACCAAGTGTCTTCATTACAACTAAGCATGAGGAAAGAAAAAAATTGAGAAGGAGCATGAGCGAGATGAAAACATGGTCAAAATGATGACCCAAGTTGATTTGTTTTTCAAACATGTCATGGGAGGTGGATGGAAATCAATAAATGTTGTTGGAATAAGCAGTGGGCAGTGCCCGGAGGATGCCAAGTTTGAGGCATTGTATAATGAGGAAGTACAATATTTGGGAAATCAAATGGGGGGTTCTCACCCAAATTACCAACGACAAGGTGGAAACCAAGGTTTGAACAAGGAGCGAGATAGTGGGTTGGAAAGATTGGAGAGGTGGAAATTGGAGAGACAAGAAGGCAGAAAAAGATAGGTACATTCCTCCTCATGATTGTCCAAGACCAAAGGAACCAACTGGTCCAGAAGGAAACCGAACCGAGGAAATGCTCACAAGGATCTTCAATAAGTTTGAAGGGTCCAACAAGGTGTTGAAGGATTTGAAAAATGAGTTCTGCACCTTATCTCAAAGAGTGACCTCTCATTCGGTATCTATCAAACAGTTGGAGACTCAGATGTGTCAGATCTCCGCCCATCTTAATTCAAGGCAAAATGGAACATTGCCTAGTGATACCATATCAAATCCCAAGAATGATTGTTGAGGAATTGAGAGCTATGTTGTGTCATGACATTAAATAAGGCGCTTCTTGAGTTAGGTTGAATTCGAGTTCAAAAGATATTGAGTTTTGGTATCTTGCTCGGAGGGAAGCTACTCTAGAAATTTGAAGTAATTTCGTGAAGATTTGAAGAAGTTGGAAATTTGGGAGTTCTTGATATTCTCATGTATTCTTGGTAATCTTGAACAAGAAGAAGCAAAAGGAGTACATTTGATCCAAACCTCCAATTGAAAAGTCCTAAAAATTGTTTAGGATCTTGTTGAGGTAAAAAATGGTTTTGCAAAACTGAACTTATAAAAAATGGCATGGATGTGCCTTTTCTCAAACGACAATAACATAGATGAGTCAATCTTTTAACGAATAACATAAATTAGTCTTTTCTCAAAGCTCGATAGCATATTTAAGCTTTTTCCCTTTATTTTCAATGATATATAATAGAGCCTAAGAGAATTTCTTTTGAAGTACTGCAAACTCCGTCTTATTAATTTGGAAGCCTCTAGCAAGAACGTCATCTGAAATAGGTGGATTTAATTTGAAGCAAAGATTGAACAGGATTAGTGACAAATTCAGAATTTTGAGTGTTAAAAGTAGCGAGATAAGTATCATTGTCGTTTCACATATTACACTGGAAGTGAATAGGGCCTTTTGGGAACATAAACACTTCACCAGGATTCAATTTTTTTTTTACAGAAGTCGACTAGTCTTAAAGAAGTTTGTAGCATCAGGGACAAGAAACCTCGCATAAAATAGTACCCTCCAATATAGCTATCAGCTCAGTAGCTCAAGGGTGCGTCTGAAGTGGAGCAAGACGTCGAGGTTTCAGGTCAATACAATCAAGAAAAATACCAAGTGCATTAAGTTTAGGCATGTCGTTACATCCACATTCTTTGCAGCAAACCCAGGCATTGCATTTCCACTGACATTAAAACCTGAAGCAAAGAAATTGTCCTGAACATTCAAAAATTGACAACAACTTAAACAGAATATAGAGATTTGATGGATATGTTTGTGATTTTTGGAATCTTGTTGCTCAATGTTTGACATAAACATGAGATTGAAAAAGAAATGGAAGTTGGTATGACTTATGAACATCCACATTCAACTTTCATAGGAGTCTCTTTTATATTCTTTCATATAAAAATAGTTATTCAAAACCATGCTACACAATTATTTCGCTACCATTTTACGATAAAATGTATTTCATGAATCAACATAAATAAGAGTTACTATATTCTTTCGTGTAAAATTAGTTATTCAAAATTTTGCTACAATTATTTTTTTGGAAACTGTTTTCCTTTATTTGAAATGCTACAATTAAATCACTACTATTTTACACGGAACAAGCATTTTCAGACTCTGCATACATGTGCAGTGACATACAATTACTATTTTTTTTATCGTCTTTATAGGTTCGGACGAATAAGTGATCACAGAAGAACCAACATTATTCATTCATGTAACCTTAGTTATCCACTACTGAGCTTAAATAGTACTCCATTTGTTCCAATTTATGGAGCACTTTTCGGATTTCGAGATTCAATAAGTCTATCTATCTTTGATCGTAAATTTTGCATATATTTTTTAAATATTTTGAATTGTCAATTATTTAGTTTACAAATATATAAATTTCATTTCAAAAGATTTGAAGATTGCATACGCAAATTCTCGATCAAACTTAAATTGTTTGATTCTCAAATAATGAAAAGTACCACATAAATTGAGACAGAGGAAGTATCTGATAATTTACATTTCTAGATAAAACATACACGTGCAATGCTCATGAGACGAAATTAGAATATATATATATATTCTCTTATTTCTGTTGTTTCTACCTTAAAGTTATTTTATTATGCTTCTATATATTTCTTCCGCTCCCTAGGCCTGTTATCATTAGTTCTAGGCTAAGGATTAACTTACGTACTAGTAGGTGTCATCATGACTTAAGTTTTTGAATCGTGACACTAATATTGCTATACAAAAGCCAGCCAAATGGCTGATTTCCTAGCCAAATTAGCTTGTTTAAGTGGAAATTGTATCTTCTACTTCTCTTATCAACAACTCCCTTAAGAAGTGAAAGGACTCTTTCAACTAGATAGACAATGACAACTACGTTGCAGAAAAAGAAGATATGACAAATGTAATTTTTTTTGTTAGTTGAATCTTGTATTCTACTTATAGAACGAGCCTTTTCCATTTTTTTTCGTCCTAATACTATATATTGGTTGCCAGCGGTTAGGTGCATGTTGCTCCCCCCCCCCCCCCCCCCCTATTTTGTCTATTAGAAATCATAAACATGGGAGGGGGGATCAAGTTAAACTCTCCACACCTAATAGCTCTACGTTGTGATGGCGATGGCTTAATATTTTATTTGGAAAAAAAAAACAAGATCAACTAAAGGATTATACAACGTCATTTTCTTTATACTCATGTATCTTGATGGGTTTAGGATTAGAGACTAAATAAGGATAAATATATATATGTGAAATCGTTGAAAACAAGATGCATTATCTAACAAATCAAGAGATTGGGATACAGATAGAATTGGTCGATCCTTAATTAAAGTTATCGAATTTGAGTGTCATAAATAGTAAAATTTCTAGTAGGAATTGCTTTCCCTTTGCATGAAACTTATTTGAATTAATTAAGAACAGAATACACATCAATACAAATACTAATTAAATGGGATTTGATTTAATAAAGAAAAAAAGAAGAAGTAAGGAGATAGGTGATGATTATTGATAAGGTTAGAGTGATGGGCTAATAGTCTTGTGCAACAACAGTGGCTTCACCTCTGTCAATTTGGTGATAGAAATTCTTAGATCTTTTCTGCATATCCCAATGCCACATCTTAAAAGCACCACCTGCTGCAAATGCCAACACAGATGCTATTACTATTTCCTTGATAAGCATTGGACCTCCAAGCTGGATGTGTTGAATTCTTCCTCCCATTTTCCAATTCTATACCATTAAAACATAACACACAAGTTTAATCAAAATAACGAAAACAAGTTATATAAGTGATATTCCATCTTTATTATATCCTCTCCACTTAGAGGTGGACCTGCCCCTCTAGGTGAAAATGTGCGTGCAGCCGTTAACTTCGGAAAAAATCATGTATATCTATCTTGAGAAACTGACAGAAAGTAGGATATAATTAATAGTGCATCTATAGCATAGGAGTGTCATTGTGCTACTAGTACAAGCTAGAGGATCCACCCTAGGCCTTGGTTCGAATCTAGCCAGAGTGTTTATTTCACTATTCTTAGAGCCATATTTGAGCTAAGGTAATATTGGTGCACCCAAAGCCTTCAAATCCTGGGTTCACCTCTGAAATCCATAAACTTCAAACCTCTCAATCCCTAATACTATCATCTATATGAATAATATATTCACTCAGATTCAAGCCCTGGATATGGAGAAAATCACCCAAATATTGGCCGAACAGTGTGTCATCCAAATTTAGCATAAAAAATATCAAATTGACGTACATGTGTAATGCATACACTTACGGTGAATCTAGTATATATATGCATGCTTATAAGTAACAAGGTAAACAAATCAAAAGATATTACATGCCATCGACTTGAAGTGCGTAAAGAATATGGAAATGGAAAAATTACCTCACTCTGGAAATGTTGAATCAAAGAGAAATACAAATCATGAGGCAAATAGAACTGAGAGAAGCAAATAAAAGAAAAAATATCTACATTTTCGGATCAAGTAGTTATTTATTGCCCGTAATAAAATGGTTCAGTTACCATTATTTTCCCAAGATAATTGACTAGGTCCACTTTAAAATTTCTTAATTGCAAACAAGCTCAAATATCACTAATATAAAGTTAGTAAAATAAATAACCTGAAAAATAATGTGGTTTTGTTGAAATATCATTTTTTTTTTTTTTACCATGCAACGTCTATTTTACAGTTGCACCCTTCATTGTACATCCATTTTTTTATTATGATATTTTAATTCATTTTTCACCATTAACTTTTATCTTTAATTGAAATTGTATTATATTTATTCTTAATTTTGAAGTGAAGTTTCTTTTGAGACTAAATAAAAAAGTTCATTTATAATTTTGTTATAAAATTTATCTACCATTGTTTTTTATATTTAATTATTTTACTTGTACATATAATATAAGGTTTTAATATTTTTTTCTTTTTTATTTTCAACATTAGACACTTAATTATAATTGCCACTATTAAAATTACCTACATGAGAAATGGTTTATCTCACAACCTAAAAATCTTATGGATCATTATGACACTTATGCCTCATTTGTTTTCATTAAGATTAAGACGTCTAAATCTGAATGCACATCTAATATATATATATATATATATATATATATATATATACACACACACACACGATAATGAAAGGCTGAATATTACAATCTTATATACATTTATAATAGAAATTTGATCTAATATATATGTATATATATACACACACACACTAGATAATGAAAGACTGAATATTACAATCTTATATACATTTATAATAGAAATTTGATCTAATATATATGTATATATATACACACACACTAGATAATGAAAGACTGAATATTACAATCTTATATACATTTATAATAGAAATTTAATTAGTTTTCGGGAAAACAAATATCATTATGATATTCTTAAATAAATATGATAGGAAATAACAATAGCATATCATATGATCTAATGATTTTTTAACATCATGTCAAACATATATATTCGAATTAAATAATTAAATTAATGATTTTTTAATATCATGTCAAACATATATATTCGAATTAAGTAATTAAATTAATGATATTCTTTTTCTATTTTATGCAAAAATTATTCAAGAGAAAAGATTAATATTATGAGTGTCAATATATTAATAATTTTCATAAACTATATGAAGCAACAAAGTCTAATGATCCATCTATAGATTAATTTTGAATATACTTAAAATTTGTTTTATAGATGTTTAACAAACAAAAATAATAACCTACTTGATGAAAATTAGAATGAATTGTTTCATTCTTTACAAAGTGATAAAAGGATGAAAAAAAAAATTTTGATTTTAAGTCTTGTCCTTATATTCATTAAAGTTAGGAGAACAATTTAGTATAGTAAACAAAGAATTTTTTTCTAAAGTAATTTATATACTGGATGAATGAATATTTTACCTCAAATAAAGAGAATTAAAAATATTAACAAGAGTTAACTTCAAAACAAAAGGGGCACATCCGATTGACCATTTAGGGAATTAGTTTGGATTGTAGATAATTAATTTAGTTGTAAGGTTTATTTGTGTCACGATCCAGACCGTCATGATTGACATCCACACTAACCCTCCGGTGGGAGAACCACTACTACAACCCAATCCAAGCAACTAAACCAAAACTAAGCATTTAAAGATGCGGAAGTAGGTTTAAATGACTATAAAAATGGAGTCCCCATAAACTCCAAGGTTTAAACAAATAACTTAACCAAACTAATGCGGAAGGACAACTCCTAGAACCTGAAAGTCATTGTACCGAAACTCTACTAACGACAAGTCTAAGAACAAGGGGTACAACCCCGAAACTAAACAAACACCTTAAATAAATAGCCTGAGTCTAAAAAGAATGGACTTAAACAAGAGAGATCCATGGCAACCTGAAAGAACTGGCTCACTCTTGAATCCGATCACGCTCAATAGTCACTTAGCTGAGATCTATCAATAGCCAACTGAATGCCCTGTACTCAACAAAGAAAGAGCAAGTGCAGTATCAGTACACAACCACAGTGTACTAATAGGATCACGCGGCTATCCCAATAAGTGAAACACATGCAAGTAACCACAATATTATAAAACAGGCATATACCGAACATATACAATATTAGTCAACTTTTCAGGATCAATGTAGCATCACACATTCTTAATAATACACATTGGTTATCAATTTAGAGTAACATACAGTCTTCCAATATCAACCATCATTATATATGAATGTAATCATCACAAGTAGATACACAACACAATTCAATGGTCCTCTCATGGAACCTAATTCAACGGTCCTCTCATGGAACCCACACCCAAACTGTTAGCATACTGGAATGTGGTACCCGATCCAATATTTATGCCGGAACATGGCAACCGATCACATATTTATGCCAGAACGTGACAACCGATCCATGTTTATGCCGGAACACGGCAACCGATTCCATGTTTATGCCGGAACGTGGCAACCAATCCTATGTTTATGCCGGAATGTGGCAACCAATCTCATGTGTATGCCGGAACGTGGAAACCAATCCATTCAACAATTACAATCACAATCACAATGTTTATTCTCACAATCATACAACAAGAGGTGATTCATGGCATACAATTATTGAATTATCCTCATTTACGAATAGGGTGATCAATAATGCAACATTCGCATACATACATTCATTATAATGAGAAATTACAAACATATATCCCACCAACATGAAATCACAACCATCACATACCTCGAATCCAAGCTTGAATCCCCTAAGGCACTTGAATCTTCCCTTTTCAGATTCTTCCTGCTTGTTCGTTGTCTAAAAACATACAATTAATGCAAGGATCAATAAACGAGGCCTAATTACCCATATTATAATCAACATTATCAACCCTAGGCCAAACCCTTGATCCCCATACCCATATTAGGGTTTCTTCCACCATAAATCACATATCAAAACCCTTCCCCATCGATAATTACCCAAGAAACTACGTTCTACGGATCAAAAAACTGATTCAGGGAGTTAAAACCTTACCTTTAGCCTCAAGAATGGTGAAAGAGGGTCAAGAACTTGTCTGGGGTCGTTCCTTAGCTCTCATAGTCAAAAAGTGCATAATAAAGACATTTTGGGGTTACTTACGACCTTAAGTCGCGTCGGACCCACCACAGCGGTCCTCACCCCGCTACAGCGGCCCCGCCCTAGCGGCAAAAATCCCACCCCAAAGGCTTGCACAGAACCAGTGAGCTATTTTAATAATCCAAGACCCCCATTTCACAACACACCTTTAACCAACGATACTTAGAAAATACCATTCATGCTAAGATCAATTCTATGAGTTGTACTCACCTGAATTTGATTCCGTAAAGTCGTACAGATTCCTTAATGACTTATCTAACCACTCATGTAATCAAAATCATAACTAAGTCATCTGATTGTTACAAGATTTTCCTACACCTTAACGACTCTGATTTTTCCAAATCTGGATTAGGTTGGGAAATCCAAAGTGTACTACTCAAAAGTTTTCGGCCCGAATTCTTTCCCCATTGGCTTTTCTATAACGACTAGAACAGGTCATTACAATAGATACCAATTTACCCCTCACTCGTCCCCGAGTGACAAACTAGGAGAAAAGGGCTAAAGTAAGAATAGAGTAGTATCTGAATCGTCGAATAACTGGGATACTTGTCTCACATACTTTTTATGTCGACTCTGGGCTGCTAGAAGCTTAGATTGGATACTTCTCACCTTACCCTGAATAACTCTCAAAGGTTTCACGTCTTCAACCTCAAACCAACCAATTGAACACCTAGACATCCTCTCATACAATGCCTCAATGAAGTCATCCCAATACTCGAGTGATAAATATTGTTGTATGTAAACTTAACCAACAACAAAAAAATGATTCCCAACAACCACCAAAGTTGATCATACACACGTCTACAATATGTTATCAAGGACCTTGACACAATCATCCAGGCAAATCCTTTAGCACTTAAGCATGAGAAAATTCCAAGATCAAAACTCACCACAATTAGAGGTGAACCTAAACCAACCAACACACGCTCATGATACTCAAACAATCATAGTTCTTAACAACATCTCCATCCCACAACATAAATTTCCATGAGCTTAAGTTACAAAAATTTCAATCTTTAGACATCAGATACTCCTTGGGGGATATGTCCAAGCATACAACCCCTCTAGCAACACTATCGAAATGCTAGATTTAGTAATTATATATTACCTCTTAAGAAAAGTAGAATTGGATTGAATGATCCCCACATTCAACCACACATAATCGATACATGACCTCGATGACAAGATGAAATATTAGATTGTCGGATAACCATAAATACGCAAGGTAGCTCTTCTATAAATTATCATAAGCAAGGTGGTACATGTAAAACCACTAAAATACTTTAACAACTCCAAGACAACACCAATTATGTCACTAAAATAATCAAATCTTCCCAATATTCCCACTCAACCAAGAGAACATCGCAGGATCGGTACATCCGGTCCACCACTAAGGATCTACCCACAAAAGTAAAAACACACGTGAGCATAGCTAGCGACTCATACTCACAATCATCGATCATGAACACTCCGACCATTTATCTCACTCTAAACCAACACTTTTACATGAAAACCTTTCTAAGGTACTTTAACAATCAAAAGTAATAAACTTTACGACTCAAATTAGGCGTAAGTCCTTTCACATGCTCAATACCGGATACAATTGCCATGAATGTAGGTAGACTTATAATGAAAAATCTAAATTGTAATTTTCCACTGTATAACACAATCCCTTTATCTATCAACATTAGCTTGTACCCATCTGATGGACCCATGACACTATTAACATAGCCACAACAAAATAATAAAATCACGCGTCTCTGAACCCAATTATCTAGCCGTCTTAAGATATCTCTTTAGCCTTTGCAATCAAATAAATTATTCCTGCTCTCGCCACTCTCTAAAGGTTGTACTACATCCCATTATTTTTCTTCACTATGACTCTAGCTCTTTAATTTCTATTCGAATGGTGTCCCACCATCTCTTAAAGCTTTCCATACACCCACGTTACTCACCCAATATTAGAAAACCACAACCTTAGATACTCGCAAGTCGTAATTACTATACAAAAATTCGCTTAACCAACAATTTTATTATATAGTTGCATCCCATCACAATCCATCACGAACTCTTATTACCATTACGTTCAGTCATGCTTGACTATCACTACGAAGCCAACATTTCATCAACATGACACCTCAAACTCAAGTAAACTCATCAAATTCAAAGGACTAAGCCAATCTTGGTACACACTTTCTTATTAAAATCTTCAATTTCCTTCACCCAAGTATACTCAATAGAACTTTCTTTATCCATAAGCTTGTCATTTCGGTATTAATCCACTCCCTTATGGATTAAGATAAAATCATCAGTCCTCATACTACCCTCCTTCTTCTTAACAAACAAGATACCCTCCTTCTTCTTAACAAACAAGATAGGAGCACCCCACGGGGAAGCATTAGGATAGATGAAACCTTTGTCAAGAAGCCTTTGGATTTAAGCTTTAAGCTTTCTCAATTATAACACCACACGAATAGACTCAATAGAGGGAGATTCAACCTCAACACCTCGAACATGAACTAAATAAGCCAAACAACCCTGCCCTACCAGTTTCCTATCCCGAATAAAGGATATGATCTTAACTAGCATCCCACTCTAATCTTTCCCTGCCGAAGATCTCTAAAGTTACCGACTTAGTATTACAATTAAGCCCGTTATAATAGGGGGGACAACCAAGTCATGCCTAAGATTATATCAAGTCAGTCATATCCAGCATAACCAAATCAACCCAAGTCTAAAAATCCCTAAACACAACAGGACAAACACGATATACAAGGGTGACTATGACTGATTCAGCTGGCTAGAAACATGGATAGGGGCATCAAGTATATCACAAATCACATCAAATCCCAAGGCAAACTGAACGGGCACATAAGACTTAGTAGAACTCGGATCAAACAACACATTAGTCATCTGGTCACAAGCAAACATAGTACATATGACCATTGCATTAGACACCTCATCCTCGGTCTTGCCCGAAAAGGCGTAAAACTGAGCCCTGTCATATTGACAGGCAACCTTCTCGCCTGGCTACACTACTACTCTACCTGCATTACCATTTCCCCAGCCTCCACTGCCTCGCTGATTTCCTCCTCATATGCCCAGGTTCTCCACAATCTTAACACACTTTATAACTTATATTCAATTGTTGAACACTAAATTAGATCGCGAGGGTTAGTTCGAGTACGATTCGAAGTCCATAATTGTGAGTAGGGGAAAATAGGGGAGACAGGGCTGAGATTTTATCTCGCCCTGTCCCACTCTGGAGTTGAGAAATCCTGCACTAGCAGTCTCGCGCTGGCGAGATTATCCCTCCCTAGCGGCTCCGACGAAAATAGAACCCCTGCCAACAATTTCTGGGGTTCCACTCTTTTTTACATTTCCCCTAGATCTTTTGGCTATAACTAGGCATTTAAGAAAATCCCTTTAGATAGGACAATCATTCTCTACCCCCGGTCAACCCAACGAAGTACGCACTTTAGAATCCTTTTACATTGTTTCAACACTACCACACATATCCCTAGGATACACCCAGACTCTCACACGGTTATTAGTTTGGTCACAACGCACATCCAGATTTCTCGCTTACGAACCACATCGTAATTTATCTGGACTCTTGCACCAAAACTCATGATGACTTTCTTTTCACAACAAGTTCCACGACACTCAAACAGTTACAACTGACACAATTTCAACATTTAGGTCAGCACATTGCATATATCAACATTCAGACAAGCAATACTGGGCACATAATCATATCAAAGCATTCAAGTAATACACCCTTCACATTCATAGTTAATTTCAGACAACTAGAAGCACACATTCACCGTTCCAAGTTACAACTCGCAGACAAGTCCAATTTCTTTAATTAGTTCGTTCCATAAACGACCATCAGCCATGCCTTATACGGTCCCTAAGCCAAATACCAATTGGAACCTTCTCAATTCCAATTAACTTGCTTGTGTGCCTTCAGTCAGGACTACGTCGTTTAGTTCACTTTGTTGAGATACCAATTGGAATCAGGAGATACCAATTGGACTCAACTCATACCACAAGTGATAATAGTTGCTAGCGAACCCCAAAAAACTGCTAATTTCAATCACAGAACTTGGTCGAACCTAATTCTTAACCGCCACAATCTTTAACTGATGGTAACCAGACCTTAAATCAATCTTAGAGAAAATTGATGAACTTTGCAACTGATCAAAAAGATCATCTATCCGAGGCAGTGGATACTTGTTCCGAATGACGATCTTATTCAACGGTTAGTAGTCTATACACATCCTCTCTTGCTAGTGATGGTGGTACCACTTTTGTTGCTCTACTTTAGACCATAGAGTGAAAGACGAAAGATACCAATTTGTATCACCAGATACCAATTGGATTCAAGTCATAGCACGAATGAGTATAAAGAAGTGAGTTTTTCCTAAAGTCCTATAATCTCTGTCAGAAAAGTACGAATGGCATCGTACCGTTCCACAAGACTCTACTAGACTCATTTTGGTACACTGAGATCAATGAACCTAGGGCTCTAATACCAAATTTGTCACGACCCAGACCGTCGTGATTGGTAACCACACTAACCATCCGATGGGAGAACCACTACTACAACCTAAACCAAGCAATTAAACCAAAAACTAAGCATTTAAAGATATGGAAGAAGGTTTAAATGACTATAAAAATAGAGTTCCCATAAACTCCAAGGTTTAAACAAATAACTTAACCAAACTAATGCGGAAGAACAACCCCTAGAACCTGAAAGTCATTGTACCAAAACTCTACTAACGACAAGTCTAAGAACAAAGGGTATAACCCTGAAACTAAACAAACACCTTAAATAAATAGCCTGAGTCCGAAAAGAATGTACTTAAACAAAAGAGATCCATGCAGCCTTAAAGAACTAGCTCACCCTTGAATTCGGTCATGCTCAATAGTCACCTAGCTGAGGTCTATCAATAGCCACCTGAATGCCCTGTATTCAACAAAGAAAGAGCAAGTGCAGTATCAGTACACAACCACAGTGTACTGGTAGGATCACGCAACTATCCCAATAAATGAAACACATGCAAGTAACCACAACATTATAAAACAGGCATATACCAAACATATACAATATTAATCATCTTTTCAGGATCAATATAGCATCACACGTTCTCAATAATACACATTGGTTATCAATTTAGAGCAACATACAGTCTTCCAATATAAATCATCATTAGATATGAATGTAATCATCATAAGTAGATACACAACACAATTCAATGGTCCTCTCATGAAACCCAATTCAATGGTCCTCTCATGGAACCCAATTCAACGGTCCTCTCATGGAACCCACACCCAAACTGTTAGCATACTGGAACGTGGTACCTAATCTAATGTTTATGCTGGAATGTGGCAACCGATCCCATATTTATGCCAGAACGTGGCAACCGATCATATGTTTATGTCGGAACGTGGCAATCGAACCCATATTTATGCCAAAACGTGACAACCGATCCCATGTTTATGCCGGAACGTGGCAACTAGTCCCATGTATCTGCCAGAACGTGGCAATCGATCCATTCAACAATCACAATCACAATGTTATTTCTCACAATCATACAACAAGAGGTGATTCATGGCATATAATTATTCAATTATCCTCATTTACGATTAGGGTGATCAATAATGCAACATTCACATACATACATGCATTATAATGAGAAATTACAAATATATATCCCACCAACATGAAATCACAACCAGCACCTACCTCGAATCCAAGCTTGAATCCCCTAAGGCACTTGAATCTTCCCTTTCCAAATTCTTCCCGCTTGTTCGTGGTCTAAAAACATACAATTAACGCAAGGATCAATAAACGAGGCCTAATTACCCGAATTATAATTAACATTAGGCCAAACCCTTGATCCTCAATACCCATATTAGGGTTTCTTCCACCATAAATCACATATCAAAACCCTCCCCCATCGATAATTACCCAAGAAACTACGTTCTACAGATAAAAAAATAGATTCAGGGAGTTAAAACCTTACCTTTAGCCTCAAGAATGGTGAAAAATGGTCAAGAACTTGTCTGGGGTCGTTCCTTAGCTCTCAAAATCAAAAAGTGCAAGATGTTTTGGGGTTTATTTATGACCTTAAGTCGCGTCGGACCCTCCACAACGGTCCTCCACCCGCTACAGCGGTCCTGCCCTAGCAGTAAAAATCCCATCCCAGCGGCTTGCATGGAATCAGTGAGCTATTTTAATAATTTCAAGACCCCCATTTCACAACACATCTTTAACCTACGACACTCAGAAAATACCGTTCAAGCTAAGATCGATTCTGGGAGTTTTACTCACCCGAATTCAATTCCGTAAAGTCGTATAGATTTCTTAACGACTTATCTAACTACTCATGTAATCAAAATCATAAATAAGTGACCCGATTGTTACCAGATTTCCCTACACCTTAACGACTTTGATTTCGTCCAAATCTGGACTAGGTTGGGAAATCCAAAGTTACTGCTCAAAAATTTTCTAACCTCAATTCTTGCCCCATTGGCTTTTCTATAACAACTGGAACAGGTCTTACAATTTGTGTACCTTTTTCAAAATTTAAATCAATTTTACTGTGGATCATTCTCACGAATACCCTTATTTGGGGTGGTTTAATTCTTGTTTCTCAATATTTTTAGTGAAAAGAGTCGTTGATAAAACTTTTCCTAATATTGAATTATAGGAAGTTCTATGGATAGTTTATCTTAATGGATAATAGAATTTTTTTACCATGGTACAATATTTATTTATTTTTCTAGGTAAAATGAATATATAGTTAATATGTATTGTTTTATTATTTGTATTAATTTAATGAAAAGATTGCATAAAGTTTCTAATTATGCAATTTTCTATATTATAATTATGCATTTGTTATTGTCAATTTTTTCCTACATTTTAATTAACTTCAATTAATTTACTTTTCTGATCACCAATAAGTTATACGATCAAAACATGATTAGTGTATTAATTTGTGTTTTTTGATTCTTATTAAAGACAAAAGAATAATAATATTTAGTGTTAATTGATAAGTTGGAAAATAAAATAGGTAATATGCTATAATAATTAAATTTTTATTTGATTAATCTTAAAGAGAAAAACATTCTATTTTAAATGAGTTTCAAAGGATACTATACAAAACGGATCGCACAGCCTTTTATAAGGAGCATTTATAAATTCAAGCAATTTTCAGCATAATACTATAAAGACTTTCACCGTATCCGGGTCCGCCCTTAGGGTAATCCAACGGTCTCTACCCGGTCCGCCCACAACACAGGGTAATCCAACGGATACATCCTGATCCGTCCTTTACAGGATAATCCAACGGATCAACGTAATAGTCTTCTATTATCATGCCTAAATTACTTGAATTAGACCTTAATTTTAGCTGTTTAAACCATCTTTTATAGTTTCAATTCCATTTAATTATAATAATCTAGTATAATATAGCTCAACACCAACCAATTAGCCTATCATTTAGGCTATCACTAAGAAGAAATATAAAATAAGAAAGTACATGTTAATGGACTCCAAAATGAACACCTTGTTCAAACCAAATTGCAAAATTTTATTCAAACTTAGAAAATATTTTACAAGAGAAGAGAGGCGGGGGGGGGGGGGGGGGTTGTAAAACCTGTCTCTAAACTAAAACTTACACCTCTTTATATAGAGGTCTAAAAGGGTAAAAATGTAAAATTACAATGGCCCACACTCTTTACATTGGCCAATAATAAAAAGATAAGACCAACTAGCTAATGTAGTCTTCACATTTATTTCACATGGCCGACATCTCTTTAGGTGGCCACTATCTCATCTTTTATAAAGTTGTCATCTTTATAAAAGTAGATTCCTTCTTTATAAAAGTCATTTGTCCATTACGCCTTTATCATTGTGGTGGGATTGATTCCTATACTTTAGCTTTTCCCCTGTATGTGCTCTTGTTGGAAGATTCTTCCAATTGCTCTTGAAATTTCATGAGAAGAGAATCAATATCAATTTCTTCTTCTATGGTGTGATCACTTTGGCCTTCTCCTGCCAAACATACTTCATCATCTTGATTTGTATGACTAGCTGAAGTTATTGAAATATCATCGCCTATTTCTATATCAAGATTTTTCATTAAGTCTATCCTTGCTTCTTCCATATACAAGGCAATAATCTCTGATTTAGATATTACACCTTTCTTCATCTGAAGTTTCCTGGCAATTTGCTTGAAAGGAGTAAGAATATTATCTTGTGGTTGTGCTATAACCTAATTATGATATTTATCAATTGTCTTATTTATTAAATCTAATATCTCTTGACCATGAATTTTTCCATCAAGATCTTTAGTTATTAACTTACTCCAAAACTTTGTATACAAAGTTCGTTGTAAGCATGGAAATCCTTTATGAGTACTATTAACTTCCACATTCCACTTCATAATCCATGGAATAGAGAACTCTATAAAAAAGTACATAATTGACATCCCCTCAAAAAATATATTATCTTGTTCTAAGCTTATAAGCTTTGGGGAGATATCCAACCATTCTACGTAATTGCTTATATTGGTCAGGCAAAATTTTAATGGAGGGACCGTATAACATCCACCATTTGCCAAACCAATTTGGAATATCCTGCATAAAAATATTAGCACAGATTTTTATAAAACATGAATGCTTCTTATTAGCATTCTCATATAACAAGGCTTTATTAAAGCCATCCACATAATCCCAATAATTGTATTTTACCATAATTTTTTGTTCTGGGTGGATATAATCACTTTCTTTTAATGGGCTCATTCCTTATTCTTCTGGAGAAATAATAATTTGTATAATAATCTTTGAAAAGTTATAAACTTTCTTTGTATTAGCAGGGTAGAAAAGCTGAAATTCTGTTGACCCTGTTGATGAGAGTATCATCTCATAATGCATCATGTATTTATACGCAGTCGTAGTATAACAGACTGTATCTATATACCTTTTCATGAGCTGCCAAGGATCATTCTTCCATTTTAAATCATTATTTTCTAAAAGAAGTATAACTTCTTTTTTATCATTCATATCAAAGACTTCCGTGTTTTCTTCATCCACTAATATGGTGGAGTAAGTAGGAGGAGTATTATCCTTGCTTTGCTTGGATTTCATAAAATCCATAAACTCTTTGTAAATGGGATGGTTTATATTCAAACCTTCTGTATTTGTCGATGAGGTAGAAGCTGCGACCAATTGTTTATTTCCCAATTGAGCGAGGAAATGACCTCCTCTTCCTCTATTGTTTCCTCTTCCTTTTCCCTTTGTAGGGGGCCATGACGGCCTCATGCCTGAAAACAAAGACTTTTATGATTAGTTTAAATATTCTCTAGTAAGAAAATCAGGAAGACTATTATCTTCACCTTTTTTATAAAGAATATCAAAAACAAATGGTGCCAATAAAGCTTGCCATCTAGTAAACATTTGTTTAGAAACATCATGTTTGCAGTCTTTATTAAACATGAACTTAGCTGCTTGGCAATCAGTTTTTATAATAAACTTTTGATTATAAAGATCGCCTTGGAACTTTAGAACACTTTTCACAATAGCCAAAATCTCTTTAGCTACTGTGGCATAATTTTTCTACGCCGGATTCCATTTTCTTGAATAGAATTGGACAATATAATGGCGTTTATTATCAGGATAATATTGGGTAAGAACACCACCAAATCCTATTTCTAAAGCATATGTCTCAACTGTCTTTTCCCAATTTGGGTTTGCCAAAGTGAGGCATGGAAGGTTTTTAACCTTAGCCTTAATTCGTTTAACAGCTTCAGTATGATCAACTAACCAAGCCTGTGGATTATTTTTAAGCCTGACATATAATATCGTTGAATCCAAAGATAGATCCTTTAGTAAAGGTGCCACATACTTAACTAAGTCTTGTTAGTAATTTCATCAGGAAATTTAGATGCACATTCAATATCTCTATTAATAGGACTAATACATCCCTTTTCAATATTATGACCCAAAAATCTGACCTTAGTTTGAAATAAAGCCATTTTTGGTGAAGATATAACCATGCCATTTTGAATAATAATTTTCTTAAATAACTCAAGATGTTTAAAATGAGTTTCTATATTTTTTGAAAATACAAGAATATCATCTATGTAAGCTATTATAAAATTGCTATAATGTATGAAAATATCATTCATAATTTTTTGAAATTCAGATGGAGCGTTCTTTAGGCCAAAAGGCATAACGTTCCATTCAAATTGACCCATAGGGACATTAAAAGCAGTTTTAAACCTGTCTGATTCACTTATTTGAATCTGCCAATAACCTAATTTTAAATCAAATTTAGAAAATATTATCGCATCATAAACCCTATCTAATAAATCTTTTTTTATTAGGGATAGGATACCTGATCCATCTAAGGGATTTATTCAGAGGCTTACAATTAATGACCAACCTAGGGGCACCTCGTTCTTGTTCAGCTTGTTTATTAACACAGAAAGCTGTACAAGACCATGGAGACTTTGAATGTCGTATAAGGCCTTTTTGAAGAAGAGACTCAATCTCTTTTTTACATAATTCCAAATATTCAGAATTCATCTGGCATGGCCTAGCTTTAGTAGGAATATTATCCTCAATAAAATCATCTTCATATGGAAGACTAACAACATGTTTTTTCCTATTCCAAAAAGCATTGGGATGATCTCCTCAAATATGAAGAGAGAACTGGGTTTTTAAAATAGTAATTTTTTCCTGTAATTTAGGGTTTTGCAAAATATTATCAATTTCAATACTATTAATCTCACCTTTAAGAAAGCTCATCTGATTGTTTTTCAAAATCATTTTTGAAGTTAACTCATTTAGCATTCTTGTAAAAGGTTTAGACATAAATTCCAATATAAAAGGTTTATTATTCCAAGTGCCTATGGTTTTTTCATTATCCCAATAAGTAAGTGGGAAAATATCATTTATAAAAGGGACTCCCAAAATAATTTGGTTAGCAATATCTTCAACCAAAACAAAGCTTTGAGGAACACAATTTTTCCCTTTACAAATAAAAGCTTTAGGTAATTTAAACTCAATTTCCATCTTACTACCATTTGCAGATCTTAAACTATGAGTAGTTTTACGAAAATATCTTGAAGGAATAAGTCCTTCTTGAATGCAATTTAAATCTACAGCACTATCAATAAGAACAATAAATTCTTTTTTATAATTATAATCAATAAGAAGAGTAATTTTCGTATAAAATTTTTGAGAAGTAAAGGCCTTTAAACTTTGTAAAAAATCTCCTTTAGTATTACCAAAGTTTAAATTTTTAAGATAATCAAGATTATTAGCTTCTCCGTCATCTGAAGAAGATGTTGAGTTATCACTCTATAATCAAGACGAGCTTCTATAATGACATTCTTTTCTTTAGGATGTCTAATATCATCTTTGAGATTATTAATCTCTAATTTTAAATCATAAATGGTAGTAGGAGAACTTATAAGTTTTCTCCTTTCTAACAGAAGATTTTTTACTTCCGCCGTGGTATATGGACCTTCTTTAGTTGGTATCTCCTCTAGAGTATAATCCTTAGAGGTAGATGTTGTATTACTAATTTTATCAATTATTTGAGCTCTTATATTTGGATCTTTAATTGTTTTTAAAAGCTCTAAAACTTTGTCATTATCAATGACATTAATATTCAATTCTTTAAACTAAGAATAGATCTTATAAAGATCATCTTCATCATTTTCCTTGTCACATTCCAAACCCTGCTGACAAGGTAAACATTCTTCTTCTGAAGACATATAATCTTCTTGATGAAGAGCCATCAAGTCTTCACTTGTGGATGATTCTCCTTGATTGCTATATTCTGAATCTGATTTTTCTGAATCAGAATTTAGCATGTCTTGCATAAAGAATCTTTTAGATTATCATCTATATCAAGGCTTTTAATTTTTTCTTTGACTTTACAATCCTTTGCATAGTGTCCATATCTTCCACATTTGTGGCAAGTATCTGACTTATCATATCTTCGTCTAGATTTATAAAATCTTTTGTCACTTCTACCTTCCTTAGGCCTTCGTTCTTTTCTTTCCATTCTTTTTCTCTTCCATTCTTTATAATCTTTTTTGGAAGATATGTTTTTTAAAGAATGCTTCTCTTTCTACTTCTCTTTTCTATTCTTAGAAGCAGGCTTGGGAATATCTAGAGCAAATCGCTCACAGAATTCTCCCAACTGTTGTCTTTCATTAAGATGATGTCTTTTAATCTGTTGATTCAGCTTAATTTCATTATATAATGCCAAACCTTCCTACGCACAAGCACTAATCAGCTTTCCATAAGTATAATTCTCATAATTAATACTATGCCCATCTCATCTAAGTACCTTTCTTACTCTTTCAGCGAAAAGAGCTGGTAAACCATCAATAAATTTAGATTTCCAATGAGTGCTATTACACTCTGGTAACTCCATAACCCGACATAAGAAAAAATCTTTGTAAAATCTAAAGGATGTCAAAGTTTTACACCTTAGATTTTGGAGTAAAGTTCTGATGGTCTCACTATTATCTGACCATCTTCCTGAAAAATGCACTATAATATTCAGAAACAGTGTATAAACTGCATTCTGAGTTGCTCCTTGATCCTTTTGTTTAATTGCTGAGAGGATTTTATCTCTTTGCTCTTGATTGAGATAATTATCCCACCAACCTTTAGTTGGCCTGTAAACCCTGCTGTTATCATCTCCGCAATAGTCTTATCACTATTTTTGTTTGTCTTATAGATAGTACTATACATAAGCATTCTATGCATAGTCATATAAATCTGTCTATCTGTATACCCATCTATGTTCCATTCATAGATCTCCTTTCCATTATAACTATTAGTTATAATATGTTCATGCTCCTTCATAAGCACATCTTGGGGAGTAGGCCTGGGATAGTAGTACATTCTTTGAAAATATTTTCTGACATATTTTTCTGAGATCCTATTAATTTCATCAGAGAATTCCATGTTCCTACTGCTCTCCCCTTCTTCTAGATTATTAATCTTTAGGGGTTTAAGGTTATTACCTTTGAAGGTTTTTTCTAGGAAATTCTCCAAATTTGAGAAATCCTTTAGCTTAAAGTCTTCAATTTCTGGTGGAGGTTGGAGGCTAGGTTGAGCAACCTTATCTTTGCCCTTCTTATCAATACTCATTTGAGATAAACGTTTATCAAATTTATCATGCAAAGATACTATATGATCAGCTAACATGCTTATATAAATATTTGTATAATTATGTTGCTTTATCATGATATTAATATGTTGAGTGGTGACCAAAGCAGTATTAGCTTCAAATAGTTTAGAGAAAGCATTAAAATGCACAAGCTTATCGTCTTTGTTAATTTGAAAAGATTTGAATGGAGGAAATACTGATTTAGTAATTTCTCCTTTACTTAGAGTAAAAAAATTTTCTAGCATAGAAATGTAGTTATAAACATATTTACTCATAAACCAAGGGACAAAAGCAATTAAAACATTTTGTTTTGATTCAATAAGATCTCTATAAAATTCCCCTTGAAAACCCTTTTGCTCTTCTTTATTAAAATTTTTAAAAAAACCATTTTTTAAATGGTTTCCATCTGGATTTTTGAAATTCTTTAGCAATCTTTGCTCTTGCCTGTGAACCAGTACAAAAATCAATAGGTTTGTCAGACATCATAAAACAAATCTATGGTGTTAACCCATCTGGAAAGTTCATTTCAGATTCAGTTATATCTAAATCAGAGCTAGGTCTAGGCAATATTATCTTTATCACATCTATAGTTTTCTCTAATTTGAGAAGTAGAAGCTCTAGATGGTACCTGTACAATATAATCCAGAGGAGAAATATATGAAGAATCAGATCGAGTTATTCTAGAAGACATACTACTATTATCAATTAAATTATTTGAAGTATAATCAGAAAACTTTATTTTAACAGTTCCATCATTCAACTGTTCAATTTCTGAAATCTCTTCATTAATATTATTTTTCGGAAGAGCAGCTCCCTCAATAACCCATTCTTATGGGAAATCAATTTCTGCCCACTTAATCGGTCTTCGAGTAACTACTTTAGATTTTCCAAAATTAGTTTCTATTAAAATAGTTTCATTTTTAAAATCAATAACTTTGCACATAGGATTTAAGTATGCAATAATTTATAATAAATTCTATAACAAATACAAACAACTTCGATGCCAGGCATATAATCATAACCATGAAGTTTAACATATAACATAAGAGAACTTAATGAATTCTCATCCTGCAAAGAAATCTGCAAATTAGGCTAAGCATTAAAATATATTGTCCATAAGCTAAACTAGTTTGAATTGTCCCTATAAGGGATTTCTTCCAATTCTGATTTCTACCATCAAGAAGATTATATGTCTTTAGAAGAAGAAATTGATATTGATGCTCTTTTCATGAAATTTCAAGAGCAAGTGGAAGAATCTTCCAACAAGAGCACATGCAAGGGAAAAGCTAAAGTATAGGAATCAACCCCACCACAATGACAAAGTAGTAATGGACAAATGACTTCTATAAAGAAGGAATCTATTTTTATAAAGATAACATCTTTATAAAAGATGAGATAGTGGCCACCTAAAGAGATGTCGGCCACGTGAAATAAATGTGAAGACCATATTAGCTTGTTGGTCTTATCTTTTTATTATTGGCCAATGTAAAGAGTGTGGGCCATTGTAATTTTACATTTTTACCCTTTTAGACCTCTATATAAAGAGGTGTAAGTTTTAGTTTAGAGGCAGGTTTTAGAACCCCCCCCCCTCTCTCTCTAAATATTCTCTCTTGTAAAATATTTTCTAAGTTTGAATAAAAGTTTGTAATTTGGTTTGAACAAGGTGTTCATTTTGGAGTCCGTTAACATGTACTTTCTCATTTTATATTCCTTCTTAGTGATAGCCTAAATGATAGGCTAATTGGTTGGTGTTGAGCTATATCGTACTAGATTATTATAATTAAATGGAATTAGAACTATAAAAGATGGTTTAAACAGTTGAAATTAAGGTCTAATTCAAGTAATTTAGGCATGATAATAGAAGACTATTATGTTGATCAATTGGATTATCCTGTAAAGGATGGACCCAGATGTATTCGTTGGATTACCCTGTGTTGTGGGCGGACCCAGTAGAGATCGTTGGATTACCCTAAGGGTGGACCCGGATACGGTGAAAGTCTTTATAGTATTATGCTGAAAATTGCTTGAATTTATAAATGCTCCTTATAAAAGGCTGTGCGATAGAGAGGAAGATGATCTTTATAAGATCTATTCTCAGTTTAAAGAACTGAGTATTAATGTCATTGATAATGACAAAATTATAGAGCTCTTACAAACAATTAAAGATCCTGATATAAGAGCTTAAATCATTGATAAGATCGGTAATACTGCATCTACCTCTAAGAATCATATTCAAGAGGAGATACCAACTAAAGAGGTGCATATATCATGGCAAAAGTTAAAAATCTCCTGTTGGAAAGAAGGAAACTTATAAGTTCCCCCACCACTATTCATGAACTAAAAGAAGAGATTAATAATCTCAAGGATAATATTCGACATCTCAAAGAAAAGAATGTTATTATTGAAACTCGTTTGGATAGCTTTGAGATTAGACAGAATTTGAGTAATAGCTCAACATCTTCAGAGGAAGGAGAAGGAGAAACTAATAATTTAGATTTTCTTAAAAACCTAAATTTTGGAAATAATAAAGGAGATTTTTTACAAAGCTTAAAGGCTTTTACTTCTTAAAAATTTTATCCAAAAATTACTCTTCTTATAGACTATAATTATAAAAAAGAATTTATTTCTCTTATTGATAGTGCAACTGATTTAAATTGTATTCAAGAAGGTCTTATCCCTTCAAGATATTTTCATAAAACTACACATAGTTTAAGATCAGCAAATGGTATTAAGATGAATATTGAGTTTAAACTACCTAAAGCTTTTATTTGTAAGGGAAAAAATTGTGTTCCTCAAAGCTTTGTTTTGGTTAAAGATATTACTAACCAAATTATTTTAGGAGTACCCTTTATAAATGATATTTTACCTCTTACTTATTGGATAATGAAAAGATTATAGGTACTTGGAATAATAAACCGTTCATTCTAGAATTTATTACTAAACCTTTTACTAGATTGTTAAATGAATTAACTTCAAAAATGATTTTGAAAAACAATCAGGAGAGTTTTCTTAGAGGTGAGATTAATAGCATTGAAATTGATACTATTTTGCAAAATCCTAAATTACAGGAAAAAATTGCTATTTTGAAAAATCAGTTCTCTCTTGATATTTGTGGAGATCATCCGAATGCTTTTTGGAACAGGAAAAGGCATGTTGTTAGTCTTCCATATGAAGATGATTTTACTGAGGATCATATTCCTACTAAAGCTAGGCCATGCTAGATGAATTCTGAATATTTGAAATTGTGTAAAAAAGAGATTGAATCATTACTCCAAAAAGGCCTAATAAGGCATTCAAAATCACCTTGGTCTTGCACAGCTTTCTATGTTAATAAACATGCTGAGCAAGAGAGAGGTGCCCCCAGGTTGGTTATAAATTATATACCTCTTAATAAAGCTTTGCGATGGGTCAGGTATCCCATCCCTAATAAAAAAGATTTATTCGACAGGGTTTATGATGCCATAATATTTTTTAAATTTGATTTAATATCAGGATAATGGCAGATTCAAATAAGTGAATCTAATAAATTTAAAACTACTTTTAATGTCCCTATGGGTCAATTCGAATGGAACGTTATGCCTTTTGGGTTGAAGAACACTCCATCTGAATTTCAAAAAATTATGAATGATATCTTTATACCTTATAGTAATTTTATAATTGTTTACATAGATGATATTTTAGTATTTTTGAAAAACATAGAAACCCATTTTAAACATGTTGATTTATTCAAGAAAATTATTATACAAAATGGTTTGGTTATATCCGCTCCAAAGATGGCTCTTTTTCAAACTAAGGTCAGATTTTTGGGACAAATATTGAAAAGAGATGTATCAGTCCTATTAATAGAAGTATAGAATTTGCTTCTAAATTTCCAGATGAAATTACTAACAAGACTCAGTTGTAGAGATTTCTTGGGAGTCTTAATTATGTAGCTCCTTTTATAAAGGATTTAGCTTTGGATTCAGCGATATTATATGATAGGCTTAAAAATAGTCCAAAGTCCTGGTCAGCCGATCATATTGAAACGGTTAAACAAATTAAGGCTAAGGTTAAAAACCTCCATGTCTCACTTTGGCAAGCCCAAATTGGGAAAAGACGGTGGAGACAGATGCTTCAGAAATAGGGTTTGGGGGTGTTCTTACCCAATATTGTCCTGACAATAAACGCCATTATATTGTCCAATTCTATTCAGGAAAATGGAACGCACAAAAATTATGCCACAGTAGCTAAAGAAATTTTGGCTATTGTAAAAAGTGTGCTGAAATTTCAAGGCAATCTTTATAATCAAAAGTTTTTTATAAAAACTGATTGACAAGCAGCTAAGTTCATGTTTAATAAAGATTGCAAACATGATGTTTCTAAACAAATGTTTGCTAGATGGCAAGCCTTATTGGCACCATTTGATTTTGATATAGTTTATAAAAAAAAGGTGAAGATAATAGTCTTCCTGATTTTCTCACTAGAGAATATTTAGACTAATCATGAATGTCTATGTTTTCAGGCATGAGGCCGTCCTGGCCACCTTCAAGGGGAAGAGGACGAGGAAATAATAGAGGAAGAGGAGGTCATATCCTTGCTCAATTAGGAAATAAACAATTGGTCGCAGCTTCTAGCTCGTCGACAAATACAGAGGGTTTAAATATAAACCATCTCATGTACAAAGATTTTATTGATTTTATAAAATCCAAGCAAAGTAAGGATAATAATCCTCCTACTTATTCCACCATATTAGTGGATGAAGAAAACACAGAAGTCTTTGATATGAATGACTAAAAAGAAGTTATACTTCTTTTAGAAAATAATGATTTAAAATGGAAAAATGATCCTTGGCAGCTCATGACAAGGTATTTAGATATAGTTTGTTATACTACGACTGCATATAAATACAGGATGCATTATTAGAAGACACTCTCATCAACAGGGTCAGCAGAATTTCAGCATTTCTACCCTACTAATACAAAGAAAGTTTATAACTTTTCAAAGTTATTATAAAAATAATTATTTCTCCAGAAGAATGGGGAATGAGCCCATTAAAAGAAAGGAATTATATCCACCCAGAACAAAAAATTGCAGTAAAATACAATTACTGGGATTATGTGGATGGCTTTAATAAAGCCTTGTTATATGAGAATGCTAATAAGAAGCATTCATGGTTTATAAAAATCTATGCTAATGTTTTTATGTGGGATATTCCAAATTGGTTTTGCAAATGGGGAGATATCCAACCATTCTAAATATAATTTCTTATATTGGTCAGGCAAAATTTTAATGGAGGGACCGTATAACATCCACCATTTGCAAAACCAATTTGGAATATCCTGCATAAAAACATTAGCACAGATTTTTATAAACCATGAATGCTTCTTATTAGCATTCTCATATAACAAGGCTTTATTAAAGCCATCCACATAATCCCAGTAATTGTATGTCATGATCCGATTTCTCGAGTCATGATGGCACCTACTATACCCTACGAGTAGGTAAGCCAACCCCTAACCCAGAACATCAAACAATTAGCATAAGGGCATAAACTTGTGAAAACAATAATCTAACAAGGACAACAAGGTGGAAGCAGACCAAAATAAATATATACAGAATGCCTCCCAGAACCTGGAATATAGAGCTATCTAATAAAGAGTACAAGTCCCAAAAGTGGACCACAACAAGAGTGTCTCAAAGGCAACAAGACTAGCTAAAACAAAAGATGGAGACATGGCAAACCCAAAATGCCAAGTGCTTGCCTTCGTCTCCGAATCACAGCTGCAAAAAAAAGGCAGGAACTACTCACCGTTGGTAATTGGTACTGGGACCTGCATCACGAAATAGATGTAGAGCGTAGCATGAGTACCAAAACAACAGGTACCCAGTAGGCATCAAAGGTCGACTGAGTAAAAAGGGTAAAAACAATAAGAAAGGATAGAATTTAGACACAGAGAGGTCAAAACGAATAAGAAAAGGAAGCATACCAGCATACCAGAAATAAACTAAGTACAACTAAACTAAACCTATCTGGACCCCCATAAGCCCAAAAGGTACACTCGTGCGCAAGTTTAAATAAAACCTGAACAGACCCCCATAAGTCCGACAAGTACATAGAAAAGCTAAGTCTACTGAGAAAGAAGAAAACCAGGCTCCCAGCCCAAAGTAACCGAGATAACCCATCAGACTCCACCCAGCTAGTAGTGCACTCCCAGCCCAGCTAGAAAAAGTGACCCTAGGGGGGCACCCTACCAAACAGTCACTGCCAGCCCAGCTAGAAAGAGGGACCCGAGGGTGAGGTTGATATCGCGAGTTGTCCTACCATGCAGTCAGCTCCCAGCCCAGCTAGAAGGAGCAACCTGGAGACACCTAGCCAGCAGCACGCTCCCAGCCCAGCTAGAAAGAGAGGCCCGAGGGCCATCGCTGAAATCACCGAGTCTACCCAACCAGCGATACGCTCCCAGCCTAGCTAGAAAGAACAATCCCGGGGGGTGATGGTATCTCCAATAGGATCCCATCCAACAACAACCACCATGGAACACCGTCCACTCTAAAAAATCACAGAAAAGGCTCAAAGCCTATACTATCTCAATCCCACTCCTCTAGTGATGCACCAAACCTTCTAGAATACATTGAAACCGTAAAATTAGAGGGAGAAGATACAGAAGTGTAGCAAGCAGCGATAACGCCTAATCTAAGGCTCAACTATCAGACTCAAGTCTGCTACTCCAGTCTACAAGGAGCTAAGTCATCTGAACGACGTCGGCAGAAAGTCAAGGCTATCATGCCCACAAGGTTCATAAGTCTAAGGCAATGCTAGCCTAACATAGACAAAGGACATCATGCTTATGGTTAAGGACGAACAAATAGAAGCATACAATAACATTTAGCACATAAGCATTCATCTTTACTAAATCGATTAACATGATACTACACCCGAAATATGCCCAATCGATCCTAACATGAGGTATCTAATCAAAGTAAAATAGAAAACTGGTACCCATCCCCAATTCACTCCAATCGACATGCTTTTACACAATTAAGCTCAATCTAATAGAAGGGAAGTCGTAGCCTACCTTAAGGCCGATTGTGCATGCTCCAAATCACTTTGCTGGAGCTTTTCCTTCCCGAACGACCTTTGAACGTTGTCACTCTATCAAAGATAGGATCACAACGTTAGCATGGTCGTTTAGACACCAAAATCACAACAAACAAAGACGGATCAATTTTAGAGTCAAAACGGAGAAAGTGGGACCCGCGCTAGAAATTCCAAAATTAATCCCAAAAGTAGGTCTCAATTAGTTCCCCGAGCTCATATCCCAAAATGGGACACAATTCCGGGCTTAGGAACATCACAATATCAACAAGCAACCAAAACCCAAATTTTCTCAAGAACTAGAAATGGGACAGCAGCTAAATTAGTAAATTTACCAGAAACGGAAGGTCTACAGTAAATTCCGATAACACCAAAATGCTATCCTCGAAAAACCACTCAAGATAGCCACAAGAATCACTGAAATCGGACCTAAAATGACTGAGAAAACAAGTCTCAAAAATTCCAAACCAAGCTAAAAAAAAGGTCACGGCAGCAGGTATTTTACGAAATTTACCTCAAATGGGGACCCCAAATCAGTTTCCGAGCTCACCAACGCATTTTCTTGCAAAAAACCCCACAAGATGAACCTTTGAATCACTGAATTTGGACTTGAAATGAGAGAGAGTTAAGCCCTTTTAAAGTTTTAGAACAAGTGCTGAAATGCACCAGATTTTCAGCAACTTAAAAACTCCGACGGGGCACTACGAACTCGTTCGGAACCCCGTGCACGCAAACGAGATATGCAACCATACCAAATTCGATATTCTGGACTCAATGACACAATCAAAATTTCCATAAAAGTCAGCTTGACAAAAAAGTGGGTCCCACACCCAAATGCCATTTTAAGTCAAAAACCACAAAAGGGCTCGGAAAAATATCAAAAACCTTGAAACACAAAAGAAGAGTCAATCTAGACCAAAATCGACATTCCAGAGCTGACCTCGCTGACGGAATTCTCATTCGATCGCATTTACTTAGAATGTTGACTAAAGTCAAACTTAGGCTTAAACTTAGAGTTAAAACGCCTAATCGCACCGACTCATACTGAAAACCTCGGGAGTCATGCCGACCATGCTACTAGCCTAAAATGACCCTTTCGAAGCTGATGGAATCATCAGAATTGGATTCCGATGTCATCTTCTTGAACTTTTGATTGAAAATGATCGTTCAAGGTTCATAAGCTCCAAAAACTCTAAAACTCGCACAATAACTAAACGAACGACCAGGTGACCGAACTGTCAGTCCCAGTAAGTCATCAATGACATAGGGTCGCTATAGGAATGCTCTAACGACACACAGAAGGCAAAACACAGAAATGACCAGGAGGGTCATTACAATATCCACTACTAAAAAGGACTTTCGTCCGCGAAAGTAAGGATCAAGAAGTACCTGAAGGCTCAAACAAGCTGGGAAACTGCTCTCGCATCTCCTGCTCGGTCTCCCAAGTAGCTTCCTCGACTGGACGATGCCTCAAACTAACCTTAACAATATGAATGGCTCTCGAGTGCAATCTCCTCACATCTCTGGCTAGGATAGCAACTGGCTCCTCTACAAATGTCAAAAGATCATCCAACTCAACTGCATCATACTGGAGCACATGCGACTCATCAGGAACATACTGGCGCAACATCGAGACATGGAAAATTGGGTGGATGGCTGAAAATGCTGGAGGTAGGGCCAACTCATAAGCAACCTCCCCAACTGTCCAGAGTATCTCAAAAGGCCCAATGTACCTGGTGCTAAGCTTGTCCCGCCTTCCAAACCTCATCACGCCCTTCATGGGCGACACACAAAGGATTACCCGATCACCAACAAAGAATCTCAAAGGTTGACGCCTCCGATTCGCATAACTCTGGTGCCTACTCTAAGCCATCCTGAGTCTATCCTGAATCACTCTCACCTAGTCCAAAGCCTCCTGAATCAAATTTGTACCCCACGGCCTAGGCTCTGTAGACTCAAACTAGCCCACCAAAGAGTGACAATGCCTACCATACAAGGCCTCAAACGGGGCCATCTGAATACTAGAATGGTAGTTGTTGTTATACGCAAACTCTACCAAAGGCAAGAACTGGTCCCATTGACCACCAAACTCCAAAACACAAGCCTGCAGCATGTCCTCAAGGACCTGAATAGAATGCTCCGACTGACCATCAGTTTGCGGGTGGAAAGTTGTGCTAAGGTCAACTCGAGTGCCTAACTTATCCTAAAAGGTCCTCCAAACGATAGACGTGAACTGAGAACCCTAATCTGATATAATAGAAGTTGGCACCCCATGAAGTCGAACCACCTCTCGAATGTAGATACGAGCCAACCTCTCGGCGCTAAATGAAGACTGAACAGGAAGGAAATGTGCTGACTTGCTCAAGTGATCAACGATGACCCAAAAGCTATCAACACCTCTAGAAGTTCGTGGTAGGCCAGCCACAAAATCCATAGTAATGCGATCCCACTTCCACTCCGAAATGGGTAATCTCTGAAACTCACCAACAGGCCTCAAATGCTCGGCCTTTACCTGCTGGCATCACAAGCAACGGGAAACAAAGTCAGCAATATCTTTCCTCATGCCACTTAACCAGTAATGCTGCCTCAAATCACGATACATCTTTGTTGTGCCCAGATGGATAAAGTATCTAGACTCATGGGCCTCAGAAAGTACCAAGTGTATCAAATTTTCAACTCTTGGAACACAGATACGGCCGGCGAATCTCAACACTCCATCAGGATCTAAGGTAGCCTAACTACCATCACCCGCTATCACTTGATATCTAAGGGCCACCAAGGCCTCATCATCAAACTGGCAACCACGGATCCTATCAAGCAAAGAAGACTGAACTCCCATATAGGCCAAGATGCGTCTAGAATCTGAGTATCCAATCGAACCATGCTATTAGCTAAGAACTGAATGTCCAAAGCCAAGGTCGCCCCTCAACAGATAAGAAGACTAGACTACCAATACTCACCGCCTTCCGGCTTAATGCGTCCGCTACTACATTTGCCTTGCCCGGATGAAAGAGAATAGAGAGGTCGTAGTCCTTCAGGAGCAATCCAATGACGTTGCCTCGAATTAAGGTCCATCTGGCTCATGATGTATTGAAGACTCCTATGATCGGTATAGATCTCACTTCAAACTCCATACAAGTAGTGCCTCCAAATCTTAAGCTCAAAAACTACCACCGCCAACTCCAAGTCATGAGTAGGGTAGTTGCGCTCATGGATCTTAAGCTGCCTCAATGCATAAGCAATAACTCGGCCCTACTGCATCAATACACAACCCAAACCAACGTCGAATGCGTCACAATAAATCGTGAAGTCCTCGCCCTTAACTAAAAGAGTCAATATAGGAGCGGTGGTCAATAACTCCTTGAGCCTCAAAAAGCTCGCCTCACACTCCTCTGACCAAACAAAGGGAACATCAACACGAGTCAACAGGGTCAGAGGTGTTGCCAAGGTAGAGAAATCCTCCACAAATCGTCTATAGTAGCCTGCTACTCCGACGAAGCTCCGAATCTCAGTAACTGATGTGGGCCTAGCCCAATCACGAATAGCCTTAATCTTCGCCGGATTTACCATAATGCCCTTCTTGGATACAACATGCCCCAAGAACGCTACAAAGTCTAACCAAAACTGGCACTTTGAGAACTTGGCATAAAGCTGCTGATCTCTCAAAGTCTGGAGCATAACTCTTAAATGCTGCTCATGATCACCCATACTCCGCGAGTAAATCAAAATGTCATCAATGAAGACTATGATGAAAGAATCAAGATAAGGCCTGAACACGCGCGTCATCAAGTCCATAAAGGTAGCAGGGGCATTAGTCAACCCAAATGACATCACCAAGGACTCATAATGGCCATAACGGATCCTAAATGCAATTTTAGGGATGTCCGCTGCCCTAATCCTTAACTGGTGGTAACCGAACTTCAAATCAATCTTAGAGAACATTGAAGCTCCCTGTAGCTGGTCAAATAGGTCATTAATACTAGGCAGAGGATATCGATTCTTCACTGTCACCTTATTCAACTTTCTATAGTCAATGCACATACGCATCGTACCGTCCTTCTTCTTAACAAAAAGAACGGGAGTGCCCCAAGGTAATACACTAGGTCTGATAAATTCCAAACCCAAGAGATTCTAAAGCTGAAGACTGAGTTCTGCAGAAGCCATTCGATATGGCGGAATAGAAATAGGTCGAGTGTCAAGCTCCAAATCTATAGCAACATCAATGTCACGCTCTGGGGGTAGGCCAGGTAGGTCTGTAGGGAACATATCTGCAAACTCTCTAACCACAAGAACTGATTTCAACTGAAGGGTCATCCCTACTCACATCTCTCACACAGGCCAAATAAGCCAAACACCCAGAAGCAATCAACCATCTAGCCGGCATAACAGAGATGATCCCCATCGGTGTGTGACTATAAGCACCCTACCACAACACTGGGGGAATGACAGGCATGGCTAAAGTAACAGTCTTGGTGTAGCAATCCAAGACCACATGGTAGGGGGATAACCATTCCATGCCCAGAATCACATCAAAATCAACCATATCTAGCAGAATAAGATCAACTCTAGTATCATAACCCTGGATAGTCACTAAGGAAGATAGCAATACATGATCCACTACTAAGGACTTACCCACCGGGGTCAAAACATGAACCGGCTCTGCTAAAGACTCAGACCTCATACCCAATCGGGGAGAAAAATAAACAAACATAAGAATAAGAGTGAAACAAATGAGATTTCAAGGAACCAATTAGACACACATTGCCGAAAGTGAAACAAAAGAGGAAACCTTCCTAAAGACATCATGTAGCCTCCCGAAAATAAGTTACGAACGTCTCCACACCGATCTGCAAGACTCTACTAGACGTTAGCTCTGTACAAGTGAGACCAGTGAACCTAGGGATCTGATACCAACTTGTCATGATCCAATTTCTCAAGTCATGATAGCTCCTACTATAACCTACCAGTAGGTAAGAAAACTCGTAACCTAGAACATCAAAAAATGAACGTAAGGGCAGAAACTAGTGAAAACAATAATCTAACAAGGACAACAAGACGGAAGCAAACAAAAATAAATATATACAGAATCCCTCCCAGAACCTGGAAGTCACTAGTACAGAGCTATCTAACAGAGAGTACAAGTCCCAAAAGTGGACCATAACAAGCGTGTCTCAAAGGCAACAAGACTAGCTAAAACAAAAGATGGAGACATGACAAACCCAAAACGCCAAGTGCTCGCCTTCGTCTCTGAATCACAGCTGCAAAAGAAGGCAGGAACTATTCCCTGCTGGTAACTGGTACTGGGACCTACATCACAAAATAGATGCAGAGCGTAGCATGAGTACCAAAATAATAGGTACCCAGTAGGCATCAAAGGCCAACTGAGCAAAAAGGGTAAAAACAATAAGAAAGGATAGAATCTAGACACAGAGAGGTCAAAACGAATAAGAAAATGAAGCACACGAGCATACCAGAAATAAACTAAGTACAACTAAACTAAACCAAACTGGACCCCCAAAAGCCCAGAAGGTACACTCGTGCACAAGTTTGAATAAAATCTGAACGGACCCCCATAAGTCTGACAGGTACACAGAAAAGCTAAGTCTATTGAGAAAGAAGAAAACCAGGATCCCAGCCCAAAGTAACCAAGATAACCCATCAGACTCCACCCAGCTAGTAGTGCACTCCCAGCCCAGCTAGAAAAAGTGACCCTAGGGGGCCACCCTACCAAACAGTCCACTGCCAGCTCAGCTAGAAAGAGGGACCCGAGGGTGAGGTTGATATCGCTAGTTGTCCTACCATGCAGTCAGCTCCCAGCCCAGCTAGAAGGAGCAACCCGGGGACACCTAGCCAGCAGCACACTCCCAGCCCAGCTAGAAAGAGAGGCCCGGAGGCTATCGCCGAAATCACTGAGTCTACCCAACCAACTATATGCTCCCAGTCAAGCTAGAAAGAATGATCCCGGGGGTGATGGTATCTCCAATAGGATCCAATCCAACCACAACCACCATGGAACACCGTCCACTCTAAGAAATCACAGAAAAGGCTACAAGCCTATACTATCTCAATTTCACGCCTCTAGTGATGCACCGAACCTTCGAGAATACGTTGAAATCGTAAAATTAGAGGGAGAAGATACAGAAGCACAGCAAGTAGCGATAACGCCTAATCTAAGGCTCAACTATCAGACTCGAGTATGCTACTCCAGTCTACAAGGAGCTAAGTCATCCGAACGACGACGGCAGAAAGTCAAGGTTATCCAGCCCACACGGTTCATAAGTCTAAGGAAATGCTAGCCTAACCTAGACTAAGGACATCATGCTTATGGTTAAGAACGAACAAATAAAAGCATACAATAACATTTAGCACATAAGCATGCATCTCTAATAAATCGATTAACATGATACTACACCCGAAATATGCTCAATCGATCCTAACATGACGTATCTAATCAAAGCAAAGTAGGAAAGTGGTACCCATCCCCAATTCACTCCAATCGACATGTTTTTACACAATTAAGCTTAATCTAATAGAAGGGAAGCCGTAGCATACCTTAAGGCCAATCACGCGTGCTCCAAATCACTTTGCCGGAGCTTTTCCTTCCCGAATGACCTTTGAACGTTGTCACTCTATCAACTATAGGATCACAACATTAGCACAGTCGTTTAGACACCAAAATTACAACAAACGGAGACGGGTCAATTTTAGGGTCAAAATGGGGAAAGTGGGACCCGTGCTGGAAATTCCAGAATTAATCCCAAAAGTAGGTCCCAATCAGTTCCTCGAGCTCATGTCCCAAAATGGGACACAATTCCGGGCTTAGGAACATCATAATATCAACAAGCAACCAAAACTCAAATTTTCTCAAGAACTAGAAATGGGACAACAGCTGAATCAGTAAATTTACCAGAAACAGGAGGTCTACAGTGAATTCCGACAACAGCACAACTCTCTCCTCAAAAAACCACTCAATATTGCCTCAAGAATCACTGAAATCAGACCTAAAATGACTAAGAAAACAAGTCTCAAAAATTCCAAACCAAGCTGAAAAAAAGGTCGCGGCAACAGGTATTTTACGTAATTTACCTCAAATGGAGATCCCAAATCAGTTTCCGAGCTCACCAACGCATTCCTTGAGAAAAACCCCACAAGATGAACCTTTGAATCACTAAATTTGGACTTGAAATGAGAGAGTTAAGCCCTATTAAAGTTTTAGAACAAGTGCTGAAATGCACCAGATATTAGCAACTTAAACACTCCGATGGGGCACTCCGAACTTGTTCGGAACCCCATGCATGCAAACGAGATATGCAACCATACCAAATTCAATATTCCAAACACAATACCATAGTCAAAATTTCCATACGAGGTCAGCTTGACAAAAAAGTGGGTCCCACACCCAAATGTCATTTTAAGTCAAAAACCACAAAAGGGCTTGAAAAAATATCGAAAATCTCGAAACACAAAAGAAGGGTCAATCTAGACCAAAATCGATATTCTGGAGCTGACCGCGCTAACGGAATTCTCATCCGAGCGCGTTTACTCAGAATGTTGACTAAAGCCAAACTTAGGATTAAACTTAAAGTTAAAATGCTTAATCGCACCGACTCACACTGAAAACCTCGGGAGTCATGCCGACCATGCTACTAGCTTAAAATAACCCTTTTAGAGCTGATGGAATCGTCAGAATTGGATTTCGATGTCATCTTTTTGAACTTTTGATCGAAAATGATCGTTCAAGGTTTATAAGCTCCAAAAACTCTAAAACTCGCACAATAACCAAACGAACGACCAGGTGACCGAACTGTCAGTCCCAAAAAGTCATAAATGACTTGGGGTCGCTACAGGAATACTCTAACAACACACAGAAGGCAAAACACAAAAATGACCAAGAGGGTCATTACATTTTATTTTCCACAATTTTTTGTTCTGGGTGGATAAAATCCCTTTCTTTTAATGGGCTCATTCCCCATTCTTTTGGAGAAATAATTCTTTTTATAATAATCTTTAAAAATTTATAAACTTTATTTGTATTTGCAGGGTAGAAATGCTGAAATTCTGCTGACCCTGTTGATGAGAGTATCATCTCATAATGCATCTTGTGTTTATACGTAGTCGTAGTATAATAGACTGTGTCTAAATACCTTGTCATGAGCTGCCAAGCATCATTCTTCCATTTTAAATCATTATTTTCTAAAAGAAGTATAACTTCTTTTTTATCATTCATATCAAAGACTTCCGTGTTTTCTTCATCCACTAATATGGTGGAGTAAATAGGAGGAGTATTATCCTTGCTTTGTTTGGATGTCATAAAATTCATAAACTCTTTATACATGGGATGGTTTATATTCAAACCTTCTGTATTTGTCGACGAGCTAGAAGCTACGACCAATTGTTTATTTCTCAATTGAGCGAGAATATGACCTCCTCTTCCTCTACTGTTTCCTCTTCCTTTTCCCCTTGTAGGAGGCCATGACGGCCTCATGCCTGAAAACAAAGACATTTCTAATTTGTTTAAATATTCTCTAGTGAGAAAATTAGGAAGACTATTATTTCACCTTTTTTATAAACTATATCAAAATCAAATTGTGCCAATAAAGCTTGCCATCTAGCAAACATTTGTTTAGAAACATCATGTTTGCATTCTTTATTAAACATGAACTTAGCTGCTTGGCAATCAGTTTTTATAATAAACTTTTGATTATAAAGATCGCCTTGGAACTTTAGAACACTTTTCACAATAGCCAAAATCTCTTTAGCTACTGTGGCATAATTTTTTCTACGCCGGATTCCATTTTCCTGAATAGAATTGGACAATATAATGGCGTTTATTATCAGGACAATATTGGGTAAGAACACCACCAAATCCTATTTCTGAAGCATCTGTCTCAACTATCTTTTCCCAATTTGGGTTTGCCAAAGTGAGGCATGGAAGGTTTTTAACCTTAGCCTTAATTCGTTTAACAACTTCAGTATGATCAATTGACCAAGCCTTTGCATTATTTTTAAGCCTGTCATATAAAATCGCTAAATCCAAAGATAGACCCTTTAGGAAAGGTGCTACATAATTAAGACTCCCAAGAAATCTCTGCAACTGAGTCTTGTTAGTAATTTCATCAGGAAATTTAGATGCAAATTCAATACTTCTATTAATAGGACTAATACATCCCTTTTCAATATTATGACCCAAAAATCTGACTTTAGTTTGAAATAAAGCCATTTTTTGTGCAGATATAACCAAGCCATTTTGAATAATAATTTTCTTAAATAACTCAAGATGTTTAAAATGAGTTTCTATATTTTTTGAAATTACAAGAATATCATCTATGTAAATTATTATAAAATTACTATAAGGTATGAAAATATCATTCATAATTTTTTGAAATTCAGATGGAGCGTTCTTTAGGCCAAAAGGCATAATGTTCCATTCAAATTGACCCACAGGGACATTAAAATCAATTTTAAACCTGTCTGATTCACTTATTTGAATCTGCCAATAACCTAATTTTAAATCAAATTTAGAAAATATTATCGTATCATAAACCCTATCTAATAAATCTTTTTTATTAGGGATAGGATACCTGATCCATCTAAGGGATTTATTCAGAGGTTTATAATTAATGACCAACCAAGGGGCACCTCGTTCTTGTTCAGCATGTTTATTAACATAGAAAGCTGTACAAGACCATTGAGACTTTGAATGTCGTATAAGGCCTTTTTGAAGAAGAGACTCAATCTCTTGTTTACATAATTCCAAATATTCAGAATTCATCTGGCAATGCCTAGCTTTAGTAGGAATATTATCCTCAATAAAATCATCTTCATATGGAAGACTAACAACACGCTTTTTCCTATTCCAAAAAGCATTACGATGATCTCCACAAATATGAAGAGAGAACTGGATTTTTAAAATAGCAATTTTTTCCTGTAATTTAGGGTTTTGCAAAATAGTATCAATTTCAATACTATTAATCTCACCTTTAAGAAAGCTCATCTGATTGTTTTTCAAAATCATTTTTGAAGTTAACTCATTTAGCATTCTTGTAAAAGGTTTAGTGATAAATTCCAATATAAAAGGTTTATTATTCCAAGTACCTATGATTTTTTCATTATCCCAATAAGTAAGTGGGAAAATATCATTTATAAAAGGGACTCCCAAAATAATTTGGTTGGTAATATCTTTAACTAAAACAAAGCGTTGAGGAACACAATTTTTCCCTTTACAAATAAAAGTTTATAATTTAAACTCAATTTCCATCTTACTCCCATTTGTAGATCTTAAACTATGAGTAGTTTTATGAAAATACCTTGAAGGAATAAGTCCTTCTTGAATGCAATTTAAATCTGCAGCACTATCAATAAGAGCAATAAATTCTTTTTTATAATTATAATCAATAAGAAGAGTAATTTTTGTATAAAATTTTTGAGAAGTAAAGGCTTTTAAACTTTGTAAAAAATCTCCTTTTGCATTACCAAAATTTAAATTTTTAAGAAAATCAAGATTATTAGCTTCTCCTTCATCTGAAGAAGATGTTGAGTTATGACTCAAATTCTGTCGCAGTTCAAAGCTATCAAGACGAGCTTCTATAATGACATTCTCTTCTTTAAGATGTCTAATATCATCTTTGAGATTATTAATCTCTAATTTTAAATCATTAATGGTAGTAGGAGAACTTATAAGTTTTCTCCTTTCTAACAGAAGATTTTCACTTCCATCTTGGTATATGCACCTTCTTTAGTTGGTATCTCCTCTGGAGTATAATCCTTAGAGGTAGATGTTGTATTACTAATTTTATCAATTATTTGAGCTCTTATATCTGGATCTTTAATTGTTTGTAAAAGCTCTAAAACTTTGTCATTATCAATGACATTAATACTCAGTTCTTTAAACTAAGAATAGATCTTGTAAAGATCATCTTCATCATTTTCCTTGTCACATTCCAAACCCTGCTGACAAGGTAAACATTCTTCTTCTGAAGACATATAATCTTCTTGATGAAGAGCCTTCAAGTCTTCACTTGTGGATGATTCTCCTTAACTGCTATATTCTGAATCTGATCTTTCTGAATCAGAATTTAGCATAATCTTGTACAAAGAATCTCTTAGATTATCATCTATATCAAGGCTTTTAATTTTTTCCTTGACTCTACAATCCTTTGCATAGTGTCCATATCTTCCACATTTGTGGCAAGTATTTGACTTGTCATATCTTCGTCTAGATTTATAAAATCTTTTGTCACTTCTACCTTCCTTATGCCTTCGTTCTTTTCTTTCCATTCATTTTCTCTTCCATTCTTTATAATATTTTTTGGAAGATCTGTTTTTCGAAGAATGCTTCTCTTTCTGCTTCTTTTTTCTATTCTTAGAAGCAGGCTTGGGAATATCTAGAGCAAATTGCTCACAGAATTCTCCCAACTGTTGTCTTTCATTAAGACAATGTCTTTTGATCTGTTGATTTAGCTTAATTTCATTACATAAAGTCAAACCTTCCTGCGCACAAGCACTAATCAGCTTTCCATAAGTATAATTCTCATAATTAATACTATGCCCATCTCTTCTAAGTACCTTTCTTACACTTTCAGCAAAAAGAGCTGGTAAACCATCAATAATTTAGATTTACAATGAGTGTTATTGCGCTCCGGCAACTCCATAACCCGACATAAGAAAACATCTTTGTAAAATCTAAAGGATGTCAAAGTTTTACACCTTAGATTTTGGAGTAAAATTATGATGGTCTCACTATTATCTGACCATCTTCCTGAAAAATGTTCTATAATATTCAAAACCAGTGTATAAACTGCATTCTGAGTTGCTCCTTGATCCTCTTGTTTAATTGCTGAGAGGATTTTATCTATTTGCTCTTGATTGAGATAATTATCCCACCAACCTTTTAGTTGGCTCGTAAACCCTACTGTTATCATCTCCGTAATAGTCTTATCACTATTTTTGTTTGCCTTACAGATAGTACTATACATAAGCATTCTATGCATAGTCGTATAAATCTGTCTATCTGTATACCCATATATGTTCCATTCATAGATCTCCTTTCCATTATAACTGTTAGTTATAATATGTTCATGCTCCTCCATAAGCACATCTTAGGGAGTAGGCCTAGGATAGTAGTACATTTTTTTAACAGGTTTTCTGGCATATTTTTCTGAGATCCTATTAATTTCATCAGAGAATTCCATGTTCCTACTGCTCTCCCCTTCTTCAAGATTATTAATCTTTAGGGGTTTAAGGTTATTACCTTCGAAGGTTTTTTTCTAGGAAATTCTCCAAATCTGAGAAATCCTTTAGCTTAAAGTCTTCAATTTCTAGTGGAGGTTGGAGGCTAGGTTGAGCAACCTTATCTTTGCCCTTCTTATCAATAAGTCTGGATGTTGTTAAAACTCTCCTACAGATCTGATTCGGTCAGTTCTTTTCAAATCCATTCAGAGGCTTTTTAAAAAAAAAAAGAAAAAAATGGACTTAATGGGCTGAATCGAATGATTAAGATTCAGACTTAAAAATCAAACGCACTTAATAGGCTGAATCTGAGTGATTGAGATTCAAACCTCCATTAAGTGCAATGAAATGGGGGCCTAAGACTCTATCACAGATCTGATTCAATCAGACCCATTAAGATATTTTTAAATAAAAAAAAACAAATGCATTTTATGGGCTAATGTTCGAACCATTCAGATTCAGACCTCTATTAAGTGCAAACAAATGAGGTCTTAATTAAGCCTCGTGATTTGTTTGAGTTTAATAAAGATATTAATCTTAATTATTCAGATATGAATCATTCTGTTTGTTTGTTTTCAAGCTCTGAATCTTATTCATTCAGATCAAATTCATTAAGTGTGTTTATTTTTTTTAATTTTACAATCACTTAATGAGTCTGAATGATTAAGATCTATAAGAGTCTTAATATCATCAAAATGTCTATTTAAAACATTCTTTAAAAATGATCTCCATCTACTTTTAGCCACCACCCACAACCACCGTTTCAACCACAAATATCACCTCCGGACACCGTCAATCACCACCACCTACGATTCACAACTATCATCCTCAGTCCAACCACCACTACCTTCAATCATCGAAATCAATTCGCATCACCATTAGCCATTATTAACAATCATAACCACCAATCCTTATTACATCCACTAATCACTATTGATAATTATCCCCATTAGTCAATATTATTGTCACGGTCCAAAAATGGACGTGATGGAACTCGTCTTATCCCACCAAGACAAGTCAGCCTAAAACTCAATCATTATAATAAAATGCGGAAATTTCATAATCAACTCAAAAATACCCCCAAAATCTGGTTGTTACGTGTACAAGCCTCTAAAGTATTACAATTGATTCAAAAGAAAACACAAGTCTCAAATGACCTTGTTTCTAGAATAGAACGAGAACATAAATAAGAGTTAGAAGGTTCCCTGAAATGACAAGCGACTACCTCACAAACCTCCATAAGAAGCAAAAGTGTAGAAGAAAGGGGTGAGTACCAAACCACACGATACTCAACAAGTAAACCTCTAAACAGAAGCTAAGGGGATAGAATACGGTTACTCCTTACACCCCAACCGAACCTCCACAACTACAACCTGCATAAAACCAGCCCAACTTAACAGTTCACAGTTTACATAGCACCCAGCTCAACAACAATCACTTTAACAAGTTACATATTCTCAACAACAAACTCAATATTCATCAATCACAACTTCCACAAAAAAAGCACTCACAAATATCAACAACACACAAGATCAAGTTCATCAATAGAGGTAATCAAATATCAAGTACTTTCCAACCACCAATAAAACACATAATCATCAAGAATGAAGGATGTCATGGGATGCAATGCAATATGACACCATGAAATGATATGCCTCAGAATACCAAGTACTCTCTCAACCGTATATACATGATACTCCTCAGAAATACATCGAGAGTTCATGACCCATGGGGGACTCGCGAGATCCATATACCAATACGGACGATCTCCACGTGCACAACCTATACTCAATCTCATGTCAATGCATGTGCACAATATGATTTCAATGAAAGGGATGATGCATCTTATCAAATATCAATATGATATGTAATCACCTCAGCTATCACCAGTATACTGGTTCAATAGAGAACACAATCACACATAATAAATCAAGTCAATAATATATCAGCTAATGCCCATATGCTTTGGGATTCTCGAATTACAATCCACATTCTATAGTAATAAACTTTCCCTTTATAACACCGGTACTCGTACCAATGCCCGTCACAAACAATTCTCAACACATCACACACAAACAATTAATCACATTGCCTTTTATTACCCTTTTTCATCATTAGAATTAATCAATGTGGACAAGTTAACCCATCACCAAGTCTCATTACCCGAAACACATATTACAAGGAAATACACGAATTTCATACACTTAACAAGGGTTTAGAAATTCACTTGCCTCAAATAGTCGAACAATCACTCCAGGACCTGTTTCTTTCCCTTTCATTCAGCCTCCAAATAAATGCAATCTATTCAAATAAGTAATTACAATAAGACTTTCGAACTAACTACACTCATATTATCATATGTCTAGCTTAGACCCAAAACTCATCCGAAATTATAATCAATCTAATGTTATTCATATGATACCATACACCTGATATTTAATTATCTATCTTAATACATCAAAAACATAATTTATACTGTGATAATAAAACAAGAATTACTAAACGTGGAAACCACTGGTTACGAAACCAGCGGTGAAAATCGCATGAAACAAGGTACAACTCATAACCTTTAACTAATTTGTACTGTCAGATGATTATAATAATTGACAACATATAACTTTGTCCCCACCAATTTCCAAAACCACCAAAGTGATACAGCGGTAACAACACATTTAAAGAATCCAATTACTTCTTAGTTTATACAGTAATAATCTAAAATCCTCCAATAACATTCTGCATCCTAATTGACTATAATATAATATGTATTAAGAAAATTTAAGGCATTAGAAATTTTACCTGGATGTGCAGTAGTCGGTTCCTACATCGGCCGCCGCTTTGCACAGGTAAGTATTTCTTCCTCCCTTTCTTTTCTTTTCTAAAATAGTTATATACTAAAAGTGATAAACCTAATTAACTTATTTTAACATGGGTCAAGAAGTAAAAATTATGGCATTGACCCATTAACCGCCAATTGAATAAATAAATTATTTATTATATACCCGTCAATTAAATAACCATAGTTACCAAATAATTCAAAATTTCCAAACCAACTTCACTGACTAATCAAAATTGACTCAAGCAACTATCGGAAGGGATAAAATTATAATTTTGTGAAAATTTCCAAAATGACCTTGCAGGTCATTACAATTATATATCATTTTCACGACCCAATCTCTTAGGTCATGATGACACCTTCTATAACTCACCAGTAGATAAGTCAACCCATAAACCGAAATGTCAAGTAATGATGTAACACCCCAAAAGTTAATAAGTTGAATTTGAAAGGAAAATGTTGTAGAAAGTTGTTGGTGCAACTGGTTCACGAGGGCAAAGTACGGACCGTACTTGGTTCCACGATCCGTAATTGTCATTCATAGATGATGTCCTAAAAGTTGGAGAAAATTTTAAGTCTCAGATGACTTTTTACAAGTCAACAGGATGGCTCGTGGATGGGTGTACGGACCGTAGTCAGGTTTTGTGGTGGTGAACTTCAAAAAGTGAACATTCCAATGGATTGGGTTATACGGATGAGTTGTATGGACCGTAGAGGGGAAAACATCCCTTGGTTGGGTCTCATGGACTCGAGTTTTAGAACCCAGTGATTGTAGTACCTTGGATTTATGAATGGCAGTGTACGAGTCGTACTATGGACCACGACTCATGATTGGCCGATCGTGGTTCTTCACCAGAGAAATGGGTTTTCAGGAGTTGGATTCACGAACGACCAGTACGGTCTATAGAAAGGAATACGGACCATAGAGTGTGTCTGTACAATAGGATTCAGCAGTTGTAGTTGGGGTTAATTGGGTCTTTTCCTATCCTTTTAATTAGTAAACTAAGTCGTTTCTAGCCTATTCCTAATACCTATAACCGTTTTACTCTCAAAACCCTCATCTTTCACTCTCAAACTCCCAAAGCACTCAAGTCTTCTTCTCCAAGGTTCCCTCGAGGTGATTCTAGGGTTCTTTAAGCTCCAAGTATCCTTTACAGATTTCAAGCTAGGATTTCCCAAGGTAAGTGGGAAGTTCATCAATGGATCCTTTTCATCCATTGAATCTCAAAAGATACCTAAATTTCTACTTATGATTTCTATCCAAATTTCTAGGGGTTTTCATGATTCTTCCATGAGTTCAATTGAAGTACGATTTTCTCTCCATAAATGAACTTATTATGCATCATTTGATCATATTTAAATGTTTTCAATGATTTTTACATGAACATATATGCTAAACAAGTGACCTTGATATGAAATTAGGCTTTGAAGATATATCCATGCATTATGAATTGAAGTACTTATGAATCAAGGATGCTTTTAGATAAAGTATCAAGCATGTTTTATGAAACATAATGCTTCCAATTGAAGTCATTCTTATTATAAAAATACTATCATGATTTAGATGTTTTAGATAAGTGTCTCTTATGAATTGATTATGTTATGAAATCATCATATTTTGAAGGAGTTATTCTTAAGATTATAAGTCTTCATGATTGATTTGGTATTACTAGATTCTTACCATTTCAAAGACTATGATATGATTATGTATGTTTTCCTTTAGAAGTTTACTTAGCATCGAGTGGACCTTGGGATGAAGATTCACCCATTAGTAGAGGTATGAGACCTTTAGTAGAAATCTTCTTGTCCCGACGTGCCACAGTAGGATGAGATGAGTCACCCATTAGTAGAGGCTTGACTCCCTAGTATGTCACTCATTAGTAGAGGCTTGACTTCAGCTAGTAGATCCACATAAACTTAAGATTGTGGTCCTTACCTGGCAAGTAAGGTACTCTCTTTTCAGTGTGGGAGTAGTACACTGAGATTCATGTTATAGCTCACATGGTTTATGTCGGTTAACGGCATCTCTCACAAAAGAATGACTATGATTATGACTTATACTTCTGACATGATTTTCAAAATATTGTACTATGTTTCATGAACTCAACTTATCAAATCATGTCATCATGTCATCATTGTCATATTTGCTTGGTCATGCATTATCATGTTCTCAGATTTATCATGTTATTATGTTTATAGTCATGCATCTTTTATCATACTCAGTACATTTAGAGTGTTGACCGCATACAACTCTTGTGCCTATATTGTTTTATAATATAGGATCTGATGCTGCATATCCAGCTTGCGGTTGACAGAAATCCCTGTCACCTTTATCCAAATTTGGTGAGTCCTCATGCTTCGAGGACATGACCACATTATGAGTTCTTTTATTTTCTTTCAGACTTTCAGTTTTCAGATTGTTCAAGTGAGCTAAGGTTTTTCCTAGTCACTTATTATGTAGTAGAAGCTTGTTGTTAGACATAGTATTTTTTTTTTTTTTTTTTTTTTGCGTTTATGATTTTGTACTCTTTTCGGCATTATATGAGATTTCTACTTGAGACTATGATTCAGCTTACTTCTCTCTTTTCAAGCTGTTGAAGGCCGCTATGGAGGGTTCTGACACACTACGGCGGGATAGCTATGGCGGCCAAATCAACTGTTTGGCTGAGGCCTGTACACCGGACAGATGGCCACTACAGCAATCCTTGGCTTGGTTGAGACCTCTACGATGAATAGAAGGTCGTTATGGCGGTCCTCGACTTGGTTGAGGTCGCCATGATGGAAGCCTTCCGCTATAGCGGTACCATAGGGTCCCATGAGGATAGAGGTAGCTAGGGGTATCTCCCAAACTCCCCCATTTCACAACACACCAGGAATTTAGGACAACACAAGAATGTCTCATCGGAGTTCTACTAATCTATTTTTCTTTCTGATAGTTTTCATGGATCACTAATCCTCTCCACTAACATAATCATGAATCACAATACTCAAACACTAAAACACTAATCACAAACGGTTCCGAAACCCACCACACCTGATTTTCGCCAAAACTGGTGTAGCCTAAATCTTTCACCAATTCTCATCCCAAGCAAACTCTAATCAAATACATCGATTTTGAATTGCTACAACAACGGAGCAGGTCGTTACATACTCTTTTTGGTGCATATTAATCAAATTTGTGAGGCAATGCACACTCATTAAGAAAAAAAATTAGGACATAAATTGAACACCACTTTCCACTTTTTCCCTTTTAATTATTCTCTAACTATTCTTGAAAATAAAAATAATTCAAAGTAAAATTATAAAAATGAACAATTAACTTTTTTGAACTTATCACCTTGAAAATGTAATGAGGAGCAAAAATGAAATAAATTTCCAATAACTTTCTTCAATATTGAACAAATAACTTATTTTGAACGTTAAAATAGACTCAAAAATTCAAATATTATGGACTACAGGGAGTACTAGAAGAAGCGACTTCGGTAAACTGAACCGTATGACATCTCTGAAATTGAATAGTGAAGTTTCAATCACTAAGTGTGTTGCAGGTTTGATTCTCATCACTTGAGAATAGCAAAATTACATAGAATAAATCAAGAACAAGTTCAAAATTTAATTACAATAATTATAACAAAAGGATCAAGACAATTGATAGAAAATATAAAACAAATATAAAAGCAATCGATTGGAAATAAGGAATCAAACAGTGGATTGAAAGAAGTGATGAATCATTAAGATGCAGAGCAACAAGCTTTCTTGGTGTTTATCTCCTCTGCTCCAACAACAAGAGTCTTCCCTTCTTTAATGTTAGCAGGTGCAGGGTTTTCTGAAGAGAGGGACTTCTTACTGATTATCCGATAAATTTCTGAAAGATTCATCTGGAAAGCCTTCTCAACATTTGTTGCCTCCAAGGCTGATGTTTCTATGAAAGAAAGCCCTTCTCTTTCAGCATAGCTTTGAGCATCCTCTGTAGCAACTGCTCGCAGATGCTTCAGATCTGTCTTGTTTCCAATCAGCATAATCACAATATTGGAGTCTGCATGATCCCTCAGTTCCTTTAACCACCGGCTGACATTTTCAAAGGAAATGGGTTTTGTCACATCATATACCAGAAGAGCACCAAGTGCACCCCTATAGTATGCACTTGTAATGGCTCTATATCTCTCCTGTCCAGCTGTGTCCCAGATCTGAGACTTAATGATCCTTCCCTCTACCTATGCATATATGATACATCATCAGTTTAGCAGAAACTATATTTTTTTCAAAATGTACAATTAAGTAAAAACTAGGACGAGTAGAAACACGTAAAGAATCACAATTTACATTTGCTCATTCAACAAACAAGAAGAAAATTGATGTAAACTTGCTTACAGCATGTAAGAAACTCTGTTGAATATTAAAATCTATGCAAAATATCATGGCATCCACACAAAGGTAGGGTTCATTTGAATGATTTTGTGGCAATCATGTTTGACCTCCTAGAACATGGAACAATACACTTAACCTCGCTCTTAGCTCAGGTAATCCTGGCTATTTTTCTAGTTTTCCAGTGAAGATGACTGTTCTATGCATCACGCATTCAATTTGCAAATTGAATATCGTTAGAACTGCTCCTTTATAATGTTGCTACTTGAGTGCAAACTCCACCAAAAAGTAAGAACATAGGATAAAATTATAGTTATATAGAAAGTATTAACCTAAGTGCTTGGACTCAGGTGCGGGTGTTCGATACAGGTACGGATCTAAAGGTCGGATCCTTCATGATCTAATTTTTAAGATTCGGGGATACAGATCCATGTATGGATACGGGTGCGGGGATTCGCCTAAAAATAATTAGACTATCTAAAAATAGAGCTATAAAACCTAAATTATGAGATATTATGTAGAGAACTTGAGGAGAATTCTGGAAGGAGATCAAAGGAAAATGAGTGACATAGAAATTTCTATATAAAAGGTATTCTATTTCCTTCAATTTCACCTTAGCTTTTGTAATGATTACAAAAATCATTAAAACTGTCCAGACTTTCCCCATCGATTTGGTCAAAGTACCCAAAATTGGTTGACCAAATCGGCACGGGTGCAGCACCAAAAGTGAAGAGTCTGAGCAACTTAGTTATTAACATAAGGTTTTTTACTTAAAATTTGCATGCTAATAATAGAAGGTAGGTGTTTGGTCAAGAGAGGAACTTTTTTTGGTTGAGCAATTTTCTTTTAATAAGAGCTCTCTGTATCATGAATCTAGGATTCTTAAGAGCAAAAGTTGAAAGCATATTTGGAACCAAACTCAAGCAAGTGATAATTTATCAAGGGCAAAGGGTCAAATTGACCCCTAAACTATACAAAATGCCACAATTTCTCCCTCCATTAATAGTTGGGGCCACCTATGCTATCAATCCAATTGGCTCAATAATGTCGTTATACACTAATGGACCTAGCTTGGGGTCACCTATGTCTCTAATTAGCCAGTTTTGTCCAATTAAATGACATGGCTCTAGTTAAACCCCCCCCCCCTTTTCACCTACATTACAACCTTACACCACCTTCCTCTCCCACCAAAAAAAAAAATAGCATATTGCCCCAGAAAAACCATTAATGCCACTATGCTTCTCACCGTCACTATATAACCTGGCATTCAACTCAAAATAAACCCTTCTGCAGCAAACCTTTCTCCATTCTTCCTTTTCATCCTTTCACCACCTTAGACCCACCTACAAACAACCATTAAAGCCACATGTGAATCCCAACAATCAACCAGCGTTCAGTATAACAATCACCTTACATATCCCAAACACTGTCGTCCCACCACCACAACATCCTCTTCCTCAATCTTTCAAAATCTCATTCCCCCCACCCCACCCCAAGTCAGTCCACATCCACCATTCCACCTTCAACGGAAGAACCTTCAACAAAAAAGAAATCAAAGCAATAACCAGTGGTGACACTGCCACCACTCGACCAATTGAAGGATCCAGCATCAACTTCTCCCTCTTCTTCAAATTCCTAATTTGTTAATTGTAGTTCTTTTAGACTTCCAAAGGCTTTGAACCAAACATTACCAGGTACAGTTGTGATGGAAAATAGTGAGGTGCTTGATGTAGACTTGAGTAAATCTGATTTTTTTAGATCTAATTGATCTTTTTCCTTTTAGGGAGTGAAATTGTGGAGCTTATGGTGGGTAGGAATAAGCGAGAGGTGGTGAGATGATGAAGGTGGTGGTGGTTGATGACAAATAGATGATCATTGATGGAACAGTGGTGTGGTGTTGTCTCTTCCTGAGTGCACATTCTGTGTTTGTCACGATGTATGTGTATGTGAGAACAAGTGATGTAGAGAGGAGCAAACCTCTATTTTTGAGTTGACTAGGTCCAGAATAGAAAAAGGACTGTGTGTCATGCCATCAATGACACTGACACTCTGAATGAAGTATTTATTTGGCTTAATACATACCTTTTCCCAAGCTTGTACGCAAATCTCTTAACACACTCCAATATCACATGCAACCTTATACAAACAAACATTTTCTCACACGTATCTAAGACACACCACTTTTGTGTTTGACCACTTTTTCTGAACAAGTGTACGTCACATGTGTCATTAGCTTTTTTAAAAAGCACTAAAATTAAATGTATACCTCCATCTTCTTCATATTCCCCTACCATGCTATCACCCCCATGACTGTACTACCATGTCAATCAATGCTTCATTCAAAACTTACCCATTCACAGAAAACTGAACAACAATCTCAAAAACGAATATTTGTTAATACACACATGCTTCAAAAAGAAACAATTAAATAATTTGGAAAGGTATGCCATATGCCAGAGCCTGCAAGAGAATCAGATTTGTAATACTACATCTAAAGAAATGGAAAAGTTGATCTAAAGAAACATCAAGTTTAGGTGATTATTCGTTTTATTTGTCATTTCAATTTATACCATCTATCTAATACTACAACACGCAAGACATTGATTGGGGATAATCAACTATGTCCATCAGAAAATGTATTTTCGACTTTCAAAAAGTTTAGTTAATGGGGAATCTAGGTGTTAGTCTCTACTCTCTGCTGTCGGTCAAAGTAGGTGGCCAGATTCTTGTTGAAGTTGAAGTGTTTAGGTAATTGTCATGGGTGATACCAGTTGAACCTATCGAAGGAATGGGTTTGGGTGGGGAAAATTGACAGGTTTTTGTTAGAAGAGATAGATAGGATGGAAAAAGAAAGATGATTGAATAAATAAGAATATGACAAAGTTGGAGGGTTGGACATATGGCACCCCTATAAGGCATTAGACATAAAATTTTATACTCACTCACTCACTGCTTTTGTGTGTAGAACACCTGAGTGGCACTTAGAGTGGGAAGTCTTAGACATATTTAGCATATGATTTGGTGTGTGAAAGGTTGAGTGCAGTGGCGAATCTATGTACTGATTTTGGGTCACCCGAACCCGTACTCATCCGACTAAACTCGATATATTACTTCTATAATTATTAAATATATATTAAATTAAAACTTGTTGAACCCGTTCTCAAGATGGCTTATCTTTAAAGCAATGGTGCACCCCTTTTCTTGAAATTCTGGATTCGCCTCTGGTTGAGTGTGAATTGAAGTGTGTCATAGAGATTTGCGTTCAAGTTGAGGGAGTAAAGTATGTATTAGGCCTATTATTTTATTCTATAAGCAAAGATATTTTAGGCAATATAAGGACATTCATCAAAAGAGATTTATGGAACATAAATTATTAATGATGATTTTACCCCACCCCACTCCCCTCTCTCTGTCTCTTTCTATCTCTCCATCTCTCCTGTCTTTCCCTAAAAGTTATCTTGACTTAAGGAAAGCTTATCACTCCCTTTTCGTTTTTCTTCAACCTACGACACCCATAATGGACTTCTAAGATGATCTTCAACCATGTAAAATATAAAGGTCAATATAACCTAAATTTAGTACATTTGAATTAATTAAAAATATGTAATGTCAAATGAACCTAGTTAACACGAACAAAATACAAATCATATTAGTGTTATCAACGTTGTTATGGAAGCCATGTCATTCTCAATGCATGTTTATGTTTTTAGCTTGGTAATTTCTTCACTTCTAATATAAGTCTAATTTGCTACAACTTACAACACTTAATTTTAAAAAGAAAGTATTTTTACAAAAAGTTGTCAATGTTCACTTTGAATATAGATTCCTAAAATTCAAGCAAAAGGAGTAAATTTGTAACATCACAGGAAATCAAGAAGTGATATTATGGGCTTACAAGTTGGGGGAATGAAGAGGAGGTAGAAAGATCAACATAATTGATCAAGGTTGTTTGGACTTTATTACTAATGGTTAACAACTGTAAAATAGATGTGCCAATTTTGGTAGCCTGTTATTAAACCACACACGAGTATAGTGATCAATGCACTTTCCTTTTCTGCATAACTAATTTTTTTCTTAATCCTACACTCTTACTTTTCCTTGTTTCTATTTCTTCAAATCGAAACATCTAATACTGCATAAAATAATTTGAACCAATTAGTGGCAGAGTCTAAGTAGCTTGTTAGAGCCTGTTTCGGCATAAACACTAGTACTTGCAAATATTAGTTTGACATTCGGAAAAAACTGATCAGCTTCAGTAAATCTCAGGTGAATAACTCACAAATCTTCAAGAGTTAAGAGTTCTTTTTCCCAAATATAGTTCCCATCAAAATTTCAACTTCTGAATTCCTTGCTTCTTCTTTCCTTTTTTTTTTTTTCAACTTCAACTCAATTATATTATTGTTAAAACTCCTACTTAACAACTTGCATAGATGAAAAGTAAGGACTTAGGCTCTGCTGGGTTTCAAAGACCTAGAAAGAAGGCTGTTGTGCTGGAGCTCAAAAGATTACAAATATGATTCAAGCTTATTAAATCAAAATCCTGAAACCTAACTCCATGCCACAAAACAAGGGAGTGAGTTCTCGCGAAGATGTGAAGCCTAGAGATGAGTCTATTCCAAATTGTGAGTCTTCATTGACGAGGTGTAACACATTCAACTAGAAGAGCGACCCGTTGGTTCACAAAACCCCATGAGAAAATGGGTCAAATTCTACCGGATCAAACCTATGGGACTTAAGGAATGATATTAAAACAAAGAGGGAAAATATTCATATTAAATAAATATTAAGTAGAAGAACCCAGATTCCAAATGAACAAATTCAAACTTGAAAAGGATCTTCCTTATAATTGACCGAAGTGAGAAGCAAAAATATTCTGAGAAAGACGTTCCTCAGTAATATCATCATTGGCCTGATCTGACTCCCCAACCAACCACCCTGGCGTATGTTTCCCAATCAACTGCATCGTAAGCTGCTATAGCTCTTGCCGTCACACATTCTCCAGATTATGTTAACAGAGTAAATAATCACATCGATTGGGTGTAAAAATCCAGATCTTAAATAGGCATCCAATGAAATCTAGTTAATTGAAAGTGATAAAAATCGAGTTAATAGATTATATAGATGATAATGAGAGTTGAGTGATGCATCTTCCTCAAGCTCACTGATGCATTGTTAATAAGTTGATGATGATCGAAAATACAAAAGAGTGAGTGAAGAGAAGAGAACCTTGAGAGTACGAGTGGCGAATTCAACGCCGATAGTAGATTTAGACTCCAAACAGAACTCATTTCTAGTGAATCTGGAGAGCAAATTGGATTTTCCAACTCCAGAATCTCCGATTAACACTATCTTGAACAAGTAATCGTACTCTTCGTCTGCTCTCCTTGCCATTTCTCCTTCAACAAATACTTAGTCTACTCACAATCAACAATCGTGGATCTGTTCGCTCAATCACAAATATAATATACCCTTGGACTTGTGTTGGACTTCTCTGGACCGCTGTTTTTCAAACTTCTGCTAATTTCGATTTTGCTTTTGCTTTTGCTTTTTGCGGAACAAACGTCACAATTACGGCACTCAATAGTCATGTGGGTTTACACATTTTCAAACAAATTCCAATTAATGAAAAAGAGTTGGCATCGTTTGGATTGGCTTAAAAGCAGGTTCAAAGGTAAATATAAAATTGATTTTAGGTAAAGTTAAGTTTAAAACTAAAATTAGGACTCTCCTACTTTTTATTTTTTTCACTTAAAAACATTTAAATTTGACATTTTTTTTTCTTATAAGCTACTCTATTTTTTATAAGTCAATCCAAACAGGCTTTAAATGAAATACTCTTACCATTTCTATATGTTTAGTTTATCACATTTTGATGACTTCACATGTAATCTAAGGTAGTAGTGATTATTTTTAGACTCACTTTTCTTTTTATTCACTCTCAAAAAATTGATATACTTAAAAATTTAACTTTAAAATATTCATTTTACTCTTAATAAAATGATTTATAATTACACTAAGTCAAAAGTCTTTCTTATTTCTTAAGCTCAGTATCAATTCAAACTAAGTCATACAAATTGAAACGGAGGGAGTAATACTTTTAAATTTTAAGGTATTAAACTAAAGATATGTAATTATTTGGCATAAATTGTATAGTAATGAAAAACAAACTATAATCATAAATAAAATATGATAAAACAAAGATCTATTGATAAATATTTATGACTACACCTATTTTTCTCCCTTAATTCTTTTTCTTTTGAATTCATTATGTAATTCGAGGACTGTTAGTAGAATATTTATCGAATATAGAATGATTTAAACCCCTTGATATATTTGATCGCTAGGAACGTCAGTGACTGATTTGACAAAGATAATATTTGATGCATTGATCTCCTTATAATTAATATTTCAAGAATTTATGAGATTTTGACATGATCACTTCGACTTTGAGAAATACAATATTTGATGTATTAATCCCTATGTTACCCTTGTTATAAGCATGAAAGGGTGTTGGGTATAGTTGCCTCCAAGAATCCTAATAGAGATTGAGCTCATCTTCTAGAGACCTAAGTTGTTTCCTTGCAACTAGTGGATGAGAGTGTCCTTACATAAAGTTCCAGGTTAGTTCCTATTTAAGTTAGAGTTTTCTATGCTTAAAGAGCTTTCATAACCAGGCCTAAGTGTGAACCTATTGAATTTCAATTATTATGAGTGAAAAGCTAGAGCAATAAAGTAAGGAGTTTAGGAAAGTGAATTATCTTCTTGATAAGTTAGTACTTTATCAACTTAATAAACTCTTATACATGAATTATTGCTATATTTTAATGTTAATGAAGGAGTTTTAGCATATACCTTGTTTTGCTTTTCGTTCAAAAACGAAGTTTTTTTGTAGTGGATAGTGTAATGTCTTATTTCTCTTGTGAATTTGCTTTTAATGGTGAAATGATCATGTTTCCCTTCCCCCTAGAGTTTTCATGCTTAGTTTGTGCTGCGCGATAGGAGTAGGCGTTCGGTTCTTCGGTTCGATTTTATCGAACTTTGGTTCGATTCTTCAGTTTTTGGTTTTAAAAAAGTGTGCACCGTATATCAAACCAAACTAATTTGGTTCGGTTTGATTTTTTCTACTTCGATTCGATTTAGTTCGGTGTTTTTTAAAATCGGTTTTTCGGTGCGAATGAAAATAAAATGAGGACAAACTCAAAGTGTGTGTGTATATATATATATATATATATATTATAATTTCATTTTTTATTTTTATTTTACGAAAAATAAATAAAAGTTTGGTTCTTCGGTGCACCAAAGTTCTGAGACTCTTACACCGAACACCGAACTGAATGTAACACCTCGGAGCTTGTAGGCTTAACTAGAGCTTGCCGTAACGGTTAGAGTCATAAAATTTCCTTATCGTACTTAGAATGAAGGGTTTTGGGGTTAAACGTCAAGGTACGACTCCCCAAGGACCAACCAAGGGTCCTTGAGGAGGACACTAGAACTCCCATCAAAACTGCCCAAAACAGCGACCCATGGAGGGACCTATGCCCCGTAGAGTGGTCCACACTCCGTGGGAGGAGGTTCGTAGGTCAAGACCAAAGTTAGGGGCTGCAGATCCCAACCCATGCTCAACCAGTACGGGTCGCAAGTCAGTCCACGCTCCATAGGTTGGGGTCGCGGATAGGGCTTATAAGTTGGTCTTAGGTTGGCTTAATGTAGGGGTAATTTAGGTGATTCCTTTTTAATTAAGTATGAAGTGAGGTCATTTTTTATGGTTTTATTACACCTATATAAGTCTTTTTAAGTCATTAACCAACTCATTCACTTCATAAAATCCCCAAACCCAAATCAATAACCAATTTTTCCCCAAAATCCTCTCTCTAAAACTCTAAGGAAGAAGAAAGGTGAAGCTAGGGTTGAAGAATAAAGCTTTTCTCCTCAAATTCATGAGGATTCTTCAATAAGGTATGGTAGCTCTTCATCTATGGGTAGCCTTCACCCATAGAGCCCCTCCAAAACCCCCAATTTCAAAGTAAGAAATCCCAAAAGCTAAGGTTTTACTCCAAGTCATGGATTCACTTCAAAAACGATTCTAATGATTTAATTACTTTATATTATGATCAAATTGATGATTTGTTACTGTTTTTATGATGAATTCCTCAAGAATCCATGAATTTCCCTATTTTCCCAAATTGGTTCTTAAAGTGTGGGTAGGGATTGATGCTAGTAGAATGTTATAGAATTATGAATGTAATGAATTGATTATTTGAATTATGTTATTATACATGTCTAATGTAGTAATTCTAGATATGTTGATTGAGATGAACTTTGGCCTTGAGAAGGCAAGATATGATGTAATGTATGAATCATGAAGGTTATGTATATGCTTTAATTAAGAACGCCTTGAGAGTGAAGTATCCATGACTATGATAATGTTATTGTGTTGATTGAAAGGTTATTCTCATAAACACATAATAAACATGATGTGAAATGTTTTCTCATATACTGATGATTCTAAGATTGAAATGCTTTTCTCATCTAGATGAATCTAAAAATGAGAATGATCATGGATGGTGATAGTTTCTCACGCATGGTCTAAGGATTTGTCTTGATTGATATACCTTGAATCGGTAGGCCAAGGGTACCCCTTTCATGAGTGATTAATTAAGTATTCTAAGGCTTTTTCTTGAATCGGTAGGCCAATGCCAACCCTTTCATGAGAAGTCAATGAGCTATTAATAATGTCCATTGAACTGGTAGGCCAAGGGCACCCTTACATTGAACCAGTAGGGCAAGGGTAGCCTTTCATGGTTGATGATGTTAATAGAGAATTAATTAATCTGTGGGAATTTAATGCTTAGCACCAAGTGGATATTGTGAGATGGAAGCTCTCCCTAGAGTGGTCGGGTTTCTAGTAGCAATCTCTTTATCCCATAACTATGTGCCCACATAGGTCTTTAGCTAGTGGATCCACCTAACCTAACAAACCTTAGTTCTACCTTAGGCAAGTAGGACACCTCTTTTTGGTGTGGGGGCATGATACCAGATTCCATGTTAAGCTCACATGGTATATGTCGGTTAAAGCTTATTCCCACTATGATGAAATATGAACAAGAACATGAATTATGAACTATGTATCCTCAAGAAGCTTTACTTAGTGTGAGTGGGGGTATGGGACTTCATTCATGCATTGCACAAGTAGTCTTTGAGAGTGGTCATGGTGTGTTTCTCTTATGTTATGAAATTTTATCAATTGATGCATGCTTAATGTGGATTGTTTCTATGAGTTGCTTCCTTGATATGACTTATTAAAGGTGAATGTTTCCTTGTCTATGAGTAGTAACCAAGGATGAGATAAAAAAATGGTAAGTATGGTTATGGTGGCCTAAAAGTGGTACTTAGTATATATGGGACTATGGGATCTTGTCTATGCATTGCACAAGTATAACTTAAGGTTACTTATGAGATGGTTCTATTATGATATGAAGATCTAAGTGTTGACCATGTATATGAACTATGCCTCATGATGACTAATATGTATATATGTTTATGATGGAGGGTGTGCTTATGATTATGTTGTTAGCCTTATGCTATGATGACCTATCTATGAGTTATGTTTTCCAACCATTTCAAATATGATGTTCAAAATTGGCATATAGCATGGTTTTCAACCAAAATGTCCTTTTAGCATGTTTTCAAGGATTTTATGCATGGCTATCATACTTAGTGCATTTTTGTACTAACCCATATTTTTCTACATTTTCCCCAAGTGTAGGGATTGGCACTCAATTTGATTCCCTTGTGGCTAAGAGCTTGGAATTGATCATTCTCCTTTCTAGTTGGTGAGTCCTCATGATTTGAGGACGGATATCTTCATTTTGTAGTTCCTTTCTAGTTATTTCATTTTCGAACTATGTTGAAATGGTTGTGTCCCTATTTGATTCAAAGTATTGTAATAGATGGCTACAATGAGACAAGTTTAGACTTCCGTTTGCTTTTATAAAAGACTTCGATTGTATGGATAAAATTTTTAAATTCTGCATCATTTCATTTATCTTATGTTATGATATGCTAAGGGGATTGTATGAGATCTTTCAATTCGGGGTTGAGTACGCCTTGTTACATCTAGGGGGTACCCCTGGGTCGTGACAAACTTGGTAATCAAAGCACAAGGTTTAGAATGATTCTAGGATGATGTCTCATAAGCCACGTCTAGTAGAGTCTTGTTCATAGTGTGAAGCGCGCCACATTTATGAATGAGAGGCTACAAAATGATTAGGAAACTACACTTCTTTCATTATTATTTAGTCGTGCCTTAGAGTTTAACTCTATGAAGTCCTTCTTCTAATCCTCATTCGTGTCTTCAGGATATGAATACACGAAGGGCTAACACTAGAAGGATGGAAAATGAGAATGTGAATCAAGGAGCTCCTCGTCAAGATAATCAAGCACCAGTTGATCTTATGGTTGAGAATGTGACCCAGACAGAGTTTAGGGCTACTATCCAAATATTGGCCCAAGCCATTACGGCTCAAGCTCAAGCCGTAACAACTCAAGCCCAAGCTATGACGGCCTAAGCTAACATAGAGGTTGTAGCTCCAGTGAACCCTAATATGAATACCACGGCTTCTAGAGTTAGGGATTTTGCTATAATGAACCCTCCCAAGTTTCATGGTTCTAAAGTGGAAGAGGATCCTCAAGAATTTGTGGATGAGGTTTACAAAATAATAGATATCTTGGGGGTGAATTCGGTAGAGAAAGTGGAGTTAGCCGCTTACCAATTGAAAGGTATTGCTCAAGTATGGTATAAGCAATACAAGGATGAGAGGCCAATAGGAGCGGGTCCCATAGAGTGAGAGATGTTCAAGTCGGTGTTCCTTGATAGGTTCTTTCCCCTAGAGTTAAGGGAGACTAAGATGCAAGAGTTCATCACCCATAAGCAAGGTAGTATGAGTGTTAAGGAGTATGCCATGAAATTTATACAACTATCTAAGTATGCTCTAACTCTAGTGGTAGATTCAAGGGCTAGGATGAACAAATTTATGATGGGAGTGTCTGACTTGGTTGAAGAAGAATGTCGTTCGGCAATGCTCATTGATATGAATATCTCACACCTTATAGTACACACCCAATAAATTGAGGAGTTAAAGCTCAAAAGAATGAATATTGAAGTGAAAAGAGTAAAGACCGATGACGGGAACTCCTCCAAGGCTAAGTCCAATGGACGAGGTAGACCTAAGATAAAATAAAGGTATTCCGGTCAAGATTCTACCAATAGCCCTAGGTTTAACCAAGAGAAAGGTGGTGGGTCTCCATTACCTAAGCCTACTTGCACCAAGTGTGGAAGGAAGCACCATGGTAGGTGACTAGCCGATACGGACGGTTGCTATGGTTGTGGTAAGAGTGAACATCAAGTGAAGAATTTCCCTACACTTATGGCAAGAGGAAGAGAGGCCAAGAAAGCTTCCTTTAGTGAGCCAGATCCCAATGCTCCAAAGTATGGTCATTTCTATGGACTCCGGTTTAGAAAGGACCAAAAAGGCTCTCCGTATAAAGGTATCGGTATATTGATAGTTCCCTATAGATGTAAATGCTTTATTAGATCCCTATGTTACTTTCAGATCTTGATGTTATACTTGGTAGGTTATGGATGCATTGTGATTAGGTCTCTATTGATTTTAGAACCCGGTAACGTTATTATGAGTTTTGGTGATGCTTGAGATTGCTTGAAAGAAGTGGTACTTGAGGTATTAGTAGGGGGATTCCTCCCAAAGGGGAGATAGTGTGCTTAGATAGCAAAGTGGTTGAGTGTCCCAATATCCTCATCTCTTTTTGCTATTCCTATTCTAGCTTGAGACCAAGATTCCCTTTTAGGGCTTGTTTTATGTGTTGGAGTCATGTGTATTTTAGAAATTTCTATGATCTCCTCATGTTATACATGTTCTTGAGAAATTCATGTTTAGAAAGAAAATGAGTTTTTATGATTTATGTATTCCTCATGTTGTTTTGCATTTAGTATGAGTTGCCTATTTGCTTCATAAGATGAATTGTCAAACATGATTTAGTATGCTTTTGAGAGTAATTGCATAATTTGCTTCATGTTATTAAGATGAGCATGCTTTGAGATGGAGAAGGTAGTTCCTTCTATGAATATGTGAAATGTTTTCATGCATAATGGAGTTGTTACATGTAGTTCCTACTTCCTTGTGTTGCATTGATCATGTTGAGATGGAATTGATGTTTCCTCCTTTGAATTGTGCATTATTTTGATGTTTCATGTATGATGGGCTGCTAGATCGACATTCAAAGACGAATGTTCCCAAGGGGGAGATAATGTAACACCTCTGAAACTTGTAGGCTTAACTAGAGCTTGTCGTAAGGGTTAGAGTCGTAAAATTTGCTTCTCGTACTTAGAATGAAGGGTTTAAGGGTTAAACGTCAAGGTAGGACTCCCCAAGGACCAACCAAGGGTCCTTGAGAAGGACCCTAGAACTCCCCTCAAAACTGCCCAAAACAGTGACCCACAGAGGGACCTGCCCCGTAGGGTGGTCCACGCTCCGTGGGAGGAGGTTCGTAGGTCAATACCAAAGTTTGGGGCTGCAGACCCCAACCCACACCCAACCAGTATGGGTCGTGGGTCAGTCCACTCCTCGTAGGTAGGTTCTTAGATGGGGCTTGTAAGTTGGTCTTAGGTCGGCTTAATGTAGGGGTAGTTTAGGTAATTCCTTTTTAATTAAGTATGAAGGTCATTTTGTATGGTTTTATTACACCTATATAAGTCTTTTAAGTCATTAACCAACTCATTCACTTCATAAAATCCCTAAACCCAAATCAATAACCAACTTTTCCCCAAAATCCTCTCTCTAGAACTCCAAGGAAGAATAAGAAGAAAGGCGAAGCCAGGATTGAAGAATCAAAATTATCTCCTCAAATTCATGAGGATTCTTCAATAAGGTATGGTAGCTCTTCATCTATGGGTTGCCTTCACCCATAGAGCCCCTCCAAAACCCCCAATTTCAAAGTAAGAAATCCCGAAAGCTAGGGTTTTACTCCAAGTCATGGATTCACTTCAAAAATGATTCTAATGATTTAATTACTTTATATTATGCTCAAATTGATGATTTATTACTGTTTTTATGATGAATTCCTCAAGAATCCATGAATTCCCTATTTTCTCAAATTGGATCTTAAAGTGTGGGTATGGATTGATGCTAGTAGAATGTTATAGAATTATGAATGTAATGAATTGATTATTTGAATTATGTTATTATACATGTCTAATGTAGTAATTCTAGATATGTTGATTGAGATGAACTTTGGCCTTGAGAAGGCAAGATATGATGTAATGTATGAATCATGAAGGTTATGTATATGCTTTAATTAAGAACGCCTTGAGAGTGAAGTATCCATGACTATGATAATGTTATTGTGTTGATTGAAAGGTTATTCTCATCAACACATAATAAACATGATGTGAAATGTTTTCTCATATACTGATGATTCTAAGATTGAAATGCTTTTCTCATCTAGATGAATCTAAAAATGAGAATGATCATGGATGGTGATAGTTTCTCACACATGGTCTAAGGATTTGTCTTGATTGATATACCTTGAATCGGTAGGCCAAGGGTACCCCTGTCATGAGTGATTAATTAAGTATTCTAAGGCTTTGTCTTGAATCGGTAGGCCAATGACATCCCTTTCATGAGAAGTCAATGAGTTATTCTAATAATGTCCACTGAACCGGTAGGCCAAGGGCACCCTTACATTGAACCGGTAGGCCAAGGTTACCCTTTCATGGTTGATGATGTTAATAGAGAATTAATTAATCCGTGGGAATTTAATGTTTAGCACCGAGTGGATATTGTGAGATGGAAGCTCTCCCTAGAGAGGTCGGGTTTCTAGTAGCAATCTCCTTATCCCATAACCAGTGGCAGATTCAGGATTTTGATCATGTGGGTGCTCTACCATAACAAAAACATATCCATATATAATCTCATAAATAAGGTCCGACGGTAAAATATACGCAGATTGTTAAAGTATTGCATCACCCTTAACATAAAGTTACTGCAATCACAAAGCGTAAGTGCAAAACTAGTTTAAACTTTACTATCAGGAGATTTTACAAGTTATAATTAATATTTTTTCAAAAACACTACTAAAATTCATAATCTTCTTCGGCATGAACCAAACAATAGTAGCATTACTATATAATCAAAATCAATGGGAAGATTATTAGATTAGTCCTTGGTTGCACATAGATTGAGTCTTTGTAAATTATTTACACAAATGAGTAACATAAAATATTTCAAATAAAAAAATTTAAATTATATTAAATTTGCCTTCAATTTCAGAATACTAGAATGAAACAGAAGGAAAAAGAAAAAGTTACTTCGTAGGTTTGTTCTATTGTGGGGAAATAGGTAGTTTAATTACTATTTCCACCATCTCATTTATGTGACAACATTTGAATTGATACGGTGCTTAAGAAAGTATAAGAAATTTTTTGAAACTTGTGCTATAAATCAATGCTTAGATATTTGTGTAGTTGGAAATCATTTCACAAAGGGTAAAAAGAGAATTTTAAAGTTAAAATTATTTTTTATTATTGTAAGGTGGCTTTTTTTTTTTGGAATGGACTAAAAAAGAAGAATGTCATGAAAAAACGGAGGGAGTACTTTTTTTGTCATACTCATGATAGTTTAATATCTACTTGTCTTAATTTTTATAAAATAGATGAACATTAATTAGAAAAATGCAATTCAAGGGGAAAAAAAAGAAAAAAGAAGAGAAGCAATTTAAGAAAAAACTGAGAGAGAAACAACATCAATTGCTTCAAACAAGAAAAAAAATAAAAAGAGAAAGCAGGTGAAGTAAATAAGAAAGAGAGAGTAAGAAGAAAAAGTCACATAATTATATGACTAAAGCCAGAATCTATCCTACAACCTCCAAGCGAATAAAACAAGTTTGCTTGCTAGGCTAACCAGAGCACCAAACTACTTTTAAAGTCTCTGGGTGCTCACAGTTGGTTTTTATGTATTTTTCTCAATAACCTGTATGTATATATAGAGCTAGAGTCAACAGTAATAGGTGCTTGAGCACCGACGGTGATACACGTGGGTCTGCCCCTGCCCATAACTATGTGCCCACATAGGTCTTTAGCTAGTGGATCCACCTAAGCTAACAAACTTTAGTTCTACCTTAGGCAAGTAGGACACCTCTTTTCGGTGTGGGGACATGACACCGGATTCCATGTTAAGCTCACATGGTATATGTCGGTTAAGGCTTATTCCTACCATGATGAAATATGAACAAGAACATGAGTTATGAACTATGGCTCCTCAAGAAGCTCTACTTCGTGTGAGTGGGGGTATGTGACTTCATTCATGCATTGCACAAGTAGGCTTTGAGAGTAGTCATGGTGTGTTTCTCGTATGTTATGAAGGTTTATGAATTGATGCATGCTTAATGTGGATTGTTGCTATGAGTTGCTTCCTTGATATGACTTATTAACGTTGAATGCTTCCTTGTCTATGAGTAGTAACCAAGGATGAGATCAAAGAATGGTAAGTATGGTTATGGTGGCCTAAAAGTGGTACTTAGTATAGCTGGGATTATGGGATCTTGTCTATGCATTGCACAAGTATAACTTAGGGTTACTTATGAGATGGTTGTATTATGATATGAAGATCTAAGTGTTGACCATGTATATGAACTATGCCTCATGATGACAAATGTGTATATATGTGTATAATGGAGGTTGTGCTTATGATTATGTTGTTAGCCTTATGCTATGATGACCTATCTATGAGTTATATTTTCCAACATCAAAGATGATGTTCAAAATTGGCATATAGCATGGTTTTCAACCAAAATGTCCTTTTAGCATGTTTTCAAGGTTTTTATGCATGGCTATCATACTTGGTGCATTTTTGTACTAACCCATATTTTTCTACATGTTCCCCAAGTGTAGGTATTGGCACTTAATTTGATTCCCCTCGTGGCTAAATGCTTGGAATTTATCATTCTCCTTGCTAGTTGGTGAGTCCTCATGATTTGAGGATGGATATCTTCATTTTGTAGTTCCTTTCTAGTTATTTCATTTCGAACTATGTTGAAAGGGTTGTGTCCCTATTTTGATTCAAAGTATTGTAATACACGGCTACAATGAGAAAAGTCTAGACTTCCACTTGCTTTTATAAAAGACTTCGATTGTATGGATAAAGTTTTTAAATTATGCATCATTTCTTTTATCCTATATTATGATATGCTAAGGGGCTTATATGAGACTTTTCAAGGTTGAGTACGCCCTGGATCGTGACACTGAAGAACCAAGCTTCTGAAAAAATAACACTAACACTGAACCGAAAAACTAATGAACCAAAATTAGAGAACTGAATTAGTTCAGTTCGGTTTAATCTTTCAATTTTCTAGTATTCATGTTCATCCCTATTGCGAGAATAGTTGGTGTGGTCGCCGATGCGATTGGTGCGTTTTGGTGATTTTGATCCTTTTGAGTTGAAAATTTCTGCTAGGATTGACTTTGGTCAACATTTTGAGTTTCGATCGTCAGTGGAAATTTTGTCAGTTTCATCACATCCAAAATGTCGAGTTTAAAATAGTAAGATGGTTGGTCAGGTTTTCGAGGCCTTGGGGGTTGAGTTTTGGGAGTTTGGGCGAGAAGTTAAGTTTTAAGCCTTAAGAGAGGTCCGAGAGGGTAATTCTGTCATTTGACCTCTTTTCAGAAATCTGATGATTCTATTGAGTCCCGAATGTCGAACTTAGTAGGGTAGCATGTCTATTTTATTCTTATCGGACTCAAACGCTTTCTTAAGGTCAAGGCATTTTACTTGGTGTTGAGTTGTTGATTTTTCAGTTTGTGGTGCAGGTCATTTTGACCTTCACGATCGCGGTCCACAGGCTCTGATCGTGATGAATATGTTTACTTAGCCCTCGTAATCGCGGACGGGGGTCTCAGGACCGCGATATAAACTTTGTGTCCTTCGTGATCGTGATGATCATTTTTCACTTGGACAGAACCTAAATTTGAGATTTTTTCCATTTTTCTCATTTCCACTATTTTCACTCGATTTGAGCTTAGGAGAGGCAATTCTTGGAAGTTTTTCTTAGTGAAATTTGTTTGGGTAAGAGCCTTTAATCATTCTTTATCAATTCCTTCAAGTTTTATCTTCCGAAAATAGTTTTAAATCTTAATTTCAATGTGGATTTTGAGAGGTTTTTCCATAAGTTGAAAAATTGGTATTTTCTTGATTTGGAGCTCCTTTCTTGATCGCTTATAATGGGGTTTTCAACCACGACTCCCTCTTGGCTTGTAAAACATGTTTTTCAATTCTTTTTTTAAAAAAAAATAAATCTGATTTTATCCTTTTGATATTCGAAGTGATTTTTGGACTATTTTACCCCTGGTTTCTAATCCTATTAATGTGGGATCATCAGACTCCTTTTGATAAACTCTATCCATTCTTGATAGTTAGAGATCGTGTGGTTGATGAAGTTCTTCAGTAGAGTTGTTCGAGTGAAGTTTTGGCCTTCCAGGTAGGTTTTACTATCCCTCGTTTAGACTTAGATGAGTAAGTGATATTTCTTAGGGAATTAACTGTGAAATGAATTGTAGTATGTGTTTTAGAGGTTGTTTAAGTGTTGACTTTCTTGTTTAATTTGTGTGATGCATATTTATGATGTTTAGCCTGTGTGGAAATTTGTGTGATATCTTTAATTGTTTCTAAAAACCTGTGATATTTGAGTAATTTCCCGAGTGAGGGATTGTGTGTCCTATCTTTACATTTGACATTGAGATGTCCGAGTTAGGGGCTTGAGTTGATCTTTTTTAAACATCTTAAAATGACCGAAATGCTTTTCTAAGTGGTAAAGACTGATTTTAAATGGATTCCTCCACTACCTCTAACATTCAGGTATGGCCATGGCTTGTTGAGTTTGGGAACTTGATACTATTTGAAATTCTTGATGAACTAATTATGCCTTTGTGTTGTATGTATTGTGATGCATTCATCCTCATGCAACATATCATTGTTCATGGAAATATGAGAAAGTAGAGAAATATTATCTTTATGTGACACCTTACTTATATCCTTGACCACGTTCTAGGTGACAAGTTGATGAGATATTGAGATTATGAGATTGGTATATGGACTATGAGTCCCCCATGGGTCCATGTCTGGCAGTTAAAGCTCGGCAAGGTGTAAACGAGAGGTTGTGCAACAACCTTGGTCCTACCTCATCATTTTATTACTCATTACATTGCATTGGTCTACTTTGTTATGTTGTGTGACTTGTTTATCTGTATCTTTTGTGTTTACTTTATTCATGTCATTTTTACATAACTTGGCGACACCAATGTCGGAGTGGGACTTTTATGAGTGCAGGTGAAAGCATTTCATAGTTTATTTCTTAAGTCTGATTAGTTGCTTATACTCAATCAGTCTAACCTACTAAGTACATGTGGATTGTACTCACCCCATACTTCTGTTACCCGTTTGATGCAAATCCCAATCAAAGTGATGCTAGTAGCAATTGATTGGATCTAGCGGTTTATTCTCTTTTGGAGTTTTGGTGAGATCCTGTTTGAAGTTGTGGTGAGAATGTTTTTCGGATCACCATTAGTATCCGTCTATCATTTACGGTCTTTAATTTCCTTTAGCTTGGTAGAAATGTTCACTTAGTTTTATTTTTGAGATTTTTGTCAATCCTCAACCCCTGAGGACCTATACAAGTGTACTATGGCCCTAAACAGGCATAACAACAGGGTAGGTCATTACATTCCGTCTATAGTGTTCTTTGAACAGATAGTTAGAATTTTCTTTGTCATTTGATGTTAATGCATGTATTAAAGAGCTATACTTAACACAAATTATGAGCAGATCTTATCTTAAATAATGTTGTTGAAAGTTTGGTTAAAAAGGGTCTTGGAAGCTCCCAAACACTTGGTGAAATTCGGTAAAAATGAAAGTGGCTGCCCGAATTTGGCTTATAAATCTCAGACTAAAATTTCAGGGATGCCTTGTAGCTGTGACCAACCACAAATCACAACTTACACCATGAATCAACAAACTTGCTACAGAATTTTAAGGCAACATCTCAACAGTCAACACCACGACAAGTCGATGTAATCTTTCCATCTTAATGGATGACAAACAGTAACCATCTTAGCTCCAGAAAAATGATGTCAATATCCATGGAAAACGTCATGGAAATATCAAAATTTTCCTATCAGGAGTCTACAAACATCTTAAAGATACAGGTACAGAATTTCAACAAGAAAATTCCCATTTCAATATCAAACTATATCCACATGCATGTTCGCTTTGTACAATAACAAAACTGATAATAATAATAATACAAGAATGTCAGCTTCCTGCGTTAACTGGACCAGAAAAGCTCCACCATTATTTTAGGCCATACGTGACGCGAAGTGCACCAAGTGCAGCAGAGTGCTCCTCGGCACCCTTACAGAAGACCTCTTCCCATATCTTGAGAAGTTCTGTTTCACATGCTCAAATCAGTAAAAACTGAACTGTGATATGCAACTTAAATTTAATGCATAGGGTACCTGATCTAAGCAAATAATATTTAAAGAGGTCATCTTGAAGATTAGTACAATTATGCATGAAAATGATGTTCTCATAGCATGTGTGTCACACTACTACCCTTAAATCTCTTCACTTATGTAGTGGAATGATGTAGATCATTATTATATGGGTTGTTTGGTGTGACGGATATAAATAAAAAGTGATGAATAAGAAAATAGTGATGGTATAAAAAATTTGTTTCTTGTTTGGTTGTCATGTTTGGGATAACTTATCCCACCATTTATACCATAGTGATGGGTTAAGTTATTCCAGGATAGCTAATCCCAGGATAACTAATCCTGGGATAACTTGTTCCCAACCAAACGACCCCCAAGTACATAGTAAAAACATGTAATTACATGAAATAGAAATACAAATCAAACATACCAGATTTATTGGTGGATGAAAGGCACATTATGATCATGTCGAACCTTGGGACCTTTGTCAGACCTTCCAGGTATCTAATTGCCAAATTCATATCTTCACTGGTGAATAGCAGGAAAAAAACACGTCAAGATTAACTATCTGCAAACTCTACTTGAAGATCCCACCTAAATGTACCCCATACTTACATGAAAAATGCAGAAACACATCTTACAATATCCATGAGCATCGGAGCAGATAATGCATTTTTAAATATTCGGGGTAACATTGCAGGTGTAGTGACCTGAACATAGAAAGCAGGTCTAGATTACTGAAACAGGTGCAGAAATGAAAAAAGTAGTCTCTTAACTGTTTTAACAAAGGTTTGACCAATAAATAAAAAGAAAAAAACAAGATGACGAGAAAAAGTTAAAGACCTTCAATAATTGAGTTTGCAGATTACGATCACCAGAAAGTCCCCGCCAAGAAACCTCAAACTGATAGGCTGAATTTGGAGCTGCAATATATTTTGCAGCTTCAGTCTTCGCAAGACCAGCTGCTCGAGCAGCAAGCTCTTGGACAGATTCCTCGAGTTCTTGCTGGCTTATTTTGTGAGTTTTCTGCAAAGATATTAAGTAGGACATCAAGTGTATGTGTAGAATTATATTAGCATGACAGAAATGATAAAATAATAGTATGGTATCGCATGTCAATGAAATACAAATACAGCAGTTCACTAAAATAGTCATAAATAAATTCAGACACTTGGGAGGTACTAACATTCAAGGTTTCACCAAATGTGAAACTTCAGTAATGGATATGCATTAACATAAAACACTCAAGCAGCTTTTAGAATATATGTTTAGAATAGAAATACGAACAGAAATAATCTATAGAACCCTACTTTGAAGAGAATTGTAATGTAGTGTCTATAAATAGAGTAAAGTGCAATAATGTACATACACAATCCAATAATATTTTTCTCCTTTATTTCTTACAAGGTATTAGAGCTTTGGTGAGAAATATTGGGGAAAGAAAACAAAATAATCAGTCACTCTGCCTCAATTTTCTGGCGACTATTTTTCGTCATTTCCTTCTTCTGTCGGTGTTATGTGAAAACCAACACCACCACAGGGTCCCCAACCTTCCGCCGACCAAAACTCAGTCAACCACTCTGGTAGCCGACCTCGCATATGCCTCCCAGAAGATTCATCACTTCCGATGAGATCTGACCACGCGTCGGGGCTTGAGCCTGTTTCGGCCAATTTTCCAGCAACGTTCTTGTTCAAGATCTACTTGTCTCTTGATTCCAAGACGACCCATTCACTTTCCAAATGTCATATTAATTTTCCGGCATTGAAACAATTTTTTTTAGATTCCAGCAGCAGTTTATATTATTTTTTAGATTTTAGGCTACAATTCTGATTTCACAAGATGTCTTTCGGAGTTGATATTTTTGGCTCCCAAAATTACGAGAATTGGAATTTCAACCCTATGATCACTTTAGAACCATTAATGGGACGCTCAAACTACTTAGCTTGAGCTTCCTCAATTGAGTTGTGGTGCAAGGTCAAGGTGTCCAAGACCACTTAACAAACAATGCTAGTGTGGTATATGAAAAGGTAAAAGCTAGTGAGGAAGATGCAAAAGCCAATGCACAATGGGAGAAGGTTGACACTCAATTATGTAGTCTCCTAAGGCAAGCTATTGATTCCAAGTTGGATACCCCTATTTCGCCCGTTCCAGACATGTTATGAAGTTAGGGAAAAGGCTTCCTCTATACACAGACATCTCGTTTGTATGATGTGATATCTCAGATGACCAACCTAATGAATCAAGAAACTAATGTCTACTTACTTGGGACATTACATGCATGGAAGAATTTGAAATGTTGATGCCAGTCACTACAAATGTGGAAAACCAACAAGAGCACAAGACAAATGTTGTTTCTAGTTTTATACTTGCTGGACTTCCTACTGACCATGATTCAATGTGTGTGATCAAATTTTAGCTAGTCCTACAATTCCTACAATTGATGAATTATTCTCTCATTTACTTCGCCTTGCCGCCCCTCCCAGTCACAAAGTGGTTTCATCACTCACCGTTGACTCCTCTTTTCTCGCATCTCAAATCATAGAAAATCAAACATCTCAGTCTACGGAGAATCAAGGAGGAGGAGGAGGTCATTTTGGAATATCTCAACAAGTATAGTTAATGAAATATGCTTGGACACACTCGTGACATATGTTACTCTGCATGGTTGACCACCCGATAATGTTCATACAACTCAAAAGGAATATAATGAGTCCTTTCATTGTCAAGCAAGTAAACAGGCATCTCAACACCAAGCCTCTGTTGTGCAACCTAATCAACCATCCAATAATATCATATTACTTAGATAGAATATGATGAGTTCCTTCAATATCGGGCAAGTAAATAGACCTCTCCAGAAGTAACCTCAGTTGCTGGTAATTCCTTTGCTTGTGTTTCTGGGTTTCTTGGATCATGGGTCATTGACTTAGACGCTTCTGATCATATTTTTGGTAACAAATCACTTTGTTTGACATTGTTTATTCACAATCTCTTCCTACTATTATTTTTAGCCAATGGCCAAACAAAACCAAAAGGAGTTGGAAAAGACAAACCCCTATCCTCGGTCACTCCAAACTTTATTCTTCATGTCCCTAGTTGTCCTTTTAGTCTTGTTGTGAGTGTTGTAATTTTGTTTATGACTCCCATGTGATAATTCTTGGAATGCAATTGTTCATATTTGGTGATATATAAAGTCAACTCTAGGTAAAGGACTAATCTTTGAAGATCGATGCCATGAGCATAGCATTGGACATACAAACACTAATTGTGCAGGGTCACCCTCTGATACACGTTCTACATCTGAATATTGTGTTTTAGTAGGAGGTAATTTGGTGTCTTAGAAGACTAAGAAATAGAGTGTGGTCGCTCGATCTAGTGCAGAAGTAGAATATCAAGAAATGGTTGTAGCAAATTATTAGCTAGTTTGGATCAAATAGTTGTTGAGAGAACTAAAATTTAGAGAAATTGGTCGGATGAAACTTGAGTGTGATAATCAAGCAATCCTTCTTACCACGTCAAATCTAGTACTTTCATGTGAGGACTAAGCACATTGAAATTGAAATTGACTGTCATTTTGTCGAGGAAAAGATACTCTTAGGAGATATTGTTACAAAATTTGTGAAGTCGATTGATCAACTTGAAGATATCTTCACCAAGTCCCTCACCAGTCCTCGTATGAATTACTTCTGTCACAAGCTCGATACATATGACTTATATACACCAGCTTGAGTGTTAGAATAGGTATAGGAAAGAGAATAGTATATAGTATTCTACTTGAAAAAGAATTGTAATATGGTGTATGTAAATAGTGTCTCAATGCAATATATTTCTCTTTTATTTCTTACAATATATATGCGAGATAATCCTTAATATGATCTTAACCCGACCAAATGCTTTCAACAAAGGTCCTTATGACGAGTGTTACGATTGTGCATTACTTAGTTAAAGTTTACTATGTGGATGGCTTGCTCTGCATGTGTTCATCATGCGGTAGATGTTTCTAGAGCAAAATAAGTGCATAAGAGAGCAAAGAAAGATAGCTTTATGTGTGGGAAAACAAGCTAATCAAGCATCTGACTACAAATTAACCCTATGTTGGTGATCATAATTGATAATGACTTAATTTTTCATCCAAAAACAGAAATGACATTGGTTTAGTCTTTGCCTATTGTATGCTTGCTCTAAATTTGTTCATCATGTGGAAGATGTTCTAGAGCAAACAAGTGCATGATCTAACCCTATGTTGGTGATCGTAATTGATAACGACTTGACTTGTTCATCCAAAAAAGAATGATATCGGTCAAGTGTTTGTCATCATCAAACATGGATTATGAATACCACTGTCAAAAAAGCTATGAGACCAGAGACGGTTTTTCACACATAACATTATATTTGCTTAATAAAGTTTTTGACACAATTATGTATACTTATATGAACTGGAACCTTCCGATTGCCTTTCATGCAAAGGGAAATGGGTAGGGGGATTTTGGGGCGGGATATTCAAATATGCTAAGTTTCTAAACAGCACAGAAGGAGTAGCAGAAATAACTAAATCCTGGAGTAAAACCTTTGCAGTCCCAAAAGCAGGATTCAGGGTAGGAACGGTCGGAGAAGTATCTGAATCTTTGTTGTTAATCTGCATATCAGTATCTTCAACTTTAGCAGTCCCAGGAACATCTCTATTGTTTTCCTGCCACAGAATTTGAATGTTCAAGGCATTGTGGATTGGTGAACACCAGTATTGGACAATTTTCACCACCTCATAAAATATATTAGTTACCCAATAAATGATCGACTGTTAGCATCATCTTAAGTTCAAATTCCATGTTGAAATTACATTATAGAGATTGTACATGTTACGGAAACAGAAGCAAGAAAATTTGACTTGGAAAGTCGTCGCTTTATTGATCAAGAAAGCTTGCTTATATACATGAAGTCAATAACTGATATTTGCTAAAAATCTGTTAAAAGAGTCTATCGCTAACTAAAATAAAGGAACTGAACTTAAAGATAGCTAACAAAGTTTCAAAAAATAAAAATAGAGTCCAAACTATCTGCAAAACAAATCAGGTAACATTTGTGTGTCCTCAAGAATTGCAGTCTCCAAGTTTACTTCTGAAAAACTCAACTTCTTAACATGAAACAACTTTGTAAACAGATCAGCAATTTGATCTTTTAACCTGCTTCTTGCACTTCCCTAGTAAAGTTAATCGGATACTTGCTTGGTTTTCCCATGAAAAATAGATTATGAGAAATGGCTATGGCTGTCTGATTATCCACAAACACTTCTATGCTTTCTTGTTGTTCTAAATCAAGATCTTCCTTAGCCAACAAGCTTGATTTACGGCTGCTGCTGCAGCTATAAATTCAGCTTCTGCAGTTGACTGTGCCACAAAATCTTGCTTCTTTGATCACCATGAAAAACATCCTGAACCAAGGCTAAAACAATAACCTGAAGTGTTTTTCATGTCATCAACTGACTCTCCCCAATCACTATCAGAATAATCTTACAATTTGAAATTCTGACTTTTACAGAACTTAACACCATAGTCCAAAGTTCCTTTGACATACCTTATCAATCTTTGGGAACCTTTCATGTGCATTTCACTTGCACAATTCAAACATCCAGACAAGACACTTAATGCTTGCAGAATGTCCAATCACACTTCTATAACTTGCCTTATCAACCTTGAAACTGCCATCATCCTTAATCAACTTCTCTTTTTGATTCATTGAAGGTGTTCATAGATTTGCAGTCTTTCATTTTGAACTTCTTAATTATCTCCCTTGCATACTTCTTTTGGACTCGAACACTTCATTTTGAGTTTGATGAGTCTGCATTCCAAGAAAATAAGACATTTCTCCCAAGTCTGTCATCTCGAATGTTTTTTTCATTTCTTCCTTGAATTCCTCTATCAATTGAAAGTTGTTCCCTGTTACAAGAAGATCTTCAAAATAAAGTGATATTACCATAATATCAGAATCTCCTTTTTCAATTAGCAGAGTTGATTCACTTAGGCAGTTCTTAAAACCTAAGCCTTGCAAATGCGTGTAACAAGCCCTTGGAGCCTGTTTAAACCATAAAGGGCTTTCTTCAATAGATAAGACTTTATCTTCTAGTCCCTTTACATAAAAACCTTGAGGTTGCTCCACATAAACTTTCTCATGTAGAAAACCATTTTTAAATAGCTGACTTGACATCTAATAAAAGATTTTCCAACCTTTTTGAGAAGCAACAGCTAACAACAGTCTTATAGTATCAAGTCGAGCAACTGGAGGAAATATTTCTGAATAATCAACTCCAAAATTTTGTGAATAACCTTTTACAAGTCTTGCCTTGAGCTTGTTAACGGAACCATCAGCATTCAATTTTGTGCAGTAAACCCACTTCACACCAATGATCTTCCCATCTTGAGGCTTTTCCACTAGTTGTCAGGTCTTGTTCTTGTCGATCATTGCAAACTCTTCCTCCATTGCAGCTTGCCATTTGGGATCTGAAATGGCTTCTTCAAATCCAGAAGGCTTTAAAATGGCAACATTGCATCTCTGGTATATGTCAAAGAGCAACCTTCATCCTCTCACAGATTGAGCATCAATTATCTCATCATAATCCGGTAAATTGTTCATAATCTGCTTCTGGCTAACTTCCTCCCAGTTCCATTGCTCATTCTCCAAAAAATACATCTTTGCTTACCATAATTTTTCCAATATGAGGCTGAAAAGTTCTGTAAGCTTTAGAGATTGTACTGTAACCAATAAATACTCCAGGTTCATCTTTATTGTCTAACTAGTCCCTCTTAACTAGGGGAATATGAGAGAAACACAAACTACCGAAGATTTTTAAGTTTTTTTAAGGACGGTATAACCGCACCATACCTCAAAAGCAAGGGTGGATCTAAGTGGGAGGTAGAGGGTTCAATTTGAACCTCCCTTGAATTTTATTAGGAGGTTCTTGTTTGTGTGAGGCTAAATCTCGAACTTCTAAGCCTCTCTTGAATTTTGGCAGTGTGACTATCCCATTTAATTAAGTGAAATTTGTGAGTGCTGTTGTACCTTTCTCAAAGAAAGTCCCTCTTGATTAGGTCTAGCTGCTTTAGAACCTTGTTGGGGTCTAGGGGGCTAGGGAGCAGGTCAAGAACACTGTTAATGAGAGTCAGACTTCAACACAGACAATTGCCAGGAAGCTAGTCTATTCAAATTTCTCGATGATACCATTCAACACCTCACAATTCTTGTACCCACACCCAAAGGTAAGCCTAAGTAAGTGGGAGGTAAAATCCCAATACAACAACCTGTAATACTTGCAAGTTCCTCTATGTTAGACACATGGTTGACATGGTATATAACGCTTTTTAGCACATTGAAATGTAGTCCTGAGAGAGCTCTGTCAAATAGAATGCGCACCTCGACTAATTCCACAGAAACCTATCACCCTCCACCAGCAACCGGTACCAGGTAACTCTATCCACCAATGCTAGAATAAATGGGAAGAAATCACTAAGCTTCATTGACCACTAGGCCACACTCTTGGTCATCATATAAAAATTCATTACAATCCTCTTTATCTGTTGCATCTCCTCACACCAGTTTAACTTTTAGATGCTAAGTGCTAGAATACAAATTTCGCTTATTAAAGAGAGTACTTGAATATTATTAAAATAACTGGTAGAATCAATCATTTATAACAAATTATGACAAGATGATAGTGAATTGGTCTTGCATTAAGATAATTAAATGCTGTAATACTTTCCAACAGTTTAAAGTGACAACCTTGGCAGGAATTGTCCGAACTTCAGCCACCTTTTGAGAACTACTTGATACAGATTGGATTACAGGGCAAGATTTAATTGTCTTTCCAGATTTTTGAGCCCCTTGTGCAGAAACATCTGTTGCTCCTGATACTCTTTTAAGAATCTCCTACAAGGTTGAGTAAATTGAGAACTAAATAATCTGTGATCAATGCATAGAAAAACATAAAAAAAGTCAAGATTTTATACAGCCTCTAAAAGGGACCAAGAGATCTTTCAAGAGATGAAGCTCCAGAAGATACAAAAATGTTTCAATGTGCAATCAAGGAACACTAAACATAGATCTTCAGTGCATGCAAAGAGAACTTTATCAGTTAATTTTCATAAGTTCCTCCCTCCCACAACATATATGCACAAACAGCTCCATTCTCATTAACCAATTATCATGATAAGCCTTCATGGAGCAGACATTTTGGCTTGTAAAACAGGAATTACATTGTTTCAATAGGTGAATTGCTAGCGGAAGCATAGTATAGCTGTTAGTTCAATTGTATCACCAGTGCTTTTCCTCATTTCATTACGGGAAATATTGTGCAGGACACTTCAAAGGACTAGTACCATCTCACAGACCTAGAAGTCATGCCAAAGCATCTCCAAGAAAGAAATCATTGCAGATTATTATAATGCAAACTCTTTTTAAGGAAAACAAAATATAGATTGCATCTAAACAAAATAGAGTGATCACCTTCTCATACAGAGCCTTAACTTCTCCATACTGCTTCTTGATCTCTGGGTTCTGTGGTTCCAACCTCAACGCAAATTCAGCGTCTGTGCTGCTACAGTTGCATTAGACAGGAAACCTGAATATAAAAGTTTTCCGTGTGCTTACATTTTAAGATTAAACTATACCTTCAATTGATTCTTTCAATTTCCCAAGTTCTTTCCTAGAAGTTGAACGGCGAGAATAAGCTTTAATGTAACGATCATCCAGATTCAAGGCCTCTGTGCAGTCGTTCTCTGCCTCTTGAAACCTAAATACATGCGGAGAAATACAAAGAGGTAAGACAGCTCCCAATTTTCAAGCCTTACTATACTTCACCTAAAAGCACAATGAAGTGCATTAAACTTGCCTTTTGATTTTAAGATAAGCCATCGCTCTATTGGCATAAGAGACTGCAGTTGGTGAAAGTGCAATGCTTCTAGAATAGCAATCAATGGCTTCATTGAACTTTTTCTGCTTAAAGCACTCATTACCCTAGAAAACAGCATAAAGTGCAGATTACCAGCTATAATGACCATGCTTTGCATTTTCAAAAAAAGCACAAATAATTTGAAGGATCTAACGTACCAGCTCTTTCTCCGAATTGGCATTGATGTTGCTCTCTTCCGATATCAGTTCACTTGATAGATGGCTAATTGGATTGTAATTTTTAGAATAATTATATGGACCAGCTGCACTTCTGATCGAGGTAGATTTGCCAACTCGTTGTGTCCCATTAGCTTGAGGACTAGTAAGAAGTTCACTAGTACGGCTCCAGTCTTCTCTCTGTGCAAGGTTATTAGGAGAAATGGGAAACGATTTAATACTGACAAGTCAACACAGACAAAATCATTTACAAATAACCCACAGCATCAGTCCACATGGCTGAAGTATGTGTGATGTAACCTCTTCAACAATCAAGAAAATAAAGGTAGAAGCTTGACAATTACGCAGAAACTTATTCTGTTCTTAGCCACATGGCTGAGAAATTTATAAATGGCTACAGACACTGAAATCAACGCAATGTCCACAATTATTCAGATATTGACAGGAAATCTAAAAAAACTCTTAAACAAAGTTAAGCTAACAACAGCAAATATCAGAATCAATATCACAAATAAAAGGTGTTTCTCTAAGGCATTCCAGGTATCACTCAAAATCCTTTAGAAGTGCCACACAAACATATGAAAGTTGTCTCAGAACATAGGGGAAAGCAAAATGACATGTCAAAGAAAAGTGAATTTCCAAATTCAATGGTGGAGACAAAGTGAATTTCCAAATTCAATGATGGAGCCAGGATTTTCACTAAGGCTATACGAAGTACAAAAAAAGTAAACGTAGCAAGAAGTGGAGAGAATTTAACATCTGCTATATATACATAAAAAAATAATTGGCATAGCTCCTCAGATTTCGCCAATGCACAATTCTAATTAACTAAACCATCATTTAGCACAGTACATATGAAGATGTATGTTATGAAATAAGTGATTACCAACGTCTCTTTGCCACGAGCCTGAGATTTCATCTTTTTGTCTTTACCCTTCAATGATAGTTCCCAATCTTGCAAGTTATTCAAGAGCCCTTGCATATCCTGGTCAGACAAAAAATGCCAGTAAAACCAGCAAACCATAAGAGTATCAAGCAAAGGAATCGTTAAAATTACTGACATGGTACGCTTCAAACATTTTAAGGTAAAGAGAAAAAGAGAAAGGTAGCAAAATACCTGAAATTGATCGCGAGAGTGCTTGCTTGGAACCCTCGCCATTGGCGTCAAGCTTGAGGGTTTTTTTGTTTTCGCTAGAGGGTTCTGGGTTAGTCTGGTTTAATTTGAAGCTTACGAATATATTTTTTTTCAACCTTCCTTTCTTTCTTTCTTTAACATTAAAAAAAACAAAGAAAAGACAAAAGGATCGGATGGACCCCTATACTTTTATATGTTTGCATTGTGGATCCTTCTACTTAATCATTTACCAATTAAAACCTTAGAGGCGTTTAATAGAGTGTATAAGAAAAATGTTAAATAAAGTGTATTAATAATGCTTGCATTAGCATTGCATGTATTAGTTATGCTTGCATTAATTATACATAGATTATTTTAATGTATCGTTTGGTTTGATGCATTAAAAACAATATATATTGCATTAAAAAAAGGCAGAATGGTCTGGGAGACCCTTGTACTTGTCTCATTTTGTCACTTGAGCCCTTCTACTCTCGACTTTGCCAACTTAACCCTCGAACCCACTTAAACCCAACATTTTAAACCATTTTTTTGACCACTCAGTGGTGCGTGAAGTACAAACGCCACACATAGCTTTCCACGTCATTTAAAAATTCCATGTAGGAAATGACATGTTAAAAATGGGCTAATCCTTTCTTTCAAACATTTCTTTCCTTTCTCCTTTTCAACTAGAACCTTATACTCTCTCTAGTCCCGATTTACATTGTTGCTTACCGCGATTTTTTTCGATTTTGTGAGGTGTTTGAGTTCGCGTTTCACTCCATAGTTGTAAGTTTCTTGACTGATTTTCATTCTCTTTATTTTGCAGTTGTGTTTTTGGTGTTTCATTTTGAATTTTGTTGTTTTGAGTTCGCGTTAGGGCTTAGTAGTTGCAGTGATTTTAGGGAGGATTTTGGTCTTTTACATGCCTAATAACAAGCCTAATAAAAATTTGTAGAAGTATTATGCATTCAATGGCATTTGTCGTGAATATATGTTGAACCTAGGGTTTTTTTGTATCTGATTTTTTTTTTTTTTATCAATTGCATTGGGTTTCTTTCTTGTTAGTGGTCTAATTGGATTATATCAAATTATTATAGAGGTTTTTGTTGTATTCCATAAAGAATTAGTTTAAAATTAGGTTTTTTTTTTTTGTCGATTAGGGCTTTTTTGTCATTTAGGGCTTTTTGTCAATCATTTGATTGTATTCTCGTGACTTTGCAGGCATGGTAAGAATATGGCTTCAACAATTATTACACTTCAAATGCATTATGGGGGCTGTTTTTCATCAGATCCTGAACTCAGGTATGCTAATGGAATTTCTGATCTTGAAAAAATAAGAATCGATATGGATGAGCTTCATATTATGTTTTTTCATAAATTAGCTAGAGATTTGGGAGTTGAAAAAGTTGAAACCTTTGGGTGCAAAGTTAACAAAAGAGGTGGTTTTTATATGTTGAAAAGTGATGTTGATGTGTTGAGATTTATTAACAACTTAAAGGGTGGGGACTTTGTTGATGTGTATGTGGTACATCAAATTAGTACTCCTTTAATTGTTGAGGATCCTACTGAGGTGTAAATAGCCCAATTGCTTACTCCCAAAAAAGCTAACCCCCTCCCCCACCTACTGTTATAAATATTAGGGCTGATGTGTCTTCCCCTCAACCATCTAATAAAAATGATACAAATATAAAAGAAGATCAGCAATCTAGGGTAGGCAAGGGTAAGAATAACGAGGTTGCTGCTCCTGAGGTTTCTTCAGAGGACTTAGATGAAGATAAAGGTCAAGGTCAAGGTAATGACTTTTCTTCCTACCACCTTCAAACATCTGATGAATCTAATGTAGATATAGATGCTAAACAATCTGATTCTGAGTCATTTTATGATGTTGATGAGAACATTGATGACTTAAGTGACTTGGATTCTAAGTTTGTTGAAGCTAGGCAGTTAAACATTCAATAATAAGTTAATAAAGAAAAGGCTGCTAGAATAAATGTAGATGAGATACCTTCTGGTCCTGCAGGTATAGATGCTGGTTTTGAAGATATATATAAGAATAAAAGGGGAAGATATAAAGGAAAATTAGGTGGGGATGACTTGTATTTTGATAGCTCAGATCCTGACAGTGATATTAGTGAGGATGAAGGGGATCATGTTGATTCTGATGAGGTTGTAGATCCACTAGCTAGGAATTCAAGTACAAAGGTCTATTTTGACCCAACTGCTAATTTTTTTTTATTTCAATTGTATATGGTTTTTGTGAAAATGTTTAGTTTAGAGAAGCATTACAGACTTACTCTATTCAGAAGGGTGTGAGCATTAAACTTAAACCTAATGAAAAGGAGAGGATTAGGGCAAAGTGTAATAAGAAGGGTTGTCCTTGGCATATTCTTGGAAGTATTGAGGGTAATACTGGAAGTTTTATTGTAAAGACATATTTTCCTGTCCATAAGTGTTTCAAAAGAACAAGAAACAAGTTGTGTACTCCAAACTGGATTTGTAAGACTTATAAAGACAGAAGAGCATAATATCAGACTCCATTAGATTCAAGGCTTGGTACAAAATGATTATGGATTGTATGTTAGTAAAACAAGTTGTAGAAGAGCAAAAATGAAAGTCATGAATGAGCATATGGGTGATTTCATAGAGGAATTTGCTAGATTGTATGACTATGCTGAGGAGTTGAAGTCTATAAATCCAGGAACTACCGTGGTTGTTAGGACATCCAAGAATACAATTCATGGAAAAGAGGTATTCCAAGGGATTTATATTTGTATTGGAGCATTAAAAAGTGGTTGGAAGGAGGGGTGTAGAAGGATAATTGGTTTTGATGGTGCATTTCTAAAAGGTGTATGTAGAGGTGAACTGCTGTCTTGCATTCCAAGGATGGAAATAATCAGATGTACCTTGTAGAATGGGCAATAGTTAATAAAGAATCCAAGGACACATGGTCTTGGTTTATCAAGTGCATCAAACATGATTTGAAACTGACACAAACTGAAGGTGAAGGACTGACAGTTATGTCTGATATGCAAAAGGTATGAGAACACTTTGTAGTCTTTTTTTTTTTTTACTTTGCTATAGCAATTTCTATGTTACACTTATATTCCTAGTGTTTTTCCTTGGCATGCTTTTTTTCTTTGATAGGGTCTTAACCTAGCACTTGTTGATTTATTGTCAAATGCTGAGATTAGATGGTGTGCTAGACATATATGGGCCAACTGGAAAAAGGTATGGAGGGGTGAAGAAAGGAGGAAAAAGTTTTGGCAAGTTGCCAGGATTCCATTTGAAGTTCATTTACAATCAAAACTTGATGAAATGAGTCTGTTGGGAGAAGGTATTGTGGAAGCTTTGTTAAAGTACAATAAAAATGCATGGTGTAGGGAATTATTCAAAGAACATAGCAAGTGTGACATAGTTGAGAATAATATCTTGGCAGCTAGATTCAAATCAATCATCACAATCTTATAGGAAATTAGAGTCAAAGTCATGGAAAGAATGACTCAAATAAGGGAGTTTTCTGAAAAATGGATAACTGATGTGTCACCTATGGCTATGCAAATTCTTAGTGAGAATGCTGAACATGCAGCCATATGTGAGGTTAAATTTAATGGAGATAATAGCTATGAGATTCAGCATCCACCATATAAACATGTTGTTAATCTCAAAAAGAAAGTGTGTAGTTGTAGGTCATGGCAACTGAAGGGGATTCCTTGTGCACATGCAATTACTGCAATGCATTACAAGGATCTAGATGTTGAGTCATTTTGTTGATCACTGGTACAAGAAAGACACATATTTGAAGGCCTACAATAAGTTCATTAAACCTATGACAAACATAAAGATGTGGCCCAAGAGCACAAGACCATCAATTGAGCCACCTGAAATCACTCCTATGCCAAGAAGACCAAGGAAAAAAAGGTCTAAAGATAGTGATGAGCCTAGTTAGAAGAAGTTTGGAAAGGCTACAAGGAAGGGGAGAAAAATGAAATGTTCTTTGTGCAAGAATTTTGGACATAACAAGAAAGGATGTCCAATTGCTGTAAGTTTTGCTTTAACTTCTTCAACTTTGTTAATGAAGTTTATTTTTATCAATACTTCTTAATTCAATTTGGAAAAATTTTGTATGTAGAAAAATGGCTATACTACTGGAACTGCAAGAACTGCTATAGGTGGAAGTGGTGGTGCAACTACTTCAACAGCTTCTACAAGTGTAATTGGTGGTGCTACTGGTGGAAGTGGTGGTGCAACTACTTCAGCAGCTTCTACATGTGTAACTGCTGGTGGAAGTGGTGGTGCAATTACTAAAAGACCAACCACTACTTCAGCAACTTTTAGAGGTGCAACTACTGCTGCAACAACTACTGGTGGAAGTGCTGCAAATATTTCTCTAAATTTTACAAGTGTTGCTCAACCAACAAGTCAATTTAGTACTCAACAGTCAACTACTAGTGCAAGTGGCTCAAAGAAGAGTAGCAAAGTTAAAAGAGATGGTGCAAATCTCGGATATAAGAGGCCAAGAACAGCTGGTTTTGGTGTGCTATTTGGAGCAAATGGTAGTGTCATTGAGAGGGTAAGAATTATCAGTTAAGGACCTTTAGTTTGATTCTACAGAATCTCTAACTAATATCATTAATGCTTTTTAACAGTCTGGAACTACTGATAGAGTGTTACATTGTGCACCATTGAAGAGTTCAGTGCCTACCAATATCGATCTTGGTTACAAACCCAATGGACTAAGGTGGAAGGGTGGAGCTGCAGTTACATAAAGGCATCTACAAGAACAAAGTTACAAGCGAGCCACTCAATCCACACCAAGAACTCAAGACACATAATATTTCATAGTAAAGACTCATGTTTTGCCTAGCTAAATTCTCAATGACATTGTCTATAATACTTTCCACTATTAACTTAATTTTCAACTGTTCTGTTAACTTGCTATGACAAACAAGTTATTTTTGCTTATGAATTTACTATGATAATTATAAGTCTTAATCTGGATATTTTCATACATTATATTACATTATCATAGTACTCAAATAAACAAATCATTAATACATCTTAAATACAAAAGATAGAAACCAAATGACAACAATCACAACAACACTGATATCAATACTAATGCTCGATCTCCCCTGTCTTCCATGTCTTCCATGCTTTCCATGCCTACCATGATCAACATTTGTTGATCGATTCTTCATGTAGTATTGTTCTTGGTATGTAGGATCAGCTATATCAGCCCATCGAAAAAATCCACATCCATTACCATTTGAGTATTTTTAACAGCCCCAAAACATTCTTCCTGGATTTGTTGATGTTCTTGACATCTTAAGTTCAGTATGAAGCCTACAATAGCAAATACAAACAATCATTGTGAAGAACAAAAAAATTAACGAGTAAGAAAAAGGCGAGAAAAATAAAATATAGACAAAAAAGGCCTGGTCGATTGTGGAGAAGAAGAAGAAATTCGGAGTGAAGAATTTTGGAGAGAGATAAACGAGTGAGAAAGAGAAGAAATTTTGGATATTTGAAGAAGAAATTAAGGGAATTTGAGGAAGATGACCAAAAATGACCGTTATTGGCTTTTTAAAAGCATCTCACGCACCTAAAGTGGGTGTAATTCATGCACTTGAACTATTTTTTCCACATGGGATGACAGGTAAAAAAAAAAAGGGTTTAAAATGTTGGGTTTCAGTGGATTCAAGGGTTCAGTTGGGAAAGTCGAGAGTAGAAAGGCTCAGGTGACAAAATGAGACAAGTACAAGGGCCTCCCAGACCATTCTGCCTTAAAAAAAAAATCTAACCCATCGGTGGCCCCCTAAAGTTGGCACCAATTTTCACTTAGACACATTAACTAAGTTTTATTCATTTTAGACACCTTATGTCATACTGCATTGTGTCATTTTAACATTTTTTTGACAATCAGTCAAATATATAAGGTGTGTGTAACACACTCGTCGATGACTTGTCAAAGTGGCAAATTAAATAAAAACATGTGGCATATATATTAAAAATAAATTTTTAAATAATGATATTTTAGTAGAATGAAAAAGTAGCCAATGACTAAATAACATGTGGAATTTTTTACACATTGTTTTTTTTTTTAAAAATAATCCAACCCCACCAAGGTCGTCTTCTCCGCCCCACCTCTCCGCTATTCCCCCACCCACTTAGCGTCTTCTCCACCTCTGCCCACCCTAACCCCAACCCTCTCCCCACCCACATCGTCTTCTACACCCCTCTCCCACCCCACCCATCATCTTCTTCAACCTTTTCCGCTGCCCCTTCTTCTTTGCGACATCATGAATCGTGGCCTTTCGAATGGATTGAAATTTGTTTTTTTTTTTGTGAAATCTCTTCGTGTTAAAATTCATTTTTTTGTCTGTAGCACCATCAAAACTATTTCTCCATGGAAGGAGTTCAAGTTTTGAGACATGGTGGCTGAAAAATGAGGAATAAAATGACAAAAAAAAAATGATTAAATGAGCCTTTAAAGCGTTGGTATTGAGTGTATTACACTCACTATATCATGTCGGTAAAAAGTGTCAAAATGACACAATAGGACATGCCATGAGGTGTCTAAAATGAACAAAGTTTAGTTAAGGTGTCTAAGTGAAAATTGGTGCCAACTTTAGGGGGCCACCGATGGGTTAGGCCTTAAAAAAATTATTTACAAAGATACCCTCTGCTTTTATGGTGGAAAAGATGTAAAAAAGGTTTTGAGGGGCAATTGAGTCTTTTATCATGTTAATGCATGCATTAAAATCATTGCATTGCTAATACCTAGAAATCCATGATAGTAGCAATGCACACATTAATACACAATTAGAGTGTATAACTAATGCACATAGGTTGAAAATAGTACCAAACAAGGTACTAGTAATACACAAGGTTAATACATGCATTATTTTTCCTAATAAACTCTACCAAACGACCCCTTAAACTCAATCAAAAAAATGATTTTTAAACCCCTCCTACCATGTGTGTAGCTCACTCTCCCTTGACTAGATGACGTGTCAAGTCCACGTCACATAAATTAATACCACATCATAATTATCTTTATTAACTATTTTTAAAATTATTAATTAAAATACTTAATAAAAGGTATAAAATATTTCTTTCAAATAAAATACTTATTTCTCTCACCTTCCTCCACCTTCCTCCACCTTCCATTCAGCTTACCTCCACCTTCCCCAACCCACAACCACGCCTCACAATCACCATTACCATCACCTCCATTCCTTTTTTTTCTTCCATTTAAATTTATCTTCGTACAAAAGAAAAGGGACATTGAGAATGAAAGTCTTAAAAATAAAATCTTGAAAATATACAACTAACAACAACATAATGCCCAAGAAACCCAAAAACCAGTTGTATAGTAGCTGGAATTGCTAGCAATAGAAAGATGAGAGAATGAACTAGACAAATTGAAGATCGATTAGAATGTAAAGTTTGATGTCGATTTGTGGGGAGAAAGCGGGACTGAGAAGAAATCAAATATAGGTTGCTGGAAATTCTAGTGTGTCGCCGAAAATTCTTGATTGAAAATACAAGATTTACATTATCATCTTCCTTTGTTTCCTTTCCTTTTTCTTTCCATGTTGGCTTTTTGTGTCGAAGAGAAAATTTAGAGAGAAGCAAAGAAGTAACCTATTAGGTATTTATAGTAAAAAAAGAAAAATGAATTTTTTACTGGAATAGAAAAAAATATGAATAAGAGAGATGGATCTACCGAAAACAATGACAATAAGGTTTGAAGAAGGAAAATGGAGATTGGAGCGTGGATGGGGTGAGGGGTTGATTGGAAAGAGGATAATGGACGAAAAAGAAGTGGGAGGGGGGGGGGGGGGGGGGGAGAAGAAAACTAATTTTATTTTATTTTTCTTTTAAAAATAAAATCTTGAAAATATACAACTAACGCGTATAGCCACACTTTTGTGCCAACTCAGCCACAAGGCTGGTCAATGGTCAGAGAGTTTGATATATTATGTTTTAATGATTATAAGGGTTCAGTTGACAAATGGATAAATAGAAGGGTTCACAATACAAACTAATCCAAGTACAAGGGTCCACCAGACTCTTTTGCCAAAAGTAAATAAAGCAAGTAGTGAAAAATGAGTAGAGGGTGTCTAACAAGTAACACATGTTGAAATTAAAAAAACATTTTTTTAAGACAATTAAAAAATGTGATAACTTTGACTAGTCAAAGTCAAAGCTTCTACTATCTCTGTTCCTAGTTAGTTGTTCACTTTTGAATTGACATAGATAATTAAGAAAATAATGATTGACATAGTGAGTTTACCATTTTACCCATACTAATTATGAAGTGAATGAATTAAAAATTTAAGATTTTCTAGAAGTTCTACCTATTTCAAAGTAATTAATTGAGGGTATAATAGGTAAAAAAAATTATCTTTTCTTGATTTGTCAAAATGGACAAGTAAAAAAAAGAAAATTGGACACGTAATTAAGGACAGAGGAAATGCTAATTAGAACACATGTTGAAATTAAAAAAACATTTTTTTAAGACAATTAAAAAATGTGATAACTTTGACTAGTCAAAGTCAAAACTTCTACTACCTCTGTTCCTAGTTAGTTGTTCACTTTTGAATTGACATAGATAATTAAGAAAACAATGATTGACATAGTGAGTTTACCATTTTACTCATACTAATTATGAAGTGGATGAATTAAAAATTTAAGATTTTCAAGAAGTTCTACCTATTTCAAAGTAATTAATTGAGGATATAATAGGTGAAAAAAAATTATCTTTTCTTGATTTGTCAAAATGGACAAGTAAAAAAAAGAAAATTGGACAAGTAATTAAGGACAGAGGAAATGCTAATTAGAAATTAAGTAGGGGGTAAAATGTACTTTTAAAAAAATTTAGGAGCCGTTTGGTAGAGTGTATAAAAATAATGCTAAATAGAATGGATCAGTTATGCTTGCGTTAATTACACATAAATTATTTTTATCTTGTTTGGTATGATGCATTAAAAATAGTATGTATTGATTAAAAAAATTATTTACAAAGACACGCTCCACTATTATGGTGGAAAAGATGTCAAAAAAGGTTTTGAGGGGTAATTGAGTCTTTGATTGAGTTAATGAATGCATTAAAACCATTGCATTGCTAATAACTAGCAATTTATGGTGTAGTAATGCACACCTTAATACACAATAGAGTGTATAACAAATGCGAGCACTAATTATACATAGATTAAAAAAAATACCTAACAAGATACTAGTAATAAACAAAGTTTAATGTATGCATTTTTTTTCCTAATGCACTCTACGAAACGTCCCCTTAAAACTTTAACAAAATACAAAAATAATCCACTCATTCCCCAAAGGTTCAAATATTTTCTCTTTGTTCTTTTTAGAATTTCAAATTTTCTAGCCTTTCTTCATCTTTATCTTCTCCATTTTTTTTCTTCTCTATACTGGCGTCGTCGTCTCCTTTTCGTCCCTATCGTGTTGCTCCTCTCACTGTTAGGGTGGTTTCAACATTTTTCAAAATTAAAGTTCTTTTTCTTTCTCCCATAGTAAGGGTTCAATATTTCTTATGAAAATGATGATTTAAGGCAAAGAAGACAAAAAATTAAGTATATTCACAAATTTTGTCATTGCATACCCTAATAAATGTGTTTTTGGATTGTTCTTGTTGTGGTGTGCTTTTAAATATGTTGTTGTTGTTTGGTTGTCGTCGTCGTACTCTTCGTGAAAAAATGTGTTGTTATTGAAGTTGTTTTACTCTTTGTGAGAAAAAATATGTTCTTGTAATTAAATTGATGTTGATGATTGGCTCCTTAGATCTTAATGTAAATAAATAAAGAATTTGTTAAAGTACTCACAACAACTCTTGAAATACTTACAACAACTGCTAAACTTTCTGAAACAATTGAATGCATCAGTTGCTAAAGTTGCTACAACAATTGAATATTTTCTTGGGTTATTCATTTAGTGATGTGTTCTTAAATATGTTGTTCTTGATAAATGTTGTACTCTTTGTAATAAAATAAAAAAAGTATGTTTTTGTTATTGGTGTTGGTGTTTGGTTGGCATTCTGATAATATGTTTGAAAAATATGCATATTTTCTTGGTTTGGTCATTTAGTGATGTGTTCTTAAATATGTTGTTCTTCATTGTTGTTGTACTCTTTGTGAGAAAAAAAAATATGTTCTTGTGATTGGTCTTGGTGTTTGGTTGTGTAGACACACAAATTTTATTGAATTTAATTCATACAAAATTTGGATTAAATCCATGTTTATTTGGGTTAAATGATTAATTTGGGCTTTACAAATAAATAAGTTCATTTTTATTAACTTCAAGTCCAAGGTCCATTTCACCTTGAAGCCCAAATCGATGCCACATGTCACAGTGACTAGGCATCCAAGACTAACAAGGTGACGCCATGTGTCCAAATGAGGTGGTAGTCCCAGTCAAATGCAAGAATGAATCATAATGCGCCAAGTGTCAAAATGACATCCTTTGGCCAATCACAAGCAACCTTGTCCACTCCCTACAACTATAAATAGGGGATAGACATGACATTCAAAGGAGGGAAGAAAACTCTTCAACACGCATTCTGCAAGGATTGTAGAAAGCTACAACATCAACTGCATAACTCTTCGAAGGAGTGATCAACGGAGTTCTTCCCGGAGATCGACTTGAAACAACGAAGCGCTTTCCGACGAGATCAAATACATCTCAAGAAGGTTTACATCATCCTACATTTGAGAAATACACTACTGAAGGTCCTCTAATCACGGAGAAGTTTAGGAGAGAAGAATCAAGAGAACAACATAATTGTACTCACAAGATTCATCAATAAAAATAACATTTTCTTTTATTATTTTGCTTGCAGTTGATTTTCAGCGCTTACAAAAATTTGTTGCGAACAAATTTGGCACGCCCAGTGGGACCAATTCTGCTCTTCATCTCTTCCTCCTACAAATAAAAAAAAACAAGTTCAACTTTGCAATGGCCTTCAAGAAGATCAATGATGTCTCATGTAAGGACTCTACTGTTGCCACATTAGTTGATTTTAGTGATGTTGATTCAATCACTCGATGCGAGCTCAAGACAAGTGCCTTGAGTGGATCTGAATATTTCACCTCCTGGGAGACACCAAGAAAAAGCAAGTCTCAAATGACACTCAAAATTGCAATCCCTAGCGGCAAAATTGCATCCAAGTTGTTTGATGAACTTTCTCACTCTGGCTTCAATTTTTGTGAATCTAAAAATTCAACAGATTCTTCAAATTCAACAAAGGTGAACTAATTGATGGTTGATGCAACTGACATGGATGATAAGTTCGCAATGATGGAGCAAACCATTAAAGCCTTGAAGAAGTCTATTGATGAGAAAAATCTCCAAATCACCAAACTTATAGGCAAGTTAGATCTCTACAACTTTGGAGAGTCACATCACATTCTAACAACGTAAGAAAAAGTTGATATTGATTCTCCCACCAAGCCAATTGACTCTCAAAGCGCAAAACATTCTGCTTCAGTGGCTACTCTAACAGTTTAAAAACTACAAGATATGATCATAAACACCATTAAAGCTCAATATGGTGGTCCTCCACAAAGTTCCTTAGGATATTCAAAGCCATATTCTAAGCGAATCGAGGGTTTACTGATGCCAATTGGATATCAACCACCAAAATTGCAACAATTTGATGGAAGGGGAAATCTAAGGCAACATATTGCCCATTTCGTCGAGACTCGTAGCAGTGCCGGTACACATGGTGATCTTCTTGTCAAGCAGTTTGTTTGTTTTTTAAAAGAAAACGCCTTTGATTGGTATACATACTTGGAGCCTGAATCAATTGATTGTTGGGAGCAACTAGAAAAATCAATTTCTCAATCATTTCTATAGTACCCGTTGTACAGTGAGCATGATGGAATTGACAAACACAAAACAAAGTAAGGATGAACCTGTAGTGGACTACATCAATTGTTGGTGAATTTTGAGCTTAAATTGCAAGGATCAACTTTCTGAAATCACTACAGTTGAAATTTGTATACAACGAATGCATTGGGGCCTTGTATATATCATTCAAGGAATTAAGCCTCGAACTTTTGAAGAATTAGCTACACGCGCTTATGACATGGAGTTGAGCATTGCAAGCCATGGAAAGACATCGTATGTCTTTGATCCAAGAAAAGAAGATACATAATTTAAAGAGTCATTAGACTACACAACTAATGAGTCCATGGCGTAACCACGACTTCTATAAAGGCCTCCACAAGACAAAAGTTGAAAGAGATCGCGGCACATCAACAAATGCGAGAAGTGAAAAATCAATCTACCTTGAAGGAGTTACAAGCAAAAGAGTATCCCTTTCCAGACGTTGACGTTCCTGCGATTCTTGATGAGCTGCTAACCAAGAAAGTCATTGCACTCCTAGAGTCAAAGTGACCCAAAGAATCCAATAAAGTCGATGATCCTATGTATTGCAAATTTCACCGCATCATTGGTCATCACACCACAAAATGCTTCATTCTGAAGGAAAAGATCATGACATTGGTACGAGAAGGAAAGATCATCATTGACGATGTTGAGACAGCTGAGATAAACCATGCTAGTGTCAAACTTGATCATAAAAAAGACTCAATTTCAAATGTCCTACATCCTGTGGTATCGCTAAAAATTGAAGAAGGTGTCATCATACTACCGTTTGGGAGCTTTGAACCAGTTGAAGTTTTCGCCTTGAAGAAAACAACAAACACATCCAAGGTAGATGACTTCTCCAAACAAGCAAGTAGTGACACTTGGACTTTGGTTGCTCTCAAAAGGCAGAAGAATCAAGGGACTTCTAAACTCTGACTTTCAAAAGTCGACTCAAAATCAAGTACAAATCAGCTTCAATAATGCGGAAGCATAAAATCCAACACCAAATAGAAGTATATTAATGCTTCATCACAAAAGGTTAGAAGGACAGTTACATTGATGGAATTCTTCCCTGAAATGCTCCTTGATGTCGAGCCTAAACTACAACATGAAACGCTCCTCGACGTACGATCCTAAACTACAAATTGAAACATTCTTCGATGCACGAGCCTAAACTGCAAGTTGAAATGCTCCTCGATGTACGAGCCTAAACTGCAAGTTACAATACTCCTTAAGGTATGAGCATAAACTGCATGTTACTCCTGGCTTGCAAGAGTATAAACTGTGTACAACCCAAATTAAAAACTCATCATTTTGAACTACGATATGACTTGATCCTTTTCACCGAGGTATGTAGGCGCTTGGAGTAATCACTCTAAGCTCAGTTACATGAGTAAAAAAAAGGGGGTTTGGAGGCATCGCATGATCATCACACTAGCTCTTTTAAATTATGTAGCTAGCACATGAGTTCAAATGCGTCACAGATGAGCAAATGATATGAGTTAAGCAAGGCATCTTAGCTGACTTCAAAGGCGCATTTGTAAAAAATCCGCAAAGGTTTTGATGATTTTTACATATATTGCAGTTCTTGGAGTCTACTTTGCAATGTAAAAATCGGCTTGTGATTCAGAGGTTTCTACGCCAAATTATGAAGTTTCTACCACAACAGTTCAAAGCTGCAAAATAGACCATCATATTTTGAAATTAAACTGAGCAGAATTCAAAGGCATATTTGTGAAAATCCGTAAAGATTTGGCCCAAGATTTTTACATATATCGTAGTTCTTAAAGCCGTCTCCGTAACAAATGAAGATGCTCATGATTTAGGAACTCCTACTTTGAGTTATGATTTTTTTGCCACAAATGCGCAACATTGAAGAACTGAGCAAGGTAGAATTGTGGGCTGACTTTGAAGCAATGTCTGTAAAAATCCATAAAGCTTTTGGTCGTGATTTTTTCACATGTTATAGATATTTGAATCGTATTTCCAATGAAAAAAGAAAACCATGATTTCAATACTCGCACTTCTAGTTATGAATTTTCTACCACAGACGCATGAAGCTGAAGAGCCGAGAAAGATAGAATTGTGAGTTGACTTCGAAGCAACATCTATACCAATCTACAAAGACTTTGGCCTTGATTTCTGCACATGCTGTATTTGTTTGAGTCGTCTTTCCCATGTAATAAGAATCTCATGATTTTGAAGGTTGAGTTCTGTTTCTTAAGGATCAAGCGGATTGCAATTCTATTGCTCATACATCTGGGAATGGATAGGTGTGAAGTACTTATTCACTGAAGTCAGAAAGTGCTTATCGTGATGTCAATCTCTCCAAGCCAGATGGAATACGGTCACTCTTATCCTCTTTATCGCCAAGACTCAAGGATAAGATGCACCACGTGCTCGCTCGCTAAGAATGGAATGTTGACACTTGAAACTTTTTTTTTTTTCACAAGGCAGTAATAATGGCCACCAACTACTTGCTCGCTAAAGTTTCAAAGACTACCTCTAGTGTTGCCAAAAAGGGGGTTTTGACCGCTCCAAGATCCTTTATTTCCAAGTAGTAAGAAAGTGATACATCAAATGGTTTAGCGTCGATGTACATTAAGTTCTATTTCTGCTGGGTCAAGTGTCTTGCAAATTTCATTGCTCATATATTTGAAAATGAATATACATGCAAAGGTGTGCAAAGTTGGAATCACAAGTTGTGAGGGATAAGGACTCCATGTACTTCTCAAGAAGGCATAAGAATGGTCTAAGATCTTCTACAAATTGAAAGAAAGATGTCGAACAACACTGAAACTTGAAGCATAAGATTATCCGTAATCTAGTTCATTGTTGTTTGAAGCTCCTACACCATTTTTTCTCACCATGCTCACGTTGTGTGCTTTCTCACCGGAAATGAAATGAAATTACTCCAAATGTTTCTCTCATGGAGCCGCAAAAAGGAGATGAAAATGGAGGTGACAAGTTCTCTCTAACAAGGCTGCAAGGAAGGTGAATGCCTCAAGCAAGTTTTCTGCCAACATTGCAAGGATGAGGCGAGTGGTTCCACGCCAATCATGTGAACAACTCATGCATTTTTTTAGGTGATTTAGGCTCTTTCAGAAACATGAAAGGAAAAAAATATTGGAGTCATCGGTGTCAACAGCACGAAGTTTTCAATTATTCTTGGTTGATCTACTTCTGATAACACATGTAGTAAGTACATGACCCTCCAATATGGCATGACAAACATGAGCAGCAGCACGACAATCTTGTTCGACATAGCGGTGCCAATAGCACAAAGCTTTGAATTACGGCCAAATTGGATCTTGAACATCCCATGTTTAAGAAACATGCCAATGCATAAATAACGATGCAACCACAACCATTACCTGCAAGAAAGAGAAACAGGAAAATCTAAAAGACACAAATCTGTGAGGAAAACGGCAAAATTTGAAGACCAACTTCAAAAATCATTTTCTGTCAATTCAGGAAGAGTTTGACATTAATTTTTGGATATGTCACAGTACTACAAGTCTAGTTTCTTGAGAATCAACCCGCACGTCATTTGAAAGCTCCTACACCAAGAAAATGATGTTTTTGCGAGATTCCCCATAGCTGTGAGAAGAACTGCCAGATTTGGGGTCCAACTTCAAAATTTGATTCCTGTTAATCCAGAAGGTGTTTAAAGTTGATTTTTGGATATGTCGTATTACCAAAAGTCTAGTTTCTCCAGAATCAAGCTGCTTGTCGTTTGAATGCTCCTACACCGAGTAAAGAACATTTTGGCGAGATTGCGCATAACTGTGAGGAGAACTTCCAGATTTGATGACCAATTTCAAAATTTGATTCCCGTCAATCCAGAAGGTGTTTAACGTTGATTTTTGAATATGTCGTAGTACCAAAAGTCTAGTTTCTCCAGAATCAAGCCGCTTGTCGTTTGAATGCTCCTACACCGAGAAAAGCACGTTTTTACGAGATTGCGCATAACTGTGAGGAGAACTTCCAGATTTGATGACCAACTTCATAATTTGATTCCCGTCAATCCGGAAGGTGTTTAACGTTGATTTTTGGATATGTCCTATTACCAAAAGTCTAGTTTCTCCAGAATCAAGTTTCTTCTCGTTTGAATGCTCCTACACCGAGAAAAGGATGTTTTGGTGAGATTGCGCATAACTGTGAGGGAAACTTCCAGATTTGATGACCAACTTCAAAAACCAATTCCCGTCAATATAAAAGGTTTTTTATGTTGATTTTTGGATATGTCATAGTACTATAAGTCTAGTTTCTCCAGAATCAAGTTGTTTGAATTCCTTTACACCAAGAGAAGGACATTTTGGCGGGACTGCACGAAATTGAGAAAAGAACACACCAAATTTGGAGTTCCACATTGATTTGGTTAGGATAATTATTTTTTTTTCCAATGATTCTTTGATCAATCCTTTGTACATGGGAGATTCTTATATAGAAGTTCCTTTGAACAATTTTTATTTCTTGTAGAAGGAAAGCTTTGGTAAAATTGGAAGAAGCAAATCATATCAATTCCTACCCATCTAAATGGAAGTTGCTAGCACTCAAAAGGAAAGCAACAACTCTTGAGATTTCAAGAATGATTCTTACAAAATCAAGAAAAGGAAAGAAAATTTGGTGTGATTATTAAATTACCAATTGTTTCCAAGTTGAAGGTTTGCAAAAAAGAAGCAAATCAAGTTATGTTCTTTTATTTAAAATCCAACTTTGGGGACTTGTGTGACACTCTAAGTGTTGGTGTCCAAATTTGTATTCAAGTCTATGGTGAAAGTTTTTTGAATTTAAAATTCATACAACATTGTCACATTGATTTGCTTATCTCTCTCTCTCTCTCTCTCTCTCTCGAGTCCTCCATATCGTCCCTCGAGTGGATTGAAATAACAAAAGTCCTTACGAACACATCGAAATGGGATTGCACATGACTATTCCATGCAACTTGTTTCATCGTAAGAAACGGAGTCAAGCAAATGTCTTAAGAGTGATATTATTGGATTTGTAATACTTCAAGTCTCGCAATCAAGTGTCGGCAAACCTACACTTCAAAAAGGCTTGAAGTAGGGAGCATCTGTAGACACACAAATTTTATTGGATTTAATTCATACGAAATCTGGATTAAATTCATGTTTATTTGGGTTGAATGATTAATTTGGGCTTTACAAATAAATAAGTCCATTTTTATTAACTTCAAGTCCAAGGTCCATTTCACCTTGAAGCCCAAACCCATGCCACATATCACAATGACTAGGAATCCAAGACTAATAAGGTGATGCCACGTGTCCAAATGAGGTGGTAGTCCCAGTCAAATGCAAGAACGAATCACAATGCGCCAAGTGTCAAAATGACATCCTTTGGCCAATCACAAGCAACCTTGTCCACTCCTTACAACTATAAATAGGGGATAGACATGACATTCAAAGGAGGGAAGAAAACTCTTCAACAAGCATTCTGCAAGGATTGGAGAAAACTACAACATCAACTACATAACTCTTCGAAGGAGTGATCAATGGAGTTCTTCCCGGAGATCGACTTGAAACGACGAAGCGCTTTCCAATGAGATCAAATACATCTCAAGGAGGTTTACATCATCCTACATTTGAGAAATACACTACTGAAGGTCCTCAAATCACGGAGAAGTTTAGGAGAAAAGAATCAAGAGAACAACAGAATTGTACTCACAAGATTCATCAATAAAAATAACATTTTATTTTATTTATTTTGCTTGCAGTTGATTTTTAGCGCTTATGAAAATTTGTTGCGAACAAGTTTGTATTCTGGTATTAAATTATTTTAAAATATGCATATATTGTAACAATCTCATAACTTGTTGTGGATAGATGAAGTAGTTGTTGAAGTTGCTATAACAAGTTTGCTTTTACTGAAATATGTACAACAACTGCTTAAGTCTATGGTTCAACTATTAGAGGTTTTTTTTTATAGCAATTTTAGCATTTGTTGCAACCGTTGCTTCATCAACTTCAACAATTGCTTCATTTTCCTCATTATTTATAAGGATTGATTAAATTAATAGATTATTTCTATTTTATCTTTGGTGTGTGGATTAAATGGCTCAAACTAAAAGAAAAAAAAAATACTAGAAATGATATTCCTACTCGAACTTCAAAAAGAAAGCAAATTAGTACACAAAGAGAAGCTAAAGAACAAAAAAATAAGGACATTAATGAAACACAATTGATACCTCTAGTTGAGCATGCCATTTCTGAGAGTGAGGCAACATCAAGCTCGGGACAACTGGATAAGGCTTTGGAGCAGTTTAACAAAGAAGAAGAATCTAAAAGAAGAAATGATTCTTCCAAAGAAGATTGTAATGTTGTTATTACAATTCAAATAATACTGAAAATAATGGTGAAGCTTCAGAAGACAAGGATAGATAAAATTGGGTTAGATAAAAAAGGCGTCATAATAAACATGTACCAGAGTCTCCACCTGACAGTTCTTATGTAGCTAGTTCTTTAGTTGTCAGTCCTTCTATCGATAGGCCTTTAATTACTGATCCTTCAACCATCAGTCCTTTTGTCGCTAGTCCCTCAGTTGTCAATCTTTCTGTTGTTGATCCTTCACCTAAATCTCTCAAGCTTATTGGGTATTAATTTTATGACTTTGAGACACCTAAGTATACTTATCTAGATAAAATGGATGATATTGTGGTAAGATTAGAAATGGGGAATCTGTTTAATGATTTTAGAAAAATACTGAAGAAACAAGATTTTTGAAAAAATTCTTTAGGTCTACGATATTTGAAAAAATATTTAGACCTAGATGAAAGTATGAATAGTCGATTTTAATAAAGTTGGTTGGTGCGTCCAAATACACACGCAAGTGTACGTGGTCGTGAAAGTAATAAAGTAGTCCTTTTCAAAAGCCAGATGTCGTATCCACACAGACTAAAGATAAGATGATATTTAATTTTTCCACTAACTGTAATTTAAAGCAAGTGTATCCAGAAAGGCTGATATTTGATTCTAAATTATCGATTATTCAAAGTAACTAAACTAACTAATATGATTCAATTTTGAGTTGGAGTTAAAATAATCACTTGGGAAATTTCAGGGCTACAACCTACTTTGAATTCATGCATACTATCCCCTTTAATGGACTTCAATTGGTTATCAAATCAATGATTTACAGGGTTAAAATGTATGATCATGGTCTCGCGACCTATAACCGCCTACTGTAATTTTCAATCTAACTACATCATTAAGCGGGAATAGACTGAATCAATTACCGAGCATTACGTTTTCATCTTGTTTATCAACCAAGCAAGGTCTCTAGGTGTATCCCTATCCTAGATACAAATCAATCCTAATTCTAGAGAAGATCATGCTCTTTTTATCTCACGTTCTATCCTTCTATTCCTCTCCCGAGTTTAATTTGGACAATAAGTTTATTTCAAGGGTGACTAATCATGAAATACTAAATCAATGACAAAACAACAATTTATGCAATAACCAATTTCAATCCATCAAATTCAATAATATACAATCATCTTGTAGCCACAACCCTAGAATAAGGTAGTTTAACTACTCATAATGTGATTCTCAATCTTCAAGTATTTAATAATCATAAGAGAAATCGATAAAAGTGAAGAGTAGGAATGAACCCTAAAACTAAAGAAAATAAAGTCTCCAAGTCGCCATTCTCCAAAATCCAAAAAAAGAATGGTTAAAATAATAAAATCCAAGTCTATTTATAGTTGAAGAAAAGTCGGTAGAAAATTAAGCCCCAGGTCCCTGATGGTTAAAAAATTAAAATCCAAGTCTATTTATAGTTTGAGAAAAGTTGGCAGAAAATTAAGACCCAGGTCCGCGACGCGCAGGTGCTTGCGAATTTAGATTTTCTTGAACTCTTCCTCTCCGCAACATGGAGAGGATACACAGTCCTGTGTCTCAATATTACCAATGTAGGAATAACTAATTCCGGGGAGAGGATATAGAGCATCGGTTTTTTTTCTCACTTTGAACTTTTTTTTATCGTTTGACACTTTATCGTTTGTGCTTTCGCGCTTGGACCAATCTTCACTTCACGTATTGCCAGTTTTGTGCCCTTTTTCTGTTGTTTCCAAAATACAACTACTAATCACATTGGTTATTCATAATGCAATAACATGACTCAAAAACTATCAATAACACGAGAATTTGTCCTTAAATTTGGATAAATCATGAATGTTATTTAGCTTCTAGGCATATAAATATGCTTAAGATCACCACCTCACACTTAAAGTTGTGTTCGTCCTCGAACAATTCTCATGCCTGCACCCTAGACCAAGTTTGTCACTACTGAGACTACACCCTGGACGTGGTCGGCACTCGAGAACCATTGTTGGTCCCCAAGCGAACCTTCATCCTGGTTGACTACAAGCGAAAGACTAACTCAAGCATATATAAGCATCAAATTGAAAGAAATGTTTAAAAAGAGTTTAGTGAATCTCAATACTTTGCTGAATATACTGAGTATGCAACATAAGTTTTAAATAGAATATCTAAAACTGAAAGACTCTCCAAAACTGTTTATCTATGAAGCCTCTACTAAGTAAAGATGAGTGCGAGACAAGACGCACAACTACTCAAAATGTTACTAATACTAACAACTCATAAGACTGTTGTCCTCCGGAAGCAAGGAGGTCGTACTCAAAAGCTGACGAGTAGATGAAAGTGATCTCAATGGGATCTTGTTGAGGATCCTAAGAACCTGTATCTGCATCATTAAAAGATGCAGGTCGAATGACATCAATACATTGAATGTACGAGTGTGTAATATAGTTGAGTATCAAATAACTGAATGAAATGACTGTAATAGATAAAACATAAACTCAACCGAATGTAAAGGATTAAAGGAATGAAATCATTTAAAACTTTACAAAAACACTGACTCACCTCTGAAGCTCAACATAATAAGTGGTATAATAAAAATACACATTTAACTTTATTTGGGAGATTCTCTAACCGACAACCATTACTATGAGCTACGCGATGATACATCGTCTCACTCACGCTGCCAGAACTGTCCTATACCTTGCCGGGGTAAAGGACACCTCAATTAAGTGGATCCATTAAGCTATGCTTAAAAAGCAATAAAGAATCATCTAAAAAGTATTACCCGTTACCCATGTTGGTATACATGGTTTATGAGGACTTTGAGTTGTCTGAACTTATCCCCATATCGGTGCTTAATACTACTCCCAATAATATATACTCATGCTCATATGTTTAAAAACATAACTCATCCTCTAGTTTTATATAATTTCTCAAACTACCCTCTTAAAAGAGGTAACTGCTCTTGAAATATCTTTTGAACTCATAACTCATTTAGAAATCTCAGTTTCTCTTTTATCAATGTAAAAATTGATACCTCTAGGAATACATAGTCCCTTTATACTCTTACTCAATTCATACTTGAAAACTCTTTCTCAAAAAATATCAAAATTATATTTTAATATAATCATGATGACTCGGGAAGTCATACTGTATAAACATTGATGGTATACCTAAATACCATATTTCTCTTATATTGATGTCATACTCAATTGTCATACTAATCATGTTTTAGAAACTCATTTCTCAAAACTCATCTTTTTCTTTCTCAAAACTCAGTTTAAGAACTCAAGTGTTGGCTTTGAAAAGCTTTTCAAAATTTATAACTCAAACCATAGGATTCATGTGAAATTATGGACATGAACGTCTCAACTCAAGGATCTTAATAGCAATAAGGAAACTCAGTACTCAGAACTCAAGATTCAAGAACTCAAGAACTCGAAACTCATAACTCAACGATATTTATCCTCTAAAAAATACTCAATTCATAGGGTTCATGTTGAAATATAGACATGAACGAATCAACTTAAGAATTTTAATGCATAACATATAGCAATTCAATAATTAGAAATAGATTTTCAAAACGAAATAGGAACTCAAGAACTCAAATCAACTTATCTAAAAAATACTCAAATCTAGGGATATAAACCTAGATTACTCTTTTACTAATTTGAAAGTAGATGTAGGCATGAGGACGAACTAATCCAACACTATGATAGCCTTACATACATGGACTTACATACATCAAGGACAAGGTTCTTGAAGAATTGTGAAGAACAACTTGATTAGAAGTCTTGAAACCCTAGCTTGAAGGAGAAAAATCAAGAAAACCTTTCTTGAGATTTCTTGAATTAGTTTCTTGAAATTCTATGGCCAAGAATTATAATTTTCATTAGTGATTCATAATTGTATGGAGAAAGTTGAGTTGGAAAGACTACAATTCTTGGAGAAAGACTTACCTTGAAGAAGAATCTTGAAAAAGATTGAAAGAATCTTGAATAGAGTCTTCTACTTTGATTTTTCCTTAGGGTTTTGACTAATGGTTTTAGAGAGAATAAAATGATGAATTAAGAGAGGAAAATCTGATTGTTTTGGGTCTTTCATTAATCAAGAAATTCGTTTAGGGTTTTCTTATAAGTAAAAAGACAAAAGGACCCTTTTTAATGTTTTCCCATGGGCTAATTCGTCACAAAGTATATCAGGTTACTAAAACCTCATATTGTTGCAAAATTAGTGGCATTGGAAAGAAGATTCAAATACCTTTAATTTGATAGGTTATGGGGCACGTAACCTTTTATATTCTAAGAGATATGGTCGTTTAAAGTTTGTTATTCTAAGTTTTGATGATTTGACAAATGAAGGGGATCTGATTAGGGGACCTGTTCCCACAGTGCTCATATGTGAGAACGAAGACAACTAAAAAAGTACACTCTAGGCTCTAGGTCTGCAGGAGTTGGTGCACGGCTCCCAAACGGAGTGGCAGAATCCTTTGCCAATAACATGGCTCCTAAGGTTGTGTCTATTAGATAAAAGGATTTTCTCAATAGACACAACCTCAGTTTTTACATTCCTGAAATTCTGAAGAACTCAAGCAAAAACCACTCTATCGTGAACTATCTTTCTCAAGAGGAACATGGACCTGATAGAGCTGCACGTGTCTTAGTTGTCTTAGGATTATACTTTTGAAAATATCCTATAAATCTATTCTTGTGCTATAAAGGAATTAGATATTTGTTTTGTTCAATCAAAAGTCTAAGTTAGTTAAGCTTAACTGGTTTAGTGGGCAACATTGTTGCTTCTTAGCAGAATTCTAAATCATCTAGAGTTAGGTGGTTTAGTGGGCAACATTGTTGTTTCTTAGTTGAAGTCTAAGTTGTCTAGAGTTAGGTGGCGTAGTGGGCAATAATGTTATTGCTTAGTTGCTTTCTTTGTAGTAGAGTTACTACATTGATGTGGGGAAGTGATTTAGAGGTAAATTCCTAGGTTGCAAGCTATTGTAATCTGAGTCATTGCTCTGTTTGAGTGAAATGGAGTTGGTTTGAAATCCTGTGAGGACAAGTGGGGGTTTTCATTGCCCTTGAGCAAGGGGGTTTCCACGTAAACAACTTGTGTGATTTAATTTACTACTTGTGCTTGTTTTACTGTTCTTGTTGTGTTAAGGGACCTGATCCATTGACTGATAATGAACGCATACATCTTAACAATTGGTATCAGAGCAAGTTCTCTCTAGCTGGTTAACACCAAGAAAGATTCTTGTAGAAAGATGGTCGCTTCACTGAATCTAGAAGAAGGACAATTGTCAACAAGACCACCTCGTTTCAATGGTCAGTTCTATAGTTAGTGGAAGACAAGGATGCATGACTTCTTAATGGCTGAGGACAGTGAGTTGTGGGATATTGTGCTTGACAAACCCTTCATCCCTACAATGGAAGTGAAGGATGGAGAAATCACAACACTCGTTCTAAAGACTAGTCAATAGTATGCTAAGGTGGACAAAAAGAAGATCGAGAAGAGTTACAAATCCAAGAAGCTACTGGTGTATGGTATAGGTGCTGAAGAGTACAATTGTATTTCTACCTGTGAATCAACAAAAGAAATCTGGGACTGCCTCAAGACGGCTCATGAGGGCACGGAGCAGGTGAAGGAGTCAAAGGTAGACATGCTGACTACCCAATATGAAAACTTCACAATGAAAGAGGGAGAAACTATCCATGACATGCATACCAGATTCTCCTCTATAACTAATGAGCTACACTATTTGGGAGAGCTTATTCATCCCAGTAAATAGGGTAGGAAGATTCTTAGAATCCTTCCTAAGTCTATGGCAAGCAAGGTAGATGCAATTACCAAAGCAAAGGACCTGAAGGTGCTGACAGTGGATGCCTTGATTAGAAACCTTCAAACAAATGAAATGAACAGAAATCAAGAAACTTCAAAGAAGGAGGTGAAGAAAGACAAGTCCTTAGCTCTTAAGGGAACATCAGGTAACACCTCAAGTGAAGAGGAGGAAATGGCATACCTCACTAGGAGATTCTAAAAAATAGTGAGGAAACATAGAGGTTTCTGAAAAGGAGGGAACACTAGTAGGGCTGCAACTGCAAGTGATCTGTGTCAGAAGTGTGGAAAGCCAGGGCACTTCACAAGGGACTGCCCTATCCTCAAGGTTGAAACAAATATTATCAAAGGCCTGGAGGTGATAAAGACAGGAGAAGGGACCCGATCGCTGACAAAAGAGGAAGAAAAGTTGCAGCTGACTATGTTGTGAAGAAAGCTATTACTGTCTGGGGAGACTCCTTAAGTGAATCAGAAGAGTCATAACATCTCGAAGATGCATCCATGCTAGCTGTTAAAGACGATAAAGATGTGTTTGATGGAATGTTTGCCTTCATGGCAAAATCTGACGATTAAGAAGATGAGGTAAAGGTAACTCTGACCTTAAACAAAACTTGAATGTTTACTCTGTTAGAGAATTGAGGAATCTAGCTGCTGTTTTGATTGACTCTATTACGGATTTAACAACTGAAAAAGACTTGATGAACAATAGTTTAGATATTTTCCATGAAGAAAAGTTAGCTTTGGTTGATCATATGTCTGTTATTGACGAATAATTGTTAGTTCTGGAGACTGATAATCTAGAACTCAAGAAGAAACTAAAGATGTTGAGTGAGAAATCTGGCAGAGGAAAGGGAGAGGCGAGCAGTTTGCAAGTAAATCTAGAAACCAGTCTGATCACTACTGAAACCAGACTTGCATTAGCCTTGGAGAGAAATGATCAGATGGAAAGGGACTTGGTCGGTCTCAAAGAAGAACTGAAAAAATCTCTGAGATGGACTAACTCCTTCAAACTACTTTCAAACATTACTAGTCAAGGTCACTGCAACAGGAAGGGTTTAAGAAGCTTAAACATTAGTCCTCCCTACAATCCCCACAGTAAGTATATGTCTATGTCTGACAATTTGCTATGTCTTCACTGTGGTCACAATGGTCATCTGAGAAAGGATTGTCCTGGAAAGCCTCTCAAGAAAAATTTTTAGTTTGCTCTAGATAGAAAATTACACAGATCAAGGGACCTGCTTCTATTCCTAAGTCTTCTAACTTAAGCAAGACTACTTTGCCTCATTGGATAAGAAGTACTCTCATTATGCCTCTATCTGGTTACTGGGAACTCAGACTGAAATGGGTTCCTTAGTCTAACAAGTAATCTTTATTGTAGGGGAGTAGAAGAGGTAGCAGTCAGTGCTGGTTCATGGACAGTGGATGCTCAAAGCATATGACTGGAAGGATTGAAAACTTTCTCTCTCTCTCAAGGCACTTCAAGGTATAGGTGTCTCATTTGCTAATGGAAAAGAGGGTATATTCTTAGTGTTGGAAGAATTGGCAAATCGGTTGATCACTCAATCGAGAATGTGTACTATGTGAATGGACTAAAATATAGTTTTCTCAGTGTGCCTCAACTCTGTGATAAAGGCAATGAAGTTAGATTTCTATCAAAAAAGTGAATTGTTACTAACCTGTCAACAAAGGAGGTGATCTTAATGGCAAGAAGGGACAAGAACATGTATGTGGATGACCTGGATACTATTCAAGGAGATGATCTAACTTGTCTCAGTGCCCAAAGTAACAATGCTAACTTATGGCATAAAAGACTTGGTCATGTGAGCTCTTTCTTGCTAAACAAACTTGTCTCCGGGGACCTTGTTCGTGGCTTAATTAACCTGAAATTCAGAAATGACAAGGTGTGTGAAGCGTGTGTCTAAGGGAAACATACCAGATCATCATTCAAATCAAAGAAGCAAGTGAGTTCTTCAATGTCTCTCGAGTTAATTCACATTGAACTGTGTGTTCCTGGGAAAATTCAAAGTAGAGGTGGAAAGAAATATATTTTGGTGGTTGTGGACGACTATTCAAGATTCACTTGGAATATGTTCCTCAAGTCCAAAGATGAAACATTTGATGTGCGGATGACTTTTGTCAAACTTATTCAAACAAAGCTGAATTGTAAGATTGCAGGGATCATGTCTGATAATGGAACAAAATTTGACAATTTTTGTGGGGAAAGTGGAATCCATCACAATTTCTCAGCTCCTAGAACACCTCAACAAAATAATGTGGTTGAAAGGAAGAATATAACTCTGGTTGATATTGCTAGAACCATGTTCATAGACTCAAGTCTATCAAAGAACTTCTGGGCTGAAGCGGTTAACACTGCTTGTTATGTGACTAACAGATGCTTGATCAGGTCTTTACTGGAAAAAAATTCCTTATGAGCTACTCAATAATAGAAAGCCCAAACTGAATTATGTAAGGGCTTTTGGTTGTAAATGTTTTGTGCTGAACAATGGGAAGGATGATCTAGGAAAATTTGATCCTAGAAGCGATGAAGGAGTGTTTGTAGACTATTCATCATCTAGCAAAGCCTACAGAGTCTATAACAAAAGAACACTGTGCATTGAGGAAAGTGTTCATGTGATTTTTGATGAAGCTGGTGGACTGACAAATTTAGAGCACAAGGATAATGATGAGCTTGAAGAACTACTTCAGATTTAGAGAGATGGAGTGAGTGATCCACGAGCTGAAGGAGGTCAAAACCCTAATGTTGATGAGCCTGATCCAACTAAGAAAGTAAATGGAGATGATAAGCATGACGAGGGACCTGGGTCATCTAATAATGAAGACCTAGAGAATTCACCTCAATTTGGAAGTGATGACTCTAAAAATGAAGAGGAGCAAACAGATCAACCTCAACCCCTGAATGCCAAATCAGGGTGGAAACATCAATCCTCTCATCCTCTTAATTATCTCATCTCTCCACTGAATTCTGGAATGCAAACCAGAACTAAAACTAGGAATTTGGTGGCATTTTTAGCATTTATATCAATTATTGAGCCCAAAAACATCAAGGAGGCTTTGAAAGATGTTGATTGGGTTAATTCCATGCAAGAGGAACTTTATCAGTTTGAGCTGAGTAAAGTATGGCACCTGGTATCTAGACCTGCTGACAGAATTATCATAGGGACCAGGTGGGTGTTCAGAAACAAGTTTGATGAAAATAGTGTCATCACATGAAACAAATCAAGGCTCGTGGTTCAGGGTTATAATCAAGAAGAAGGCATTGGCTATGATGAAACATTTGCTCCTATTGCTAGAATGGAGGCTATCAGAATTCTTATTGCCTTTGCAACCTTCTAGAATTCAAGCTTTTTCAAATGGACGTCAAAAGTGCATTCTTAAATGGTGACTTGAAGGAAGAAGTGTATGTAAAGCAACTGCCTGGCTTTGAGGATGTTGAGTACCCAAATCATGTGTTTAAACTGGACAAGGCTCTGTATGGATTGAAACAGACTCCCAGAGCTTGGTATGAAACGTTGTCCAGATTTCTTCTGAAAAATAGATTCAAAAAGGGAAAGATAGACAACACTTTATTCCTGAAGACAAGAGGCAAAGAGTTTCTCATCATTTAGGTGTATGTGGACATATTATTTTTGGAGCAACCTCTGAGGTCCTATGTGAAGAATTTGCCATACTAATGGGGAATGAATTCGAAAGGAGTAAGATGGGACAGCTGAATGTTTTCTTAGGGCTGCAGATCAAGCAAACCTCAACTAGCACCTCAATTTTCCAAGAAAAGTATATAAAAGAGCTGCTGAAAAAATTTCATATGGTGGATTCCAAGCCTATTTATACTCCCATGGGTAAAAACTCAAAGTTAGGAGCAGATGATTCTGATGCTTTAGTGAATCAAACTATGTATAGAGGAATTATTGGATCATTGTTGTATCTAACAGCAAGCAGACCTGACATTGTCTTCAGTGTAGGCATGTGCGCTAAATTTCAAGCTTGTCCCAGGAAATCACATTTAAAGGCAGCCAAGCGGATTCTGAGGTACCTAAAGAAGAAAAGGGACCTGGTCCTATTCTATCCAGCATGAGATTCTTTTTAACTAGTGGGGTATGCGGATGCAAACTTTATAGGATACCAAGTGGACAGAAAGAGTACTTCAAGAATGGTTCATTTTCTGGGATCCTTTCTCATCTCCTGGGGAACCAAGAAACAAAATTCAGTGGCCCTTTCCACAGCTGAAGTAGAATATGGAGCAACTGCATCCTGTTGTGCACAACTTTTATGGATAAAGCAGCAACGTGAGGATTTTTGAGTACTCACTCATACCATTCCAATCATGTGTGACAATACAAGTGTTGTCAATATGGGGAATAATCTAGTTCAATACAAGAGAACAAAGCATATCGATGTAAGGTCTCACTTCCTAAGAGATAATGTTGAAAAAAGGATTATTAGCATGTAGTACTGCAGGACTGAAGATCAAATCACTGACATTTTCACAAAAGCTCTTATCAAGGATCAGTTTGAGAGTAACCGATTGAAGTTGGGAATGATGAAAATGAACTAAGTTGATTTTATCCAAAGGCATTCAACTTTCATTGGCTATGATCAGAAGGGTGGGTATCCTCATTATTTGTAATGCTTTACTTTACTAAGATCAATCGTATACCTTTTATAGGTATACACTCATTGGGAATCGCAGGAGTGAAAAAAAGTCATAACTATTTAGTGATCAACTTTCTTAATTTGCAGATGAGGACCTGGTCTTGTCTAAACGTTAGCATTCTCTTCATTATGTTTGAATTGACTATGAGAACTGTTGAAACCTCTACGTGTCAGTCATCGGTCATTTTGATCGTTGTCCCGTCGCTTTAAGTCCAAGCGACGCATCTGATAAGGGACTTGACACATCCTTTCAACTTGTTTTTATACTTCTTCCCTCCATTCCTTTTCTCACACTCTTCAAACTCTTTTCTCTAAAAGCTTTGAAAACCCTAATCTTTTCTTCTTCTAGTCCTCTCTTGTTTCTGTTCTCAAATATGTCTCAATCACCTTCTCCTTCTAAGCAAATGCTGGACTCTCTGAATGAAATAGATCCCGTAGCCTTTTATACCTCTTCGTGTGCTCCCTCTCCAACAAAAATGTCGACCATTTCTCCAATATACATCATAAAAACCAGTCATCCTACTCCACAATTCCCTATAGATCTAAATAATCCAGCGCCCTCATTTCAACCTGGTCCTCATCTGTCTGTGCTATTTGACTACTTGTTTACGGGAGATCTTCTGGAAAGTATGTACTCTGAATCCTACATTCTCGCTACAAGGGAGAATATTGTTGTGGAAAGTCTGACAAAGATGAGAGAAAGAGTGAGAAATGATGAAGAAAGCAGTTTTGCAGAGGATTTTTGGGAGATACAGAACCAATGTTTGACAGAACCCCTGATGTTGGACAACTATCTCTAGTGATTCAGATGATGATGATGAGGATAATACTCTTCTACGTTGGGCCTTATAGAGAAGAATGGTCCCTGTCACCAGAAAGGGAAAGGAGAAAGTTGTAGAGGAGACTCCAACAAGGAGACCTTTTACCAGGGGAGCCACTCAGAAACTTATGAGTGATGCTATGAAGGGAAGTAAGGCCAGTACTACTGAAATTATGAGAAGAAGAAAGACTGGTAAAGAGAAGTTTGTACTTCCTGCTGAAGGGGTGGTAGATGTTTCTAATGAACAATCAAAAAGTAATACTGTGTCAGAAGACATCACTCTGGCCTCCGAACAAAGAAGTAAGGAGGAACAAGGAAAGAAGAAGAACAAACCAAAATCTAGGAAAACTTCTATCAAAAGGTTTGGTGCTACAACAAAAGGAAGGGGCAAAGAGCCGAAAAAGAAAAAAGGAAATGAGATATCCAAACGGGGAAGGGAAGTGTCACCCGAATCTGCGAGACCTATCAAAGAGTTTGCACTCATGTCTGAGAGGACACCATGTACCAATAGGAAGAAAGTCGATAAGGATGAAACCAAAAAGGACATTATTGACAATCTGTGAATGTATAAAGTCCTAGGTGGAAGAGTTTTTTTTATCATGAGATTATCAGGAAGCCTGGCATGCACCCCTTGGCGGATGTAGTTGAGATTTAATATCATGGACCCACTTGTTCATGACCCAATCACGTGTGTATCATGCAGAACAAGTAAGAGACTTCTATTACAATGTTGAGTTCATGAAGGATGGTAGCCTCAATACGGTAGTTGGGAATAGAAGCTTTCATCTGAATGAAGAAAGACAGGGAGAAATCTTGGGTGTGCCTAGAGAAGGAATCAGATCTGTGGTAGGAAAAACCTGCACCAAAAGCTTTGCAAATGAGTGTGCCAAAATCCCAAAGATGAATTGTGTTGGAATTCAAAAGAAACTCATAAAGGGAGACTACCAACTGCTGTTCGAGTTTGTTAACAAAGTAGTTCTTCCGAGGTCTGAGAAAAGAATAGTTGCCTCTACTGCTAATCTTTTTATTATGGATCCTCTATGCAAGCTTGATCTTTTGAATCTTCCAGCCCTCATATTAGAGCATATGTACAAAATGGTGGTAGAAAAAAAAGGGTAAACATGGCATGAGGTATGGGTATTTTCTCACCAAGGTGTTCAAACACTTGGATGTTCCTGTGGGAGCTGGTACTATTGGAACATTTAAACAATTGTTTTCTCTGAACACTTTGGTTGAATGTGAATGCATAGAAGAAAGAACAGGGCGAATGAGCAAGATATCTCAGTTAGTGGTGGAACAAAGTCAACTTAAGCATGAATTGGATGAGATGACACTGTTTGTAAGCAAAAGGGATGCTGAGATAGCCTTATTGAATGCTCAGTTGGTCAAAGCACAAACAGAGGGACCTGGTACAGAAGAAGTCAATGAATTGAAGATGAAGAATGCAAATCTCTTGCCTCAAAATGATGATCTTCAAGAGAAGTTGATCAAGGCTCATGATACTGCCAATGATCGACTCACTCTTGTCATGAAATCCCTCACTCATTAGCCTCCCTCCACATAGTCCTATTCTTGTCTTACCTTTGTTTTTGTGTGGGTAGTGTCCCGGAGTTCTCTTAAGTAGTTTATTTTTAATGTATTGAATGCTTTCCCTTATGCAATGAAATGGATTCATGTCTTGTGTTGACTAATCATATCTCTCTGTTTTTTCGGCTATGTCGTGTTGCCATAGGCAATGATCTTGCCTTGCATTATATTAATCCTAGTTTACTGCTTCTCTTTTTTATGATGCCAAAAGGGGGAAAATATTGGTTGCATATGATAGAATTGGCCAGTTCACAAAGGGGTGAGGGGGAAGATATATGGCAGAAGGGAGAGGGGGAAGATATTATAGTATGGGTTTGTCATCATCAAATAGGGGGAAATGTTATTCTAAGTTTTGATGATTTGAAAAACGAATGGGATCTGATTAGGGAACCTGATTCCAGAGTGCTCATACACGAAAACGAAGATAGCTGGAAAAGTACACTCTAGGCTCTAGGTTTGCAGGAGTTGGTGCACAACTCTCAAACGGAGTGGCAGAATCCTTAGCCAATAGCATGGCTCCTAAGGTTGTGTCTATTAGATAAAAGACTTTTCTCAATAGACATAACCTCAGTTTTTGCATTCCTGAAATCTCAAGAACTCATGAAAAACCACTCTATCATGAAGTATTTATCTTCCTCAAGAGCAACAGGGACCTGATAGAGCTGCACGTGTCTTAGTTGTCATAGGATTATATTTTCGAGCATATCTTGTAAATTTATTCCTGTGCTATAAAAGAATTAGATATTTGTTTTATTCAATCAAAAGCCTAAGTCAGTTAAGGTTAACTGGTTTAGTGGGCAACATTGTTGTTGCTTAGTTGAACTCTAAATCATCTAGAGTTAGGTGGTTTAGTGGGTAACATTGTTGTTGCTTAGTTAAAGTCTAAGTTATTGTAGTAGAGTTACTACATTAATGGGGAAGGGATTTAAAGGTAAATTTCTAGGTTGCAAGCTGTTGTAATCTGAATCATTGCTCCGTTTGAGTGAAATGGAGTTGGTTTGAAATCTCGTGAGGACAGGTCGTGGTTTCCACGTAAACAACTTGTGTGATTTACTTTACTGCTTATGCTTGTTTTACTGTTCTTGTTGTGTCAAGGGACCTAGTCCATTGACTAATTGTGGACGCATATATCTTAACAAAGTTGAGCCAAGTAGAATCTTACATCAAAACTTAATCAATAAGGAAACTTTCAACTCTACTTTATGCTAGGAGTTTCTAGTGACCTTAATTGATATCCAAAATCATTCCCACACTAAAGAATATACCTTTACACATATGGGCAATTTATGAATCACCTGATATGATCCTACAAGTTAATGAAGATTGGTTCGAGTCTTAACTTAGAAATTTTTGGGGGTGTTACATAGACTCACCACAAATAGCATTTGAGCTTCAACTACTTACTTTCAGGAATCTTTTTATCAAGTCATAATAAGCATGTTTGCATTCGCATTTGGCCTTGGCCATTATATAGACACGACATGACTTCTAGTATTTACTCAACAACTCTTAGCAACTCAAACATTAATGCTTCATGCAATCATCAGATGTCACCTATCCTTCATCAAACAAGTGCCCTCACAAGAAAAAATAGCCCAAACACTCAACTTTAAAGATTTAGCATAAAGTATGGAATTCGTATCAAAGAGCAACTCTAACACTCACAAAGAACAATTCACATGTATGCACCCAGAACCATAGGCTTTCCCATTATATAGATCTCCACTAATTAAGTATGCTTTTAAAAGAATCAAATAGGAATTTCACGGGTTGTAATGTAGGCTATAGGACGGGTAGGAAAACTATATAATAGTGATTTACACTTCCCAAAGCACTGTGCACATTTTAGACTTCATCACATGTTTATTTACATCTCTTTATTTTCAACCCTCTCCTTAACACTTACGTCACAAGTAACTCACATCATTTAAAGAATGCCCCAAACATCATTATTATGTTTGCTTTGTTTTTGTTTCTTTCTCTTATTTCTTTATTTTTATGCATATGTGTGGCTCATTCTTTCAATGAGGGATTTTTCATCACCTTACAGCTATCATTGGTCACCTTTTTGTCATTACTCCATGTATTAACTTTTAATTCTACCAATTCCAATCAGTCTATGTTATAGTGCTTAGGCAAGTAGGGTGCAAACAACTAGGAACTCAACAAAAGAGTCAAGGTGAAAATAAGACTACCAACAAAAGGCTATAGGCTCAAAGGGGCTACTAGTGATAGTATATTTGATAAGGCTGAAACTTCTAAACATATTGAAGAAGACATATTATCATCTCCTAAACAAAGCATTACTTTTGATTTCGCTTCAACAAACATGCATGACAAGTTCTAGTAAGATGCAAAATATGGAATACACAATATCTCACCACACATGGCACAAGTTCAATTCAGGTAATCTTTCTCCAAAAGCACAATAATAAGCTAATGCCAAAGTTCAAATTAAGGGACACTTTTTGAATTTGATGTTTGCTAGAAGGGACAACACAAGTGCAGCTCTCACTTGGTTTTTCGCCCTCTTGGATAAAAATCCCTTAGTAGAGAAAAAGATTAGAGAAGAGATTCAACAACAATTGCACGTAAAAGAAGGTGAAAACCTCAAGTTTTTCACCAAAGAAGAATCAAGAAAAATGATTTATCTACATGGTGCTTTGTGTGAAACTCTTAGATTTTTTCCATCAGTTTCTTTGGAGCACAAAGTTCCCCTTGATCATGACATCCTTCCAAGCGGTCACCGTGTTAGTCCAAAAACAAGAATGATTCTACCATTCTACACAATGGGGAGAATGAAAACTCTTTGGGGTGGGGGGGGGGGTTGGGGGGGGGGGAGATTGTCTAGAGTTCAAGCCAGAGAGATGAATTTTTGAATGTGGAGGGATCAAACATGAGCCTTCTATCAAATTTCCAGCATTTAACGTGGGTCCAACAACTTGTTTAGGGAAAGAAATGACATTTATTCAGATGAAAATTGGCAGCTACCATCAGACACAATTATAGTATCCAAGTTGTGGAACCAGAAAATGTTTATCCTAGTTCTTCAATTATCGTGCAAGTGAAAAATGGTTTAATGGATAAGGTTGTCAAAAAGGTATAACACACTTATATACATATATTATATATGTCTTATGTATGTAAACCTTTAGCTCTTTTAAGAAAAAATTCAAATAAATTGTTCAGTTTCTAATTCAAATGTTTGATTACATGTTTCAGAACATGATACAAGACCCTTTACTTCTTACTTTTTTTAGACAATTTGGTTCAAGATTTTTGTCTTGATTTTAGTCATCTAGTTTTGGTAGAGATGAGCCACCAAATTGCTAAATTTGTGATTAAATTTCTTTGACACGGAAAAAGCAAATATTTATGAGTCCTCCTATTTTCATTCTTTTAAGTTCTCTGATACTTGATACTTGAAACTCACTGACCTATTTAGTCCAAAGCACTCTTTATTTGTTTTGAAATTATCGAAATCCGGAAATACTAAAAATAGTTTGTCCGACATAGTTATTATTTTAAAAAATTAAGATATAATTAGTTATTTATTTCCACCTTTACCCTTATTAAATAAATGTGAAGAGAGATTAATATGATGAAAAAAAGTAGTATTAAATTAAGATCAAAAAGTACATAAAAATAATTTAGTCATATTAGTTTTATAATTAATATTTTCTTTTAAAATGTGCATAAAAAAACATGACAAGTAAAATAGATTGATGAAACCATCTTATTAAAAATGAAGGTAGTGCTAATAAAATGAATAAGGAGTTAAATTATTCCTCAACCCTTCCAATTAAAAATAGATTGGATAATCAATTTGTTAAAGGCGGATCGCATATATATGGATCAATCCATATATATTATGAGCTTTCATACATATAAATGAGATCTATATAACACCTCACTATAGCAATTACGAAAAATTTAGACAAACACTGTCAGTATGCTACCGTAAAATTTTTTGACTATATATAGCTAAAGGGTAGCAGGGACGGAGTAAGAAGTCCATATACATGTTTGATTGAATTCAATTGCTTTTATATTCAAATATTGTATTTGTACAAAAAGATTCATTAAATATATATTTAAAATTTAATTATTAACAATTAAAACTTTCTTCCTAAGATTGTAATTCTGCCTCTGCATCTAAATATTAAGGTGGGGACATATCATTTAATAAATTAGATTGAAGTTGGACAGAGAGCTGTAACTTATTCAAGTGCCCGCATTATCCATCCTAATCCAACTTTAATTGGTAATGTAATTAAATATAGACGGATATAATATTTTATTTATTTTTTATTAGTTCATTTTTAATCTGATGATAATTAATTCAACTCGTCCATTTGTCATCATTCAAACGTAACCAATTATTGGGCTTTCAAATTATTATTGGTCCTCTAGCTAGTGGTCCATATGATATATACAATTCATGAAACGGAAAAGGGTTATATTTGCCCTTATATTCTCAGAAAAGGATTATATTTGACCTTCATTATACTTTTTTAATATATTTGCTTTTTCCATCCAACTTAAGGTACATATTTGCCCTTGGACCGTTAAGTCTCTTATCTCCATTTCTATCATCCTATGTGGCGTCTACATGGCATGCCTACATAGATATTTATATTTATTCCACTTAAAAAGAATAATTTAATTATTATATCCAATTCAATATTATATGCATCCATTACACCCATTAAACCCAACACTCATTGTCACCTTCACAGTGTAGCTAATTGTCATATACCTTTTTTTGTGATTGATAGTATATTTTTATTATTGTAAATGGTGAAGCTGAGAGATATAAGGAATTTGCGACTTTGGAGATATGAAAGAGAAATAGGCGTTAGGGTTGGGCCTGATAAAATAGATAAACAAACCCAAACGGCTGCAATATGTAATTGATAAAAAGTATTTCCTCAGTCACATTTTATGTGACTCTCTTTTATTTTTTTAGCCTGTCCCAAAAAGAATGTCATCTTACTATAATTAAAAATAATTTAACTTGAAAATTTTATTTTTATCCTTAATAAAATTATTTATAGCCACATAAATATCTAAGGATTGTTTTAGACCACAAGTTTCAAAGGTATTCTTTTTACTTAAATATCGTGCCAAATCAAATGGTGCCACATAAATTGAAATGAAGGGAGTATAATTTATTTTCAGTTTAGTGTTATAATATGCTTCTGATAAGGTAAATTATTCTAGGGAAAATCACACGATAATGCAAACATATACTACTTAATTATTTAACGTAAGTATAGTTAGAAAATATTATTGTTCACCACTAACATTTAATACTATTTACGTTGGGCTATTGTCATGCCCGAGCCTATACCCTGGACGTGGTCGGCACTCGAGAGCCATTGCTGGTCTCCAAGCGAACCCGTGGACTGGCTCAATACTTAACGGAAGACTTACTCAACAATATATGAACTCAAAAGTAAAGATTTACTCATTTGTTTGAAAATAAACAAACTCAGAAATGTCTGAAAACAGTCAACTAGCCAAAGAAGGTAACTCAAGTCTTAAACATTAACAATGGAAATGGAAATGACTCCTCAAAACACTACTATCTATGAAGTCTCTAATAACTATGATGGAAGTCGGGACAAGACCCACGACATCCTAACAAGACTGAAAGTAAATGTGGAATCCTCCGGAAGCAAGAAGGCTCACCAAAGCTAACCGGGGCTGCAAGTAGTATGAACGGAGCGCCTGTTGATGACCCTAAATACCTATATCTACATCGTGAAAAGATGCAGGCCAAATGGCGTCAGTACATTGAATGTACGAGCATGTAAGGGAAACTGAAAATCATAGACATAAGCTTGAACTGATAAAAAGGAAGAACATACTCACCTCATCTCAACTCAACTCAATATAGAAGCAACAATAAATATGCAATATAAGAAAGATTTTAAAACAGTAGATAATAACTCAATGTATGTAAAAATACAGTAATAAACTCTTAGTCATATTTGGGAGATTTTCTAATCGACAACCCTCACTATGATCTATGTGATGATACAACATCTCGTCCACACTGTCAGAACTGTCCTAAACCTTATCGGAGTATAAGACATCCTCAACTAAGTGGATCCACTAAGCTATGCTTAAAACCAATAAGGAGTCATATAAAAAGTATGATCCTTTACCCATGTTGACATACATGGTTTATGAGGATTTTGAGTTGTCTGAACTCATCCCCATATCGGTGCTAAATAATACTCCCAATAATATATAAATCATGCACATATTTTTAAAAACATAACTCCTCATCAATTTGAGATAATTACTCAAAGGTTTCTCTTAAAAGAGATAATGCTCAAAACTTCTCATGAACTCATTTAGAAATCAAGTTTCTTCTCATTTAAACGTAAAAGTGTTACATGCTTGGGAATACTTAGTCCCCTCATACTTATTTTGAAAAATGAACTCAACTCTCCTCATTCTCATACTCATTTACTCAAGTATTAAAACAAGTTATAAGTAATTGTAAAAGACTTCTCAAAATAACTCAAAAGGACTCCTTCGAACTTTAATCTTAACTCTATCTTGAATTTGAAATGTGAATTCAAGAGTTATGATTAGGATATATAGGATTCCTCAATGATTAGATGAAGTTTGGATAGTTAAAATTAAGAAGAGATCGAAGGTATGATTTAAAAGAAGTCATACGGAATGAACGGCGAATAAAGAACGGGGGCAGTGTCCCTAGCACAGGGCTCCAGCCCTTGAATCTCAAAAAATCATTTCTGGCACATTGCAGGCGTGGAGCGCCAGTCCCCTTGGCGCCTCAGTGGCGCGTCGCCCCAGCATGTGGCCAGAAAATCCGATGAATTTTCTTCTTCAATTTTTGGTCCTAATTTATCAAGAATCGATTGATTTCTTTCAAAATCCCTTAGATTCGTAAGCCCAACACAAGTAAATGAATACCCACTCAAAATTTCTCAAGAACAACCCTCAAACTCAAGACCATCACCTCAACAACTCAACAAAACTCCATATTCTAGAATGAAGAAATAAAACTTCAAGAACTCAACAAGATTCTCAATATACTCCATCTCATGAACGAATTCATAAAGGAAACTCATGATTGGCATGAGGGTGAACAAACTCATCACTATGAAAACTTATATACCTCGAAAGAACTCACTTCTTAGCGATTTCCCCGAAATCTTGAAGAATTTCTTGAAAACTTCCTCTTTTTTTTCCTCTTGAACTTTGCCCTAGTTTCTTGAACGCTTTAGACTTGAGTGAAAACTGATTTTAATCAGCTTTGACCCATAATTGAGTGAACAAAACGTGTTAGCCTAGTGGGGTAAGGAAACGACCAAAATACCCCTCCATAATTCAGATGAATTTCCTAAACTGGATAGGCTGTACTCAAACGGACATATCTCCCTCATCCAAACTCAAAATAGCCAATTTCTAAAACTAGCCCTTTATAAGACCGTGTTAGAACCATATTTCCTTTTTTGTATATCCAAAATATATTTTAATATTTTCCCTTTCCCCAAATTATACAAAGTAGAATTTTTCATAATCCTTTTACTCATTTTTCTCCTCGTCCTCCTCGTCCTCCTCCTTCTTCTTCTTCACTAATATCAAATTGGCTATTTCTAATTTAGTTTTTTCTAAAATTAGCCCTTTCTAAGACCGTGTTACAACCATATTTCCGTTTTGAATATCCAAAATATATTATCATATTTTCCATTCCCCAAATTATACAAAGTGGACTCTCTAGCTCTTCATAATGTTTTTTCTCCTTCTTCATCTCAACCATATTTCCTTTTTTGTATATCCAAAATATATTATCATATTTTCCCTTTCCTCAAATTATACAAAGTAGGCTTTCTAGCTCTTCATAATCTTTTTACTCATTTTCCTCCTCCTCCTCCTCCTCCTCCTCAAATTGGCTATTTCTAATTTAGTTTTTTTCTAAAATTAGACCTTTCTAAGACCGTCTTACAACCATATTTCTTTTTTTGTATATCCAAAATATATTTTCATATTTTCCCTTTCCCCAAATTATACAAAGTAGACTTTCTAGCTCTTCATAATCTTTTTACTCATTTTTCTCCTCCTCCTCCTCCTCCTCCTTCTTCTTTCACACCCAGCAAGCACCATGAAACACCATCAAACCATCCGTCCACAAATCACTAGTCACTACATCAAACCTAACAACCACCACAAACTTCCATAACTACATTTGTTCTTCTTCCTCATCACTGTTAAGCACCAAACACTCTTTTTCGGTGAAATCCATCACAAACCAGCGATCTTTAAGCTAGTACAAACCCAGACGAAGTAGCTCTGGCAGATAAGATCTTCGACGAACAACTATAACACCATCTCCAGTGAACCGGCTCCACCAAAACCACAACACGTAATGGATCTGAGTCAAAAATATTTATAGAAGAAGATGATAAATTTGGGTCAGTGAACCAAAATCATGGTGACGAAATTGAGGTATTTTGTTGCTTGTGTGGCACCTTTACATATATTCACTTTGGGTCGGGCCTTATTCAGAACAAACAATTGGGTGTTAGAGAGGCCTGATTTCATGAGTCATTGATCATATTTTGTTTGATTTGGTCTTTAATAATTTAGAGAAACTACATCAAATTCCTCCTCAACATGGCAGGAAAACTTACTTTAACACTTTCACTACACGGGCATTTAAATACCCCCTTACCAACTTTCAAATGAATTAAGTACCACCCCGAGAGTAGAACACCACTTTCACCCTCCACATCATAGCCATGTAATCACATCGTCATAACCATGTAAGCATCATGTCATTAATTTTTAATTTTTTCTTGCTTATTCACTTTTTTTTCTTAAAGACTTTTTAAAATTCATTACACTTACTAATTAATTAATCAATTAATTTATTAAAAATGAATTTAAAGCCTTCAATGGTTGTTTTCTTCTTCACCATTCATCAATGTTTTTTTTTTAAAATAACATATTTACTCTATCTTCTTTGAACTCTCTCCCTACCCCACAAATCTGCCCTTGGGAGAATTGTAATTTTTGGAAGCCATTTTTTTTCTTGACAGCTCAAATGTAAAATGAAGGTTATATAAGAAAGTTGATAGATCCACATTTTTTGCATGATAACTAATAAAAATCTAAATGGATCACTCAAAATTCAAAAAAATTTACATTCAATAATATGAATTAGGTGTTGGGTTTTATGGGGGATGAAGTAAAAATAAGAAATGACTAATATGGAAGAAGAAATGTATAAGGAGTGCTTCATTGGGGAAGAAGACATTTGGGAAGACAACAAAATAAAGAAAGAAGAAACAGATTAAATATTTTCTTAAAGAAAATGAGACTCACAAATTTCATTTACCTCTAAATAAGTAATTTCACAATTTTTAAAAAAAAATTAAACTTATAAAAAAAAATATTAGTTATATATTGGCCAGTAAAAAAAAAAATCATATTATGATGTTATCATTTTATTTTTTTATTTTTATTATTTCACGCACTTTTAGGAGAGTGAGTGCACTCACTTTGCCAGTCAGCTCTTAGGGTGGTATTATGAATCACTTTAAAATTGTTGGGGGGGGGGTATTTAAACTCTTGTGTGGTTAAAGTACATACTAAAGTAAGTTAGGGGTGTTCATGGTTCAGTTTGGATCCGTTACTGGTTAAAACCAAAACCAAAACCAAACCAATTTAGTCAATTTTTAAAATTTTAAAATCAAACGGTTTGGTTTGGTTTTGTTAGATTCCTTTTGGTTTTTCGGTTTGAAAACAATAATTTTTTGAATATGTATCTCGATAGACATTGTCACCTAGCACATGAACAATCCACACGAAAGCTACTGTGGATTCAATTAACCAATACTAGAGTTATTATTACACAAACAAAGTGATATAATTAAGAGAAAGTGTACTATGTTATGTGAGGCAGAGTAGGTAAGGATTAAAGTAATGGATTTTGATGGACTTGGACTTAGAGTTGTAATAGTTGGGCTAAAATTTAAAGGTTGGTCTTGAGAAAATGGTAAAAATAAGGACTTAAGTTGATTAAATTTAACAAAAATATTTATATTTTATTTATGAATAATATATAAATAATTATGAAATTTTTATAGATGATTTCATAGTTCGTTTTGATTATTTTTACGATTTATTTTTGTAAAACTATAACCAAACCAAATAGTATCAATTTTCAAAATTTCAAACCAAACCTAACCAAATGTAATGACCCGATTGATCATTTTTGGAATGTTTTTGTGAAATTACCATTCTTCCCTTCTGATATTGACACCATGTCTTTTCAAATTGAGCTTGGAAAGTTGGTTTCGAACTTTTCGTAAAAAGTTGAGAATTTTGATAAGTTTTGAATTTGAAAGACTAAAGTTGTTAAAAATGGTTTTTGGTTTCTTTTGGGGTTTCAAGTGTCGGTATAGAATTTCGTCGATTCCATCAGTCCTACAATGTGGAATTTGGTCCAAGATAATTGTTAATTTTAGATTCGGAGTATTTTTGAGGATTTGATGTCCTAAGTTGGAAAATTGTGAAAATTTAGCCTTTGGGTTGACTTTGATTAATATTCAGGGTTCAAATGCTCAGATTAGAATTTCAAGAGTTTCCTTGGATCTGGGGGATGATTTAGTCCTAAGTGAGGTCTCGATTGAATTTTTAGAGGCAACAAGCTAGATTTAGCCTTTTTAGGCGTTATGTTTCTTTCTTGTGACTTTCATGGATGTCGATTCAAAGAGACCTCAGATTTGTCTTTCAATGGTTCATTGAGTCCAGAATATCAAATTTAGTCAATTTTCATATATGGCTTGTGTGTACGGGATTTTGAATGAATTTCGAGGATCCTTTCGTTGATTTTTAGGTCGACTGGTTTTCTTCTGATGCCTAGTGTACTTCGTGATTGCGAAAGATTGATTGCTTTTGCGAACCTTACTTTCATGAGGAACATGTCATTCTTGCGAAGATCCAGGTGGAATGACGCAAATGGCCTGTTAGCGATCACGACCTTTGTGAAAGCGAAGCCTATTCATGAAAGCGAAGGCCGAGTTTTTAGTAGGGTTCACTTTTGTGAACCCATGATCACTTTTGCGACTTCATCTGCAAATTTTAGGGGTTTAGCCCCATTTTTCATTTTTAAGCTTGGTAAAACCCTTGGAAGCGATTTTTTGAAGAGATTTCTTGTGCTAAATATTTTGGGTAAGCTTTTGTAACTTTAACACTTCATTTCTCATTAATTATGTATGAATTTTAACATCAAAAGTTGAGATTTGATTGGCAAATGACAAGGTTGTTCAAGAACTTGAGTTCTAAAGTGAAATAGTGATTGTGAACTGATTTTAACTCCCTTTTTAAAGAGGTTTTCACCAATGAATTCCAAATTTCTTTAGTAATATTTTCGAGTAAAGGTTTTTGGATTCAAACCTCATATTTGGAATTGAGTTTTGGAGTTGATTGACCCATTTTTCAAAATGTATGAAATGAGAGTTTTTATTTCTGAAATCTTATTGTGATTACTTGATTAAAATAGATTATGGGGCACTGGATATCATTTGGAAGGGGAAGACTCAAGTCTTGGATTGACATTGATTTATTTATGGCAAGTAATTTCCTAAACTTTGTAAATCTAGTTGATTCATGTATTTTTCCTTCATTGTGTGTGTTGGGGAGTATTGAGAATGAGGTGTTGGGCTTATTTGTTCCAGTTGATTAGTCTTAATGAATAAAAAGAGGTTAAAGAAAAGGCAATGTGTTGATCATAATGCTTTGTGAATTGCCTTGTTGTGAACCCTATTTGATTAATAGGTGAAATGCTTTGATGACATTAATGTAGACTTGAATTGTTGTGTCTTTCTTATAGGGTGAAATGGCTTATTTGCATTGACATTGTTATGAACCATGATGAGACATGTGATACAAAGCCGAATGGAAATGGTTCCGCTAGTGATGTGATATAAAGGCGAAGGAAAATGAATCTGAGTAGTGATATGAGCTTCTGTGTTTCTAGTGGTAGAAGGGAGGCATTCTCCAAAGACGAGGCTAAGACCTCAACTAGGGGTAGAGGTAGGGCCAGATCTAGAGGTCTTGCTCATGGAGTAGCATTAGCTAGAGGTCATCCCCATAGAGTAGCACCAGCTAGAGGCAGAGCTAGAGATGTCTCTCTTGAGCTATATGTTTAAGTTGCTGAGGATCAGGTTCCTCCTGAGTATGCAACTTCTTTGTTTTAGGACACCTTATTGAGGATACTGGGTGTGTTGGAGAACTTCTCTCAAGATGGTGTGGTAGGTACACCATATGGTTCTCACACTGGATTGGGGGCACAAACCTCAGGTTAGCAGTTGGCTCCAGGTATTCATGATCCGGTGGGTCAGCCACCAATAATTCTTGCACCGACTGTTGGTTCACATATTCCTCATGAGGTTATTCTAACAATACATGATAAATAGTGTTATGAGAGGTTTCAGAAGATGAAATCACCCAGTTTCAGGGTGGTAAGAGCGAGGATGCTAATAAGTTCTTGACTTGTGCCATGAGATGCTTGAGGCAGTAGCTATGGTGGATGCTCATGGTGTTCTTTTTGTTGCACTTCAGCTCCTTGGACCCACCAAAGAGTGGTGGAGGACCTTTGAGAGGTCTAGACTTGTTGGATCACCTCCGATAGAGTGGGACATATTTTTCGGTACTTCTTAGGACTTCTTAATTCCTTGGATCATGAGAGAAGAGAGTCATCTGAGGTTCAAGGAATTGAGACAGGGTAGTTTGTCTGTGACCGAGTATGAGGCCCATTTCTATGAGCTATCCAGGCACGCCATGACTATTGTTTCGGATAAGACGGAGAGAGTCTACAAGTTTGTGAGTGGGTTGATTTTCTCCACCAGGTCTTATATGTTCAGAGTAGCTAGAGAAGAGGCTTCCTACCAGTCCATTGTGAGTACTACCAATAAGGTGGACTTGATGGTTATGGAGGTGTTCGGGGATCCCAAGAGGGCCCAACCATCTGGTTAAATTTCTGGCACCTCATCTGTACGTAGAGGTTCACATTGAGCTAGTATATTTTTTCAACGTTATTGGTCTATTCATGCATATATGCCAGGAGCTGAGAGTTGGCAGACATCCCGAAGAGGCCGAGGTGACCATGGTATCTCATTTGGTTTGCAACAACAGTCTTCCACAGGGAGGTTTTGTTATTGATATTGGGATGTAGGTAATATTATTCAATAGTGTCCTCTACAGACTTACTTAATACCCTAGATATCTTATTCAGTTGGTTCGGCTAAAGATTCAGTGCATCCCACCAAAGGTTGAGGCATAGGTCAGTTCGACAAAGGTGGAAGGACTTCTGGTCGAGGTGCTATAGATCCATAGAGTAGAGGTCAGGCTACTACTCAGACTGGTGCTGGACGAGAGGGACAATGTTATGCTTTTCCAGGGTGGCATGAGGTTGAGACTTCTGATGCCGTGATTACGAGTATCATCCCAGTTTGCCATTGAACTACATTGTATTGTTTGATCTGGGGCATACTTTTTCATATGTGTCTACATATTTTACTGCTAAATTTTATATGATGTTTGAAAGCATGTCGGTGCTTATTCATGTTTCTACACTAGTGGTGAGTCGTTAGCAGTGGATCAAGTGTATATATCTTGTCTTATTTCTTGGGTTGGGTATGCTACTTGGGTAGACTTGATCATTTTGGGGATGGTAGACTTTGACATTATCTTAGGTATGTATTAGCTCTCCCTGCATCATGTTATTCTTGATTGTTTTTCTAAGACTGTGACTATAGCGATGCCAAGTGTCCTGAGAGTTGAGTGGATGGGTGCTAGTGGTTCTTACCATAGCAAATTTATCCCATTCCTTTGATCTCAGAGATTGGTTGATAGAGGGTGTTTGTCCTATATGTAATTTATTCGGAATACTAATGTTGAGCCACCTTCCATGAATTCTATGCCCATGGTTTTAGAGTTTCCATATTTTTTTCCTACTGATCGTCCAAGTGTTCTTTCAGATAAGGATATTGATTTTGCTATTGACTTGGAGCCGGGCACCAAGACCATCTCTATTCTTCTTAATCACATGACTCCAGTATAGCTGAAGGAATTGAAGGATCAGTTGTAGGACTTGTTGAGTAAGGGGTTCATTCATCCTAGTATTTCTCTGTGGGGGTGCTCCTATGTTGTTTGCAAGGAAAAATGATGTAACCATGAGAATGTATATTGATTAGCGACAGTTGAGCAAAGAGAAAGTGAAGAATAAGTATCATCTTCCTCGTATTAATGACCTGTTTGATCAACTATAAGGGCATCTTTTTCTTCTAAGATTGATTTGAGGTCTGACTATCATCAGCTGAACATTAGGGCATTGGGTATCCCTAAGATAGCCTTCAGGACTCATTATGTGTACTATGAGTTTCTTCTAATGTCTTTCAATTTGACTAACGCCTCTGCAATGTTCATAAAGTTAATAAGTGGGCTGTTTTGACATGGTTTTGATTCTTTTGTGATAGTCTTTATTTATAACATATTGTTGTACTCCAAGACTAATAAGGACCATGATCGGCACTTGAGGATTGTGCTCCATAGATTGAGAGAAGAGAAGTTGTATGTTAAGTTCTCAAAATGTGAGTTTTGGCTTGATTTTGTTACTTTTCTGGGATATGTGGTGTCCAAGGAGAGTATTCTTGTGGATCCAACCAAGATTGAGGCAGTTAGAGGTTGGACTAGGCCCACTTTAGTTATTAAGATTCAAAGTTTTGTGGGACTTATAGGCTATTATAGGTAATTTGTTCCGAGCTTCTCCATTATTGCATGTCCCTTGAACAAATTGAATCAGTAGGGTGGGAGCTTTCAGTGGTTTGATGAGTGTGAGGAGAGTTTTCAATAGCTCAAGGCCTTGTTGACTTCGACTCTTATTTTCACCTTATTCGGGGAGGGTTTAGCGTTCACCATTTATTATGATGCTTCTAGAGTTGTTTTGGGTGGTGTTCTGATGCAGAAGGGGAAGGTGATCACCTATGCTTCTAGACAGTTGAAGACCCATGAGAAAAACTATCCTAATCATGATATAGAGTTGGCTCCTGTAGTGTTTGTGCTTAAGCTTTTGCGACATTATCTGTATGGGGTATATTGTGAGGTCTTCACTAACCATCAAGTTTTCAGTACATCTCTAGTCAGAGAGATCTGAACTTGAGGAAGTGAAAATGGCTTGAGTTACTGAAAGACTATGATATCACCATCTTGTATCATCCGAGGAAGGACAATGTGGTGGTTGATGCTTTGAGTAGGAAGACTGCTAGTATATAAAGTCTTGTTTCTATAAGTGTTAAGAGAGACCCTTGTCTAGAGATGTTCAAAGGTTAGTCAACAGTCTCATTCGGTTATAGATTTCTAAGGAGAGCGGTGGTTTGATTGCTTTCACAGAGGCCCGATCTTCCATAGTTGAGAAGATCCGTGAACGCCAATTTGATGATGAGAAATTGTATCTCATTCGAGAAAAAAGTGTTAGGAGGGGAAGCCAAGGTAGTTGTCCTTGATTCTAATGGTGTCTTGAGGGATGCAAAATTTGTGTGCCTAAGGTGGGTGATTTAATTAGACTGATTCTTGAGGAAACCCATTATTCATGATATTCCATTCATTCAGGAGCGATTAAGTTGTATCATGATCTAAGTCAGCATTACTCGTGGTGTGTCATGAAAAGGGATATTGAGATTTGGTTTCTAGGTGCTTTACTTGCTAACATGTCAAGTGCGAGCACCAGTTGCCTAGAGGTATATCTCAGAGGATGCCTATTCCTACTTGGAAGTCGAAGCGGATCACTATATATTTTATTATGGGTCTACGTAAAACCGTAGATTATTATGATTTTATTTGGTTGGTTGTTGATAGGCTGACTAAGTCTGCCCACTTCATCCCAGTTTGGGTGAAGTGTATGGTGGGAGAAGTTAGCCAAACTTTATATTAGTCAGATTTTGCGCCTACATAGATTTCCTATTTCTATTGTCTCTAATCAAGGTTCCTTGCTTACCTTGGGTACTTAGTTAGATCTAAGTACAACCTTCCACCATCAGACAGATGGTCAGTCCGAGTGGACGATTCAGGTATTAGAGAATTTGCTCCGAGCTTGTGTGATTGACTTTTGTGCTTGATGGGATCAACATTTTCCTTTAGCAGAGTTTGCCTACAACAACATATATCACTCTAGTATTTAGATGGCCCCATTTGAGGCATTGTATGATAGACGGTGTAAATCTCAGATCGACTGGTTTGATTCGGCTGAGATGGACTCTTTGGATACAAAATTTCTTAGAGATGCTATGAAGCAGGTCCGTATGATTCAGGATAGACTATTGACAACCCAGAGTCAGCAGAAGACTTATGTAGATAGGAGATTTCAAGCCCTAGTGTTAATGGAAGGTGATCATGTTTGGCTCTGAATGTCTCTAATGAAAGTTGTGACGCAGTTCGGAAAGAAGGGTAAGCTTAGCCCTAGATTCATTAGACGTTTTCCGGATTTCGAACCAAGTGGGAGAGGTGGCCAGTAAATTGACCTTTCCACCTAGCTTGTAAGTTGTGCATCTTGTGTTTCATGTATCCATGCTTTAGAAGTACGTGCCGGATGAGTCCCATGTACTTTCCCTTGATTCAGTTGAGTTGGGTCCAAACTTTTCATTTGGTGAGGGGCCTATAACCCTCTTGGATAGACAAGTTTGAAAGCTTAGGACCAAAGAGATAGCTTCACTGAAGGTGCATTGGAAGCACCATTCAATTGGTGAGGTGACTTGGGAGACAGGGTCAAATATGCTTGCTAGATATCCTCAGCTTTGTGTTTGAGGATGAATATGGTTTATAGTGGTGGGTAATGTAATGAAATGGTTGGTCATTTTTGGAATTTTTTATGAAATTACCATTTTGCTCCTCCCGATATCGATCCCGAATCTTTTTTGATTGATCTTGAAAAGTTGGTTTTAAAATTTGTGTAAAACGTTGAGAATTTTGATAAGTTTTGAATTTGAATGACTAAAGTTGTTAAAAAGTGGTTTTTGGGTCTTTAAGAGTTTCGAGTGTCACAATAAAATTGTGTCGATTCCATGAGCCTCAAAATGTGAAATTTGGTTTGAGAGAGTTATAAGTTTAAGGTTCGAAGTATTTTTGAGGATTTGAGGTCCTAACTTAGAAAATTATAGAAATTTAGCCTTTGAGTTGACTTTGGTCAACATTTGGGGTTCAAATGTTCAAATTGGAATTCCAAGAGTTCCGTTTGATTCGAGGGATGATTTTAGGCCTAAGTGAGGTCTCGGTTGAATTTTTAGAGGTCTCAAGCTTGATTTAGTATTTTTAGGCATTATGTTCCTTTTTTATATCTTTCACAGATATCAGGTCAAGGAGAACTCAGATTCATGTTTCTATGGTTCTATAGAGTCCAAAACATCGAGCTTAGTCAATTAGAATATATGGTTTGTGTGTCCGAGGTTCCGCATGAATTTCGAGGGTCCTTTCGATGATTTTTATGTTGTCTAGTTATTTTTTTGATAGCTGGTGTGCCTCGCGATTGTGAGAGGTTGATTGCTTTTGCAAACCCCACTTTCACAAGGAACATGTAACTTTCACGAAGTTCAGGTTACTTGAACTTCGAGATTGTGAAGGGCTTTTTTGCGATCTCAACCTTTGCGAAAGCGAAGGCCCATTCACAAAAGCAAAGGCCACGTTTTTTACAGGGTTCACTTTTGCGAACCCATGGTCACTTTTGCGACATCAGAGGAGGTTTTTGACCTTAAAATTTTGGGGTTATAGCCCCATTTTCATTTTGAGCTTGGTAAAACCCTTGGAGGTGATTTTGAAGAGATTTCTTGTGGTAAATATTTTGGATAAGCTTTGTGACTCTAAAATTTCATTTTTCCATTAATTATTTATGGATTTTAATATCAAAACTTGAGATTTTGATTGGCAAATGACAACGTTTTTCAACAACTTGATTTCTAAAGTAAAATGGTGATTATGAACTAATTTGAACTCCTTTTTCAAAATGGTTTTCACCAATGAGTTCCAAATTCCCTGAGTAATGTTTTCAGTTAAAGATTTTCAAATTCAAACCTCATTTTCAAAATTGGGTTTTTAAGTTGATTGACCCATTTTTCAAAATGTATAAATTGGGAATTGATATTTCTGGAATCTTACTATGATTACTTGATTGAAATATATTGTGGGGCGTTAGATATTTTTTGGAAGGGGAAGATTCAATTTTTGGATTGACATTGATTGAATTAAGGCAAGTGATTTCCTAAACCTTGTAAATCTAGTTGATTCGTGTATTTTCCCTTCATTGTGTTTGTTGGGGAGCAATGGGAACAAGGTGTTGGGCATATTTGTTCCACTTGATTAATCTTAAATTCTTAATGAATAAAAAGAGGTTAAAAAACGTGCAACATGTTGATCATAATGATTTGTGAATTTCCTTATTGTTAACCCCATTTGATTGATTGGTAAAATATTTTGATGACATTAATGTGGACTCGAATTGCTTGAATTGTTGTCTGTTCCTTATGATGTACGTGCGTATTTGCATAGACATTGTTGTGCACCATGATGAGGCATGCGATATAAAGCCAAAGGCAAATGGTTCCGTCTAGTGATGTGATATAAATCCGAAGGAAAATGATTATGGCTAGTGATGTGTAACACATGGGATTTGGAAAAGAAGGAAAATATAGTTTTAGGCTGGTGCCTGTGTCTACGGATCACACCTATGGATTGTAGAAGCTTATACGGGCTGTAGATGGCAACCGTAGGAACTGGGAAAATAATTTTTCTAAAACAAGTCCCAATACCCTTTTTACGGTTCACCAGGACGGCTCATCATTCCAGGTACGAGTTGTAGATAGGTCCCGTAGGTCAGCCACAGACTAAGTGAAATTTTAAAAGCTTAAAGTTAGTTCTACGGTTGGCATGTACAGTCCGTAGGAAGACCTATGAGCCGTGCATGGGATCCATCAAAAGTTTTCCAATTAAGAGCCTCTGATCACTTTCTACAGTTGATCAGTACGGTCTGTAGAAGGTCCAAACCGTAGATTGTGGTCAACAGTTATTTTGAAGGGATTTTTAATCTTATCCCTAATCGGTTAATGCATAAACTATGTCGTTTTGCCTTCTATCCTAAACCATATATAATGATTTTTAGCCCTAAATTAACCACTTTTCAACTCATTCTCCAAATTCCCTAAAACTAAGAGAAGTCATCCTCCCAAATTCTCTCAAGTCTCAGGAAGAAAAAGAAGAGCTAGGGTTCAAATTCAAGTCTACAATCCTCCAATCTTTGTGGATCTTTTGACATTACGGTATGATAGTATTCACCTATGGAGTCCTTTCCTCCACAGGGTTGCAAAATTCTCTAATTTTACAAAGTAGAGTTTCCAATTGAAGTTGTTTTATACAGTCTTCATGAACTCTTTTCAATTATGATCCAATTGATTGTTTCCTACCTTTTTATGCATGAATTATAGTAATTACATGTTTTAATTTTATTTCACATGAACCCATGCATGATCCATGATTTTTAGACTATGATCATATGATGGGGCTTACGAACTATGAAAGATGAATTTATGAAGTTATGCACGTTTCTTTATGATATTTATATAAATGATTTAAGGTTTATTGAGAGTAAGTATCGATGTTGTTGTTGTTGTTGTGAAAGGATTTCTCACATAATACTCAAAACATGATTGTGAAAAGGGTTTCCTCTAAAAAAGGATTCATAAGGTTGAAATGTTTTCTCACCTAAGTTGAATAAAGGTTTAGGAGATATTCTAAATAAACTCTAGCTTGGATTAGATACTAATTGTGCATTTCCATGGATAACAAGACAAGTGAAGATTAATAATTATTTTGTAGGATTTATGCTTAGCACTGAGTGGACAAGCAGCGATTACCCATGTCCCATAATTATGTGCCACCATAGGTTTGTTTTAGATAGACATTATCTAGTGTATCCACTTTAGCTCAAGTTTATAGTTCTTACATTGACTAGTAAGGACATCTGTTTTCGGTGTGGGATAGACACCAGATTCCCTATTATAGCTCACACAGTCTATGTCGATTAAAGGTAAACTCCCCATAATAATGATCTAAGTTTACTTTCTAAAGTATCTCACAAGTGTTTTATAAGATGTTTAGCTTGCATTGACCATTGTTATGAATTATGTTTTGTAAAATGGTATTTTATGATTTAACTTGGTCATTACATGTAATATAAAGTCCTTATAGAATGACTTCATGACTCTTATGCATTGCTATCATACTTGGTACATTCCATGTACTAATGTATACTCATGCCTACATTGTTTCACTAATGTATGGTGCGACACTTCTATTCCCCATTCTCGTGGCTAGTTGATTCGTTTGACCTTTGAAGATTGGTGAGTCCTCAAGATCCGAGGGACAAGATTTATTTATCGCTTTCATGTCATTTTTGTTTTCAGACTCTGTATATGATGTATGGGTTAAGTCTGAATCACTTTCCTTATGATGTAATAGATGAATTTGAGACTTATGTTTATACTTCCACTTTATCAAACTCTTCTATGAAATGTTGCATTTAAACTCTTTTATTCCTATCATCTTGTATGATGTATGCTAAGTGTCTTGTGTAGGGCCTCTTGGGGTCCTATACGCCATGTTACGCCTAAAGTCTACTTTGGGTCGTGATAAAGTCGGTATTCAGAGCACAAGTCTTAGAAAGGTACTAGGATGTCTCATAAGCCATGTCAAGTAGAGTCTTGTTCATAAGTGTGAAGCGTGCCATATTTATGAATGAGAGGCTATAAGAGGTTTAGGGAACTCCACATATTTCATCACTCTAAAGTCAAGTGATAGAGTTTAACTCTATATTTCCCTCTCCTAATCCCTATCCAATACTTTTTAAGATATAGCCCGTCGAAGAGCATACATTAGAAGGAATACAGGTGAGAATGTGGAATGAAAAGCTCCTCAAGATGCTCCTCAAGTTCCGTTCGACCCTTTGTTCAGGGCAGCCTTTCAAGTGTTGGCTCAAGCCATGACGACTTAATCCCATAGGGATGTTGTGGTCCCTTGAAACCCAAATAAGGGTACGACGACGACTAAAGTGAGGGACTTCACTATAATGAATCCTTCGGAGTTTCATGGTTCCAAGTTTGAGGAAGACCCTCAAGAGTTCATTGATGAGATGTATAAGGTATTGATGATCATGGGAGTGATGCCGGTGGAAAAAGGAGGAATTGGGCGCTTATCAACTTAAGGGTGTTTCTCAAGTATTGTTCAACCAATAGAAGGAAGATATAGAAATGATGTGGGTCCTCTTGATTGGGAGAAGTTTAAGGTTACTTTCCTTGGTAGGTTCTTTCCTATTGATATTAGGGAAGAAAAGGTACTTGAATTCATCAACCTTCGTCAAGGAAACATGTGTGTGAAGGAGTATGCCATGAAGTTCATGCAATTGTCTAGATATGCTCCTACTATTGTTGCCAATCCTAGGGCAAAGATGAGTAACTTTGTTTTGGGAGTGTCTGACGTGGTGGTTAAAAGATGTCGTACCGCCATGCTCATCAATGATATGGACATTTCTCTCCTAATGGTTCATTCTCAAAAAATAGAAGAGGAGAAACTTAAGGAAAGATCTAGGGAGGGAAAGAAGGCAAGGACCGGTGATGATGACTTTTCTCACTCAAGTCCGATGGACATGGTCATTCTAAGTTTGGACAAATGTCATCCGATCAAGATTCCTCCAATGATCTGAGTCCTAAATTAAACAAATATAGAGTGTCTAACCCTAAGCCTCATGGAGGAAATGGTGGTGGATCTTCATTGTCTACATGTGCTAGATGTGGAAGAAAGAATGAGGGTAAATTCCAAGCTGGTTACCATGCATGTTTTGGTTGTGGAAAGACGGATCATAAGATAAAAGATTGTCCCTTAGTTGCTAAGAATGAAGCAAATAATCGTCGATGGGCTCAACCTTACCTTTTTCCAGGTTCTAGTGGGAGTCAGAATCAAAACATATTTTATACACTTCAAACTCGTCATGATCAAGAGGGTTCTCCTAATGTAAATACTGATATGTTGGAAGTCTTTCATTTTGATGTTTATGCTTTCCTTGATCCCGATGCTACCTTGTCTTTTATGACGCCATATGTGGCTATGAAGTTTTATATTCTTCTAGATGTGTTGATAGACCCTTTTTACATCTCTACTCCTATTGGTGAATCTATTGTGTCTAAGAGAGTTTATAGAAGTTGTCCCATCTCCTTATCCCATAGAGTCAAACATGTTGTTCTTGTAGATATTGATATGTTAGATTTTGATGTTATTCTTGGTATGGATTGGCTGCATTCTTGTTATACATTTATTGATTGTAGAACCCGAGTAGTCAACTTTCAATTTCCAAATGAACCTATCCTAGAGTGGAAATGGGGAAATTGTATGCCTTAGGGTCAATTTGTTTTTTGTGTTAAAGCTAAAAAAATAATTTCTAAGAGTTGCATATAGCATCTTGTTTGGGTAAGGGATACAGATTCTGAAACCCCTATTCTTGAGTAAGTCCCCATTGTTAATAAGTTTCCAGAAATGTTTTCCTATGAATTACCCGGTATTCCTCCTGAAAGGAAAATAGACTTCGATATTGACTTCCTCCCAAATACGCAACCTATCTCTGTCCCTCCTTACCGTATGGCTCCAGCAGAACTTAAAGAGTTAAAAAAGAAATTGAAAGATTTGTCGAATTAGGGTTTTATTCGACCGTGTATCTCTCTATAAGGTGCTCCCATTTTGTCTATTCGAAAGAAAGATGGTTCCCTTCGTATGTGTATTGACTATCGAAAATTGAACTAGGTTACCATTAAGAACAAATATCCTCTTCCAAGGATAGATGATTTGTTTGATCAACCACAAGGAGTGAGTTACTTCTCTAAGATTGACCTCCAATCGGGTTATCACCAATTACGGGCAAAAGAAGATGACATTCTGAAGACGACTTTTCAAACGTGGTATGGTCATTATGAGTTTTTGGTAATGTCATTTGGTTTGACTAATGCTCTGTTTTTGGAGAGCTGATGAGTCCACAATTTGGACTCATTTACGACTATATTTTGATAGAATTAGTGTCATCAAATGCATATTTTGTCTAAATATCTGATGAAAATCCTAAAGTTTCAGGTATTTGGAGTTTGAGGCAAAGCATGGACACTACTTGGCAAGAAGGAACAAGGCTGCTGAAAAGAACGATGAAATGAAGGCCTGGAGATCGCCTTTTGTTCCAGTGTGCTTAGCTCTGAAGGAAAAGTTCAAGTTTACGATGAAATGGAACAGTCGGCACATCACTGAGCAGTTTCGCGAAGCAGTACCACATAGCCCAATGACTCAAAACGTGAAGAGGTTGCAGGATAAAACAGGAAGGTGATGAAATCGACCAAACGACGGATCACCAAGTGTATCGGCGATCCCGACTAACTTCAGCGAAGGGTCCTTTGCAACACAAATTTTCAAACACTATAAATACTTGTTTAAATTTCTAGCTTAGTATCATATCATTATTATTATTCTTTTTATAGTTTTTAAAGAGTTTAAGTTTTTGAGGGTTTGGAGACTTCGTTTTAAGACCTTGAAGATTCAAAGAGTTTTAACTCCAAGAAATTGGATGTGGGTCTCGAAGATTCTTCACTCTTGATGTGTTTTAAGACTTAATCCTTCATACCCAGTAGATGGAAACTGATATTGGTATAAATTTTTATCTCTTTTACATGTCTAGCTAAAACCGCAATTCTTGGGGTGTGATTTTATGAATATGGGTTAGATTATTTGTTGGGTCATTCTTGTTCATTGTTTATTTGTTGTTTAGATGTGCTTTCGTTTAGTAGTTGTGTATGAACTGAATGGAATTGTAGTTGAAAATACGCTTTCATCTTAATATTTTTTGGCTTGCTCGAGAGAGAGGTCGTAAAACTAAGCCTACTAAATTGATAGCCGGTGGTATTGGGTCGACATGGGTTCAGCTTGTGAGAGTTAATCCTAGTCCTTCTCCCACACATTCAGCTCGAGAGATTGAATAGGCTAAGGTGGAGGTTGTGCATAATACGGCAGCTCGGTGTTTGAGAGAAATCGAGTTGATTTGGGGTCAGTTGCTCGAGAGAGAATTTACCCCCACTATAGGAACCTAGTCACAAATACTCAACAATTTACTATCAAAAGCATGTACTCGATAATTTAGTCTATCCCGTATTCCTATCACATCCTAAGAATCCCATTTTTCTATCTCATTTTCGTATATTTTTGTTGTTTTTAGTTGTTAATTAATACGAAACCCCCCATTGATAATTGATGCTTGCGTCACCCCTTTATATTTAGTATGTTTATATTCGATAATATTTATAGCTATGACTAATTAGAACTTAATTATATTTTTCTATTAATTCTCAAAACCACTCCCTTAGGACTCGACCCCAACCCTTGGTTGGTTTACTTTACTATTGTACGATCGTAGACACTTGAATTGAAAGTTATGTCTTGATTACACAGACATCAAAATGGCGCCGCTACTTGGGAGTGGTGTTATTTTAGAATTGGTTTAGTAAAATTCTTGTTCTTCTTAGTCATATTTTACTAACTTTATTTTTAGTTTTGTTTTGCTTGTTGGTACTTTAAAGCAGAGGAGGAGAGTTTATCAGATAGTACATGTGAGCTAATGGAGTTTCCTCCATTAGAAGTAATGATGTTCCAAGAGCACATCCTAACCTTCAAACAATTGGAAGGTGAACGGATCCATAAATCATGGGCAATGTTTAAAGAACTGATAACTCAATGCCCAACTCATGACATTCCTGACATAGCCCTCCTTGATTGTTTCTATAGAAGTCTTGGTCCTAGAAACAAGGTGTTGGTCGACCAACTCATTCCTGGAGGAATTGAAAAACAACCATATGTGATAGTAGCCCAACTGCTTGATCAAATGGTTGAAACGAACCAAGAAGTAGAAAATGACTTCACATTGGCCGCACTAATTACTTAGATGGATGAGTTGGCCAAAAAGATAGTGGAGATCGAACTCCAATGCAAAAGGAAGGATAAATACATCCCTCCTCATGAGTGAAGAAGGCAAAAGGACAATGAGGTTAAACGCATTAAGGGAATGCTCTCAATCATTCTTCACAAGGTGATTGAGTAAGATAGAAAGCTAGAAGAAATGAAGGAGAGCATCAAAGTGATTAAGCAAATGATTGGTTCTCATTCCAGATCTGTCCAGCTGCTCGAGAACCTTACGGGTCATGCGTTGACACATCTCAACTCGCAGCAAAACAGGGGGTTGCCTAGTGATACTATGGCTAACCCCAAAAATGAGGTTTGAGTGTTGACTTGCGTCATGCCACTATGTTAACTAAGGCACTGTTTGGGAGGCAACCTAAAACCCTTAAATGCTTTAGTTTTGTTTTTGTAAATAATAGTGTGTTGATTGTGCAGGTTTAAATGCGAAAAGTGTTTGTAGAATGCATATTGGTGAGCAAATGGTCTAGTCGGTGTATCGCCGAAGAGGTCGGCATGCCTGACATGATCTACCATTTGGCTCAACACAATTTCAACTCAGAGCCTGTAAAACTCAGCTAGCTCTAGAGCAGTTTGGCGAGTCACCGACTAGGTCAGCGACCACGATTAAGACTGCCATCTTAATCCCTAAGAAAATGCAGGTTCTATAGAATTTGGTGGGGTAAGTGACCATTCGGTGCTTCGCCGAGTGGATCGGCGGACACAACTAATGTCACTGAATGGACGCGAACTAGATGGTTATATATGGCCAAAGGTTTTAAAGTTTCAAACTCTTTACTTTCCCTTGCTTTCAAACTCTTTACTTTCCCTCGCTTTCAAACTTCACTAACTCCCACCAATTTAGTATTTTCAATATTCTTTCTTTACATTAGTATTTTGGTTGTTGATTGGTGCTAGGAACTAGGATTCCTTTGCCAACTACCATTTCAATCCTATTTTAATCGGCATATAAGGTTGGTTTTCGAATCCTGAGTTTACTTTCAAAAGTTTTATACTGTTTTGTAATGATCTTATCGTATTGTAGTGTGTTGCGCCTCTCTGTTAGGAATAGATTATTTAAATGCCAATTTTAAGTTAATAATCTTGCTCGTATTGTTTTGATCATCAAATGCCTGTCAATTTATGCTTTTAGATGAATGAAATTTTATGAGGTTGTGCTTGCGTGATGTTTAGATTGGTTGGGTGAAGTATGATTAGTCTGTGTTTGCACTAATTGATGTAATTTGATCAATGATAGAATGGGTGACACCAATCTTAAGAGCAATTGTCGTAAAATGGCCAAATTAGGCAATATCGGAAGAAGTCTGAGTATTTTGGGGTGATGAGTGCTATGGGTCTGAGCCTAATTTAACTATTGCATGTTTTGATTTTCTTTTCGAGAAGGTGGATTGAAAATAGGCATTTTGGGCCGTTTGGAGAGCTGGGTCGAGCTCGCCGAACCACTCGGTGGTTCGCCTAATGACCCCATCTCACCTATAATCTCATTCTATAGGTATTGTTGGTTTCTATAATTTTCGACGAGAACCCTTTGGTCACCAAAATCACTTGGCGACTCGCCGATAGTACTCTTGATCGCCCTTTGTCTGCACCCCTAAAACCCTTGTTGCAATGTAACTTTCGGCGAACAAACCGTTACTTCCCAAGAGTAGTCAGCGATTCGCTGAAAGGGCCTTCCCATCACCGACTTGCCATAATTTCTGAGACAATCCCTTCGGCGAGCCCAATCTAGCTTGCAGTGACTCGCCGACTAGATCGGAGAGTCAGGCTGAAATTAATTTTCTGTGCTTCAATGTGATTGTTATTTAACTTGCCTTTGATGTTTTGTAGATATTGTTCGGACTAATCTAACCATGCCACCCCAAAAGAAAGCACGGGGCATTACTATTAACGAAGGAGGATCAGGTCTTCCAAAGAAAAGAAGGCATGAACTCCCACCAGGAGACAAAGGGAAAAGAAAGAAGCACATAGTGAAAAAAGTAGTCGATGACAACCGGGCTGAATTGTCTGAACCTAAAGACGAGTAGCCCTTGATTCACCAAAAGAATGAGCTCCGAGGTAGATCTTAATCCACATCCACCAGAGTTCCTCACCGCCACCCTCCCGGGCGTATTCGGTGCCACCAGCACCTCCAGTGACCCCTGCACTCCCTATCGTTCCTCCACCTAGACTGCTGAACAGATTGAAAGGTGATGGGGTACAGACCATCCTAGAGGAGAAGCTATTATCTAAAGAGGTCCTAGAGGGCAAGTACCCCCGATGTCAGGGACACCATCCACTACCATGAGTTTGAATAGTTGACCAGGCTTTGAGGCCCTTACATTCCTTCCTGGGTCCGGGAATTCTATACACCTTATGGGGAATTAGTGCCCAAAAGTAGGAAAAAGGCAAGAAAATTCAAACCGGTGAACGGTCATTGTCATAGGAAAGGATGTTAGGTGCGGCAGTGAATATATTAACATTGTTTTGAATAAACCGCTACACTCTGCACTTTCTTATAAGGGGTTGCCCATTTCTCAGTCCCTAGATGACTTAAAGGGTTGGTTGGCTCCTCTAATTTCTAACACCACCCCAAGGTGGATGGATGCAGGGGCCCCTAGTAAGAAGAGGGACTTGAGCATCGCTGCTAGGTTCTAGTTTGGCTTTATCAGCAACATCATAATGCCATCCTAGAAGGAGTCCATTTTGCGCCATTCGAAAATAGCTTGCCTTGGTTCTATCATGTCTAGGAGACGCATCGACCTGGGACTGTTGATTTCACAAGAGATGGCCATGAGAGCCAAATAGAAACAGACTTCTTTGCCATTCCTAGTCCTGATCACTGAGTTATGTCGGCGTGCTGGAGTACCCTGGGACACTGTGAGAGATATTGAGGTCACCCCTTCATCCTCCACTGACATCCGACGTATTGAGACCGAATACATACAAGAGGAAGCTGATGGGAGAAGAGCAGTTCCGACATATATTTCTTCGAATGTTGAAGTTTACTTGTTACCTGTAGAGGCATCTTCGCCTACTCCGGCCTCTAGGCCTTCAGGTACATCCGCTCCTTCCTTTTCTTCAGCCCCCAGGTGCTTCCTACTCCTCCTAGCCTGGCAGGATTAACCAGGCCATGATCCTAAATATGGGGAATTTAGCCCAATCAGCTGATATGCGGGCAACCTGACTCGAGAGATCCATCCTTGCTGCACTCACCCCCCCACCAGACTACTATTGATAAGTTGACTGTGAGAGTCACAACATGTGAGAACAAACAGGGGGAGGCCTCTGAGGTGACGGCTTTGGAAGCCGAGGTAGAAGAATTCAGGAAGGACATGGACTATATAAAGTCTATTGACTTTAATTCATTAATAGAGGCTGATGATGATAAAGATGCCCCAGAGACTTGAGAGATTCCTCCGGCCACCACCGGATAAGTACAGAGGGATGGCATAGCAGAGGAGGAGTCGGATGCTGAGACTGATGAGGAGATGATTGAGCACCGAGAGGAGAGCATATTTAGAGATTTGTTAGATCTTGTAGAGACGGTTGTGCAGCCGATGATCCAGATATCGCTGACTGAGATGTCCACAACAACTCCTATTAGATCTAGCACTGTTATTTCTTATGAGGTTATTCCGAGCACTGATGCCCAAGTACAGACTACTGGATCGGGCAGTGAGACCCAGACAGATGGAGAGACAGCATAGACAGGATCCTTTCTTTACCGCCCTCTCTGTCATACTTTTGCTTACTTTTTGGATACTTTAATTCAATTGCATTTAAGGACAAATGATTTTTGTTTCTGCTGAGGTGAGGCCCACCTTTGTGCATATTTTTCATTGTTTATATATTTGGCTTGGAATTTATAATTGTGTTAATACTGCGTTTTTGTGGATGTTTGAGCTTGTGGCTTTGTATTTTCAATTGCAAAAATGATTTTGACCCTTTTGAAAATTTTTTGCCTCCTCTTGTATCTGTTGAATGTGGTTGTTCTCTTGCAAATTTGAGTATCAATTTTGATCAATATCAATGACTCAAATAGTGCTCATAATCGAACAAACATGAATGTGTGGCTACGATGAGACCAAGTGAAGTTACTTTGACAATATGTGAACTCGTTGCATCTCGTTGTGACTAGCTATTTACTAAATCAAGTCTCTTGTGATGATGCACACTAGCGAAAGTGTGAAGTCTTGTTTGACTTTAGTGTCCATGCCTTGTGTGATGAGCTTACTGTGAACCCCCGTTGGTCCAGTCGACTAAGTAAGGCTATCTCTTGATATGATCTTAGCCAACTTCAAAGAGTTTGAGCCAATTTGACATATACATCTTTTGTGGCTTACCTTTTGAGTGTGTGAACCTCTTTTGAACACCCCTTGATCCTTACCTTTCTTTGGATGAAACTTGATGAAAACAAGACCTCTCTAAATCCACTACCTATAATCCTCTTGATTTGTGGTTGATTGAATATTCAACTTAGGCCAAAAGCCTAAGTTAGGGGTGTGTTGAATAGATAAGGGCAAGTCAAGAAGTGCTAAAAAAGTTCTCTTACCCATGGTATTGAGAAAAATGGAATCCCTCCATACAAAAAAAAGAGAGAAGAAAAGAATGAAAAAGAAAAAAAAAGTTAAGGAATAAAGTTATGAAAATGCAAAAAGGAATGGGGTTCCAAACAATCCATGGAGAATGAATAATGGGATGACTTATGAGCACTAAAGAAAATGATGAAGGAAGAGGAAAGGAAGTGTCGTGACTACCACATTTCATGAGGACGAAAGTCACTGAGCCTAAATGACCATACCTTTGCACTCAGACCCATTACAAGCCTTGAAAAGACCTTTTTGATCTTTAGTGAGCTGAAACAATTGTTGATCGAAAAATATGGGCAAACCTATGGGTGAAAGCATGCATTATGTTTTTCTTCATCAGAGTGAGCGTTGCATTTGATTTCAGACGTTTAAATGATTAAACCATTGTGTGAATATGGAATCATTCTTCGTGTGAGGGAATTTGAACACTTTGAATGAACTTGAACTTGCATTTGAAGCAAGTATTGTGAGCTTCAGATGCTTTTATAATGGGAAGTCACAACTTGAATCTTTGAGTGCACAATTGATCTTTGCATGAGTAAAGTGAGTCTTGTTGTGTGCATCCATGATTGAGTTTTGTGTAGCACTGCTCGAGATGTCCTTTTTGAAAAGCTAAACTCGAGTTTTCTTGAGGACAAGCAAAAGTTTAAGTTGGGGGTGTTGATGAGTCCATAATTTGGACTTATTTAGGGCAATATTTTGATAGAATTAGTGTCCTCAAATGCATATTTTGTCTCAATACCTAATGAAAATCCTTAAGTTTTAGGTATTTGGAGTTTGAGCCAAAGCATGGACACTACTTGGCAAGAAGGAACAAGGTGGCTGAAAAAAATGAAGAAATAAAGGCTTGAAGATCGCCGAGCCCAATTGGCGAGTCGCGGATCGGCCTAGAGATCGCCTTTTGTTCCAGTGTGTTGAGCCCTGAAGGAAAAGTTCAAGTTTGTGATGAAATGGAGCAGTCAGCACGTAGCTGAGCAGTTCCATGAAGCAGTACCATATCGCCCAATGACTCAAAACGTGAAGAGGCTGAGGCTAAAACAGGAAGGTGATGAAATTGACCAAATGGTAGATCACCGAGTGTATCGCCGATCCCAACCAACTTTTCTGAACGGTCCTCTGTAGCACAAATTTTCAAACACTGTATATACTTGTTTAAATTTCTAGCTTAGTATCATATCACTATTATTATTCAAACTTTTTATAGTTTTTAGAGAGTGTAAGTTTTAGAGGATTTTGGAGACTTTGTTCTAAGACGAAGATTCAAAGGGTTTCAACTCCAAGAAATTAGACGTGGGTCTCGAAGATTCTTCACTCTTGATGTGTTTTAAGACTTAATCCTTCATACTCAGTTGATGGAAACTGATATTGATATAAATTTTTATCTCTTTTACATGTCTAGCTAAAACCCCAATTCTTGGGGTGTGATTTTGTGAATATGGGTTAGACTATCTGTTGGATCTTGCTTGTTGATGGTTTATTTGTTGTTTAGATGTGATTTTGTTTAGTAGTTGTGTATGAACTTAATGGAATTGTACTTGCAAATATGATTTCGTTTTAGTTTTTTTGGCTTGCGCAAAAGAGAGGTCGTAAAACTAAGACTACTAAATTGATAGCCGGTGGTATTGGATCGACATGGGTTCAGCTCGAGAGAGTGAATGGGCTAAGGCGGAGGGTGTTCTTAATGCAGCAACTAGATGTTCGAGAGAAACCAAGTTGATTCGGGGTAAGTTGCTCGAGAGAGAATTTACCCCCACTGTAGTCTAGCCTAGTAAAAAAAAATCAATGATTTACTATCAAAAACATGTACCCAATAATTTAGTCTATCCCATATTCCTATCACATCCCAAGAATCCCGTCTCTCTATCTTGTTTTCGTATATTTTTGTTGTTTTTAGTTGTTAATTAATACAACCCCCCCCCCCCCAAATTGATAATTGACACTTGCATCACCCCTTTATATTTAGTATGTTTATATTCGATAATGTTTATAGCTATGACTAATTAGAACTTAATTTTATTTTTCTATTAATTCTCAAAACCACTCCCTTGGGACTCGACCCCAACCCTTGGTTGAATTACTTTACTATTGTACGATCGTAGACACTTGAATTGGAAGTTGTGTCTTGATTATGCAAACATCAAGAGATGAGGTATCGATTAGTCTGTACCTGTGAATCAGGCAATAACCCATCCTGAATATGGACCAACACTACTTCCACGGCTCTTCTCATTACCTTACTTGGTGAAACAATAATATCTTTGTTTACGGCCATTATGATTTCATGCTTGCATTTACAATGAAGTTAGTTTACAAAATCACCCATTTAGAGTTAGACGTGTTTTGTACATAGGTTATTCGGGTTTATGGTGATATTACTATGGAAGATCAGAACAATGATAACAGAGGGGATATATGTTGTTATTAGTTATGTTCAATTTCACTTGGCTATAATGTTAATGCATAGTTCAAATACTAGTTCTGAAAGTAGGCTTAAAGTGTCAGGGGAGAACATATTTGTGAATAATACAACATACGAGGTACGAAGGTTCGTTGCTTTCAGAACATTGGATTGATCAAGATGGTGCTTATCGGAATAGTAGAGATCCCAAAAGTCCCTAGTGTAACAAGAGGATGTTAAAAGTTTTGAAACAATAATTATACTTAATTTTTGCGATAAATACCTACAATAGACTGTCAGATACCTTTATAGATTGAGACTCTAACGTCACATAAGCCATGTATGGATTTATCATCTTTCAGCTTTACTAGGAATGATCCATTTTCAGAAAAATCTCCCCATAGAGTAACAGTTGTATGCTCCATGCTGGATTATTAGATAGAAGTGAAAGATCAATACATCACCAAAATCGCTATATAGAGGGTAGATTATGCATGATCAATACTTACGGTTCATTAGTAACAACTATTTCCCATCTCTTGCTTCTTTCATTTTGAATAAGGAGATTCAGTGAAACTAAAACACAAATCAAGTCTCCAAATGTTTCATGTAAATTAGTGATATCTATAACGTAATAGAGCATGAAAATAACTGCTTATTTGTGTGGATAGTTACATAGAATAGCACCATTAGGTAATTTATCAGCATGGTCCAATGATACAAAGCCATCAGAGAACTTTTGTGTTGCAACTTGATGGGTAGGTTCCTTTAAGATCATGTTGTTTGTAAAGGCCAATTCAACTTCTTTATGCACAGAGGAGTAGTTGGGGTTGACGCGATCTAAGCGCCCATTTGCAATGTAGTAACGCTTATTTGCCTTCAAGAAGTCCTTCCATGTATCGATATGCTTATTAAATAGTGTTGCTTGATTCTTTGTACCCTATTATTAATAAAACGGAGGGGCTGGCATAAGTACAACAAACATGAATGATAGTATACTAATAGTAATGTAGTAACAGTGTACTAATACTCTCATCCCAGAATTAACGGACTGTTTTGGTATATTGTTTATTGGGACACTCTGTTTTGCTATTTCTCAATTAACTTCACGAATAAAGCGAATTCTCCCAAACTTTGACAAGCACAACCCATGTAAACACCCCATACCTCAATCAATCTAGTTTTTCAATCTAGATTAGAAGGATTGAATTTAGACCCACTTTCTAAAGCTAAGTCTACAATAACCCAATCACTACAATGATCAATCAACAGTTTTAACTCTAACACTTTTTTCTTAAGCAAGCTTAGAATGCTATACTAGAATTGTATTTGCAACTACAATTATCAATTAAAATTAAACTATCAATTGAACCACTTCAAATCAACAATAAAATCAGTAAATACTAACACCCATAAGCTAATTCAAACATTAAATGACATAATCACACCCCTAAGAATGGGGGTTTTATCCACACATAGTAAACAGCAAGAAATCGTTACCGGCTATGTTTTCCATCAGCTTGGCATCCAATCCGGTAGTCTTCAAAATGCTCAAATTGAATTCCAAATAAAATAAAACCTAAATGTCTACTCAAAAAGTTAAAGAACAATGTTTACAACGTTAGGGATAAAAAACCCAGAACTAGAAAATGTGGGAACTCTCAAAATCTCCAGAACTCCCTTTTCTTCTTTTGAAAATTGCATTTATTCATTCCTAGAATTTTAGAGCCACTTGGCTAAATAGGTAGTGTTTCGCCGACAAGGTCGGCGACGTGTAAAATAATCCTTCCCATCGTCATCTTGTCTTAGCCTTTTACCACTTCTCTTCTGTGACTTTAGGTGATCAAAATTACAATCGCTGATCTATTCGGCACTTCGCTGAAACACCAATTTTCTTGTTGTGTTGGTCTTATCCATGGGCTGGCCTGTAGTAACTTTTGGCGAGCTAAAGAGCCACTTGCTGAGTCGTCGAGTGGCTTTGGCGAGTGCCAACCTTGCTTTTCTTCAGTTTTTTCGCTTCTTTTTGCTCAATAATGTCCATGCCTTACTCTTTTTCCTTTATTGATGCAAATTAGCATTTTAACATCAGCTTAGAGAATAAAATAGGCATTGAGGACACTAAAATGCTAAATATTAAGCCCTAAATGAGTCAAAATCCCCAACTCATCAACGCCCCAAACAAAAACTTTTGCTTGTCCTCAAGTAAAACACAAGATCAATTGGTTCAATAGAGATGTCTACAAATAGTGCTACTTAAGATTCAACATGAATGCACACGAGGTTTACTCTACCCATGTAATGTTCAAGTATGCACTAGAAGTTTCGAACTGTGACTAGCCATCATCAAATAGAAATCAAGCTCACAATGCTTGCTTCAAATGCAAATTCAATCTTAACAGAAGTATTCAAATACCCTCACATAAAGAATGTTTCGATGCCAACACAAAGCTCATCAAAATCTAAGAATGAAGGAATCAAAATCAACTCTCCCACTCTCAAAGATAAGCACATGCATGATTCAATAGATAGGCTTGCCCGTATTTCCCAATCAACAAGACATTAAGCTCAATCAAGATCACAAAGGACTTTCAATGCTTGTAACAAGGTTGAGGTTAAATATAAGATCATTTTGGTTTAGTGACTTCTACCTTCATTAAGCATGGCTTGGATTTCAATTTTTCTCCTTTTTTTTCACACTTTTTGAATTTCAAAATCCACCCTTAGTTCTTTTAAGAATGACTCATTGAACACCCCATTTCTTTTATTCATTGCCCAAGATTCATTGCGACATTATGTTTCAATTTTCTTACTCTTTTGCGTTTTTTCTCTCTTCTTTTTTATATGGAAGGGTTCCATCTTTTTCAGAAAAATCCATTGAGGGTAGATTTTTCACAAACTTCTTGACTTTCCTCATTGTTCACCACAACCCCAACTTAGGCTTTTTGCCTACGTTGGCTATACAAATGGACCAATGCTTCATGAAGGTTTTAGTTGATGGGGAAATAGTTCAAATGTGTTCATGATTCATCAAAAGAAAAGGTTAGGCTAAAATTGTGCCAAGCTAGGTTAACACTCTCACAAGGCGGTGAGAAGGAGGTATGATAGTAATTTTGTTCACTCTCCAAAACTTGTGCATAAACTGATCTCTATCATTTGCCTACATTAGTCGATTGGACCAATGAGGAAAATTGTAGCTATTAAAATCACATATTTCAAGACAATCACACAACACATGGCATTCAACACAATAATCAATCAAGATTCAACAAATTTAGCTCGTGTGCAATGATCATCACAAGATTAATTTCAACAATCGTTCAGTCACAATGGGATGGTAAAATTTCACGCATCACTTACGCAACTCAAATTAGCCTAATTGGAATTTCACAAACATATTATTCAATCAAGAGCACTATTCATATCATCGGTAGTGATCGCAACCGACAATCAAATATGCAAGAGAAAAACCACAATTACAGAAAAACAAGAGGTAAAATTTAATTCAGATAAAAAACTAGCATTCACATTGAAAAGAAAAAAAACTGATAGTCACAACAAATAGGCATCCAACACAAGTTTAAAAAAACCCAAAAAGAGGTAGGTATATGGATACCACACCCCGCCAAACAAAGCCTACCATTGTCCTCAATGTATAAATAAAAATAAATAGTCTCAAAATAAAAACTACAAGAGAGTTAAGATCCCCTTGTCAGGCTAAGCTTGAAGTGAACTCTGTACTTTCGGGGCTCTCCCAATCTGGGCTTCATTGCCTGGCTCATCTCCATCTTTTGTTCCACTTGAGTCCACTATCGAAGTGTCCCAAAGAGAGGCCTCCATGGCTGTCTATTCCATCGCGCCTTCTAGGTCCTCCAGTTCATCATAAACCATTGCATCATGAGTGTCAAGCTCCTCCTTGTCAATCTCGATATCATAATCAACCATAGTAGCATCTCCGTTCGTATTAGCCGGAGGGATCTCAAAAATTGCTAGAAACTCTGTACTCAGAAGCTCGAGAAGATCCACGAGGTCCAAAAAAATAGACAGATCTCTGGATTTCAGCTCATCCGCAACCCGTCTCAAACTAGCAATATCAGTTCTCAAAGCCGTGACATCCGCTGACTGGTGTCTACCTAGATCACATGCCTCTACTCTCACCGTGAGGGATTCTAATGCTAAGCTATGTAAGGTGATCAACTCCATGTGCTCTGACAACTCAGCTTGGATGGGAGCTAGGGAAGAAGCAATAGCCCTTTCAGTCAGTTTAGGGACAACAACTTCCACCCGAAAAGAACTTGCGTCAGCAGATTAGGCTAGATAGCCAATCTTGAATAGCATCGAATGGGGGTCGGGTGGCAGCAGCAGCAACAACAATAGTACTAGTAGCAGCAGATGAATAAGTGGCAGTAGTAGAAGTGCTAGCAATAGCTGAAGGCTGACCAGCCTGAGTAGGAGGGGCAGTCTTTGATTGTAGAATCTCTACATCAATGTCACGACCTAGGGGTAGGCCCTAGATGTAACGTGGCGTATAGAACCCCGAAGGACTCAATACAATCAACATAGCTCTCATAACATAAGAAATAGAACAATAAGAGTAAAACAATAGTCCAAGACCAAAATATTTTATAAAATGAAAAGCGCAAGTCTAAACTCTTATCTCATCATAGCCATCTAATCCAATAGAATGAAATTGGACCTAGCCCATACATCATGTCCAAAAGAGAAATACATGAAAGAAAATGAAAATAATAAGCTCCATCTTCGAAGCAGAAGGACTAACCAAACCTTGGGAATCAATCAAATCACCCACTAGCCACAAAACTGAGCACCACAAATATCGGACCGTACATTTGGAAAAAATATAGGCAAGAGTATACGTTAGTAGAAAATAATGTACCAAGTATGAAATCCATGAATAAAACATTTAAAACATGCTAAAAGGGACATTTCAATTTATGATATGCAATTGACCAAGATAAAACATCATATGAAAGAGTTATAAAATATAAGTCATAAATCATGGTCAAATGCAAGCAAACATCTTTTTTAAAACATTTGAACTCATATGTGATACTCCTTGAGTAACCTTAGTTCATTCTTGCCAGTGGGAAATGGCCTTAAAGGACATTGAGATCATGTGAGTAATAACATAATCCTCTGGTATCTCCCACAACGAAAAGGGTTGTCCTACTTGCCAAGGTAAGGACCATAAACTTCCAGCTTAAGTGGATCCATTAGCTAATCAATCTATGGGGGCACATAGTTAAGGATACAGAGATTGCTACTAGAAATCCAACCTCTACTATGGGAGACCTACCATTTCAAGAGATTGATTCTACAAACCCGACCTCTTTTAGGGGAGAACATCCATCTCATCATCAATATCCACTCGGTGCTAAGCAAAAATCACAGAGAATAGTTATTAAGTCTTGACTTATCTCATAACTGATGGAAGGCGCCCTTGGAAAACAAATCTAAGCTAGTTCATTAGGATAACTCCTACTCTTTGATTCAATTAGGTGACAAAACCTTTCAACCTAAGCATCATTTCTATGTGAGAAAACCTTTCACATCATGTTAGTTATGAGTTTATGAGAATGTCCTTTCACAACACAACACCATCATCTGTACTTTACTCTAAAAGTACCCTTAAACATTTGCATGGATTTCATAAGAAAATGCATAAGTCCATAATTTTCCTCATTGAGGTCAAAACCCACTTTCAATCATCAACTCTTATAAAGCATGGGTTAGATATGGATTTCATTATAAAATCATGTAAAACTAGTAATACATGCTCAATTTTATAAAACTCTTCCCTGAAGATCAAAATCCCAAATAATATAGTTCATAACTTGAAACATGGGGATTACATGGGTTCATAGGTTAAATCATCATAAAATCATTTCAATTCATCAATTCATGCATAAGAGAGCAAAATTAAATCATTTAAATCAACATTAAAGAGAACCCATGATAATTGAAGAAAACCCTAACTCAATTGCGGAATTCTACCTTTTGAAATAGAGGAATTTGAGAACTCCATAGATGAAAGGAATCCATGGATGAAAACTATAATACCTTGACTCCATATGCTAGCCTTCAGTGGAAGAATTGGAACCTTAGCTTGAAACCCTAGGTTGAATTTTCTTCTTCTTCTTCAAGTTTCTAGAGAGAGAATTATTTGGAGAAGATATTTCATTTTATTTTGTGAAATTGGAAGAATGAACAAAATGGGGTGAATTTGGGGGTAAAATGACTTATATAGGGGGTCCTAAATATAGGCAAATGACGTAGTATAGGAACTAACTAATTAGGAAAAGACCCAACTGTCCCTAAGAATAATTGACAACTGACCACCAACTGATGGTCTGACCTATAGTCCATATGTTTGGCCATAGTTCTTGGCCTCAATTCAATTAGCAGGGTGGCCACCCAACAAACCCACCTATGGTCTATGGTACAACCCCTGGGTCGTGGTTAGCCTCCTTGGCTGGCACCTGCAACTTCCTAATAATCTGGTTCATTTCTCTTTTTTGGATGCGGGGTGTTACAATATCTCCCCCTTGGGACCATTCATCCTCAAATGAGATTAAAACTAGTTCTAAAGGAGTAGGAGAGGAACTAACAACACAACTTAGCATTACAATGCATACAACCGATGAGAAACTATCAACTCCTAGCTAGGACGTTCTCAAAACATTAGAAGAGGGGTTAAACTAACACTAGAAGCCCATCATGCATGCAATGCACAAATCAAGGAGAAAACATTAACTCCAACTAAACATACTCAATGCATCACAAGGAAGTAGGAACTACATGTATCAACCCAATAGGCATGAAATCTCAAAATTACTCATCTTCAAGGAGGAACTACCTGCTCCAAGCTAAAAGCATTCTCAACACAATCTCATGGAGATCATATGAAATTTAGTCTCAAAAGGAATATCGAAAGCATGTTCATCAATTCATCTCATGAAGTCTATAGGTAACTCATACTGAATGCACCACAATATGAGGAAAATCAATCATATAAACTCATTTTATTTAAAAACACAAGTTTTCATGAACATGCATAACATAAGGAAATAATGGAAAACATATAAAACACATGACTCCAAAAACAAAGAACAAACCAAGAGGAACTCATTACCTCAAGCTAGAATAAGAGTAGAAGGAAAAGATGAGGATATCGGGACATCATATCGGCCTTGTCCTCCAGAGTAGCACCCTTAACTAAATGATTCCTCCACAACACTTTTACCAAAGATACATCCTTATTTCTCAATTTCTTGACTTGCTGATCTAAAATCACATTCGAAACTTCCTCGTATGATAGACTCTCATCAACTCCCAAACCGTCTAAGGAAACTATGGATGCCCGATCACCAACACACTTCTTCAACATAGAGACGTGGAAAACTGGATGCACCGATGCCAACTCATTTAGAAAATATAATTCATTGGCAACTTTGCCATCACATCTTAAAATCTAGTATGGCCCTACATATTGGGGACAAAGCTTTCCCTTCTTACCAAACCTCATTACACCCTTCATGGGTGAGTTTTCAAGTAAACCCAATTGTTAACATCAAACTCTAGATCCCTTCTTCTCATATCGGCATAAGACTTTTGCCGACTTTGAGCGTTATAAACCTCTCTCTAATGAGTAGAGATTTTTCAATGGCCTCATGTACCGATTCGGGACTTATAAGGGCTACTTCACCCACTTCAAACCAACCTATAGGAGATCTATACCTCCTACCATATAAGGCCTCACACAGGGCCATATCAATACTTGAGTGATAGCTATTATTATATGCAAAATCTATCAATGGAAAATGGTCATCCCAATTACCCTTAAAATCAATCACACAAGCCATTAACATATCTTCCAAAGTTTGGATAGTAAGCTCCTCTTGCCCATCAATTTGGGGATGGAAGGCCGTGTTAAGCTTAACACGAGTACCCAGACCCTTTATGAATGACTTCCAAAACTGAGAAGTGAATTGAGCACCACGATCAGAAATAATGTGTTAAAGCACTACATGCAACCTTACCATCTCTCCCAAATATAAGCTGGCATAGTCCTCATTTGAATAGGAAACCTTGACGGGAAGAAAATGAGTTGATTTATTCATCCCATCTGCTATAACCCGAATAGAGTCATATAGTCACTAGGTGTGGGGCAAACCAACAATAAAGTCCATATTCAAGTCTTCCCACTTCAATGTAGGAATAATAATATCATGGGATAAATCTCCCAGTTTCTAATGCTCACCTTCACTTTTTTGCAATTTGGACAATTAGCTACAAATCCCACAATATTCTTCTTCATCACAGTTCACCAATAGACCTCCCGTAAGTCATAGTACATCTTGGTGGCTCCCGGATGAATCAATTACCGCAAATTTTGAGCTTCTATCAAAATTTGTAACATCATGTCATCTACATTTGGAATACTTAAACGACCATGGCATCTAAGAACCCCATCTCCCTCTTGGGAGAAAGCCTCAATGGATTTCTTAAGCACCGCCTCTTTCAATTCTACCAAAATTTTATCATTACATTTCTTTGCTTTCACATCCACCTAAAAGGATGATTTGGAACCATTGTGAACTATAACACCACCTTTGGTGTAGTCCACTAATTGAACACCTAACCGAGCCAATCTATGAACATCTCAAGCCAACTCTTTCTTTTCTTCCTCAATATGAGCAACACTACCCAGAGATAACCAACTAAGACCATTCGTTACCACATTAGCTTTATAGGGGTGATAAAGAACAATCATGTCATAATCCATGAATAATTCAAGCCACCTTCTTTGGCAAAGATTCAAATCTTTTTGGTTAAACATATATTGCAAACTCTTATGGTCGGTAAACACATCTACATGAACTTTGTACAAATAGTGTCTCCAAATCTTTAAGATAAATACGACCACAAATAATTCAAGGTGGTAAGTGGGATAATTCTTCTCATATATTTTATGTTTCCATGAGGCATAGGCACTAACTTTTCCATTTTGCATGAGCACACACCCTAGCTTAATTCTCGAGGTATCACAATAAACCATAAAACCATTCGTCCTTTCCGGTAAGGTCAACACTGAAGCGGAAGTAAGTCTATCTTAAAACTCTTGGAAACTCTTCTCACAAACTTCGGACCATATGAAATTATCCTTATTCTGAGTCAAAGTCATCAAAGGAGAGGCAATTGAAGAAAATCTATCAACAAACCTTCTATAATAACCGGCCAAACCCAACAAAATTATGATATCTGAAGGATTTTGAGGTCTAAGCCAACTCTTGACCGCATTCGTCTCCTTATGAGCTATCTCAATACCCTTGATTGACACAATATGACCAAGGAAAGCTACAGATCTTAACCAAAATTCACATTTACTAAACTTGGTGAAGAGTTGTTGATCCTTGTGAATTTGCAACACGATCCTCAAATGACAAATATGTTCATTCTTCCTCCCTGAATAAATCAAGATATCATCAATGAACACGATCACAAACATGTCGAGGTATTGTCTAAACACCCTATTCACCAAATCCATAAATGTCGCCAGAGCATTAGTCAATCAAACAAACATTACTAAAAACTCATATCACCATACCGAGTTAGAAAAGCCATCTTCGGAATGTCATCTTCCTCCACCCTAAATTGGTTATACCTGTATTGGAGATCAATCTTAGAGAAATAACTTGCCTCGTGAAGTTGGTCAAGTCAATCATCTATCCTTGAGAGAGGATACTTATTCTTAATGGTCACCTTATTCAATTGACGATAGTCAATACACATGTGAAGAGACCCATCTTTCTTTCTAACAAACAAAATTGAAGCACCACATCGAGAGATTCTCGATCGGATGAAACCCTTATCTAATAAATCTTTTAATTGTTCTTTCAAATCCTTAAGTTCTGCTGGAGCCATACTGTAACTAGGAATAGAACTAGTTGCGTATTTGGTAAAAGGTCAATACCCAAGTCTGTTTCTCGCTCGGGAGGAATACCAGGTAGATCATCTGGGAACAGTTCTAGAAACTCAATAACAACGGGGACCGACTCGAGAGAATGGGTTTTAGAATCTACACCCCTCACCCTAACTAGATGGTTAAAGCAACCCTTATAAATCATCTTTCTCTCTTTAAGACAAGAAACAAGCTTACCCTTAGGCATAGAATTTCCTCCCTTCCACTCTAGGATAGGCTCATTCGAGAACATGAGCTTCACTACACGAGTTCTGCAATCAATAGAAGCATAACAAGAGTGCAGTCAATCCATACCCAAGATAACATAAAAAGCTAACATATCAGGCTTTACCAAGTCAGCAAGAGTAACTCTATGGGACAAGGAAATGGAAAACTTTCTATAGACTCTCTTAGCCACCACAAAATAACCAACATGAATAGAGACATAAAAAAGTTCTAACAATACATCAGGGGGCACGTCATACCTCATAGCCACATACGGCATCACCAAAGGCAAAGTAGCACCGGGATCTAGCAAAGCATATACATCTATTGCGAAAACATTTAACATACTGGTAACCACATTCAGAGAATCCTCTTGTTCACCTCGGGTTTGGAGTGCATAAAAGCGGTTTTGCTTAGGAGAATTGGAACCTGAACCACTAGGAGTAGCTTGCTTGCCCTCTTTTCCTCTAGCCATAAGCATTGGGCAATCCCTCATTTTGTGACCACTTTTACCACCACCATAAAGACCATCTATGTCGGCTAGGCACTTACAATCATGTTTCGTTCCACACTTAGTACAATGAGACATGGGAAATAAAGATCCACTACCATTACCTCATTTAGGCTTAGGGTTAAACAACCTATCATTGTTGAACATAGAAGGAGCATTAGATGAACCTAGACCTGAAAACCTTTGTCCAAATCTAGGATGACCTTGCCCATATATCCTTGCGTTAGAAAAATTTTCATCACCGGTCTTAGCCCTTTTTACCTCTCTAGACTTTTCCTTGAGTTTCTCCTCCTTAATTTGTTGTGCATGTACCATGAGACGAGAGATATCCATATCATGAATGAGCATTGTGGTTCAGCACTCTTTAACCACTATTTTGGACACAACTGAAATAAACTTACTCATTTTAGCCCTTGAATCTGCAACCATTGTTGGAGCATTTTTGGACAATTGAGTGAACTTTAGAGCATATTCCCTCACACTCATACTCCCTTGTTAGAGGTTGATGAACTCAAGCACCTTTGCTTCCCTCATCTCAAGGGGAAAGAACCTATCAGGAAAAGTGGCCTGAAACTTCTCCCAATCAAGAGGACCTGCATCTTTTGACCTCCCTTCTTTCCATTGATTACACTAAATTTAAGTCACACCTTTTAATTGATAAGCAGCCAACTCCACATTTTTCACCGGTGTAACTCTCATGATCATCAAAATCGTATAGACCTCATCAATAAACTCTTAAGGATCTTACTTAACTTTAGAACCATGAAACTCTGTAGGATTCATCCTTGTGAAGTCCCTCACTCTTGAACCTGTCGTATTCTCATTTGAGCTTGCGGGAACCACAACCTCCTGATTGTCTTGGGCCGTCACGGCTTGAGCCAACACTTAAAAAGCAGCCCTAAACTCCTCATTAGACACTTGTTCGGGCAAAATTGACCGAAACTTAAGGAGCTTCTTGTTTCACATTTTCCTACAAATTACTTTTAGCATAAGCTCTCGGAGTAGACTTATCCTAAAGAACGTAGGATAAGGATTAGCAGAATGACTTTATAGATTTAAATTCTATCGCATGACTCGAGTGTAATGAAAGAAGTGGAATTTTCTCATCATCGTGTAGCCTCTCATTCATAAATGTGGCGCACTTCACACTCATGAATAAGAATATACTAGACGTGGCTTATGAGACATCCTAGGACCATTCTAAATCGTGTGCTTTGATTACCAAGTTTGTCACGACCCACAAGTATCCCCTAGATGTAACATGGCGTATATAACCCCCGAAGGACTCCATACAAGCCACTTAGCTCTCATAACATAAGAAATAGAATAATAAGATTAAAACAATAGTTTAAGTCCAAAACATTTTATAAAATTAAAAGCGGAAGTCTAAACTCTTGTCTCATCATTGCCATCTAATACAATGGAATGAAATTGGGCCTAGCCTATACATCATGTCCAAAAGAGAAAATACATGAAAGAAAGTGATAACAATAAACTTCGTTCTCAAAGCATAAGGACTCACCAAAGCTGGGGAATCAATCAAATCACCCACTAGCCACAAAACTGAGCACCTTGAATATCAGATCCTACATTTCGGAAAATATAGGCAAGACTATGCCTTAGTACAAAACAATGTACCAAGTATGATCGACATGCATAAAAAATTTAAAACATGCTAAAAGGGACATTTCATTTCATAATATGTAATTGACCAAGCTAAAACATCATATGAAAGAGTTATAAAACATAAGTCATAAATCATGATTAAATGCAAGCTAACTTTTTTTTAAAAAGCCTTTGAACTCATATTGATACTCCTTGAGTAACCTTAATTCATTATTACTTATGGGGAATAGCCTCAACCGATTTTGAGACCATGTGAGCTATAATATGATCCCCAGTGTCTCCCACACCAAAAAGGGTTGTCCTACTTCCTAAGGTAAGGACCATAAACATCTAGCTTATAAAGTGGATCCACTAGCTAATCAACCTATTGGGGCACATAGTTAAGGGATACAAAGATTGCTACTAGAAACCAAACCTCTACTATGGAAGAGCTTCAATCTCAAGAGATTGCTTCTAAAAACCCGACCTCTACTACGGGAGATATTCCATCTCACTAAATATATACATTCGGTGCTAAGCATAAATCCCACATAATAGTTAATAAGTTTTGACTTATCTCATAACTCATAGAAGGTGCCGTTGGACAGCCAATCCAAACTAGTTCATTAGGATATCTCTTAATCTTTGATTCAATTAGGCGAGAAAGCCTTTAAACCTAAGAATCTTTTCTATGTGAGAAAACCTTTCACATCATGCTATTTATTTGTTTATGAAAATGTCATTTCACAACACAACATAATCATTGGTACTTTACTCTCAAAGCACCCTTAAAACATTTGCATAGATTTCATAAGAAAATGCATAAGTCCATAATTTACATCCTTGAGGTCAAAACCCACTTCCAATCATCAACTCTTAGAAAACATGGGTTAGATATGGATTTCATTATAAAATCATGTAAAACCAGTAATATATGCTCAATTTCATAAAATTATTCCTTCAAGAACAAAATCCCACATCATATAGTTCATTACTTGAAAACATGGGGATTACTGGGTTCATAGGGGAAATCATCATAAAATCATTTCACTTCATCAATCAATGCATAAGAGATCATAATTAAATCATTTAAATCAACATTGAAGAGAACCCATGGTAATTGAAGAAAACCCTAACTCAATTGGGGAATTCTACCATTTAAAATATCGGAATTTGGGAACTCCATGGATGAAAGGAATCCATGAATGAAAACTATCAGACCTTGACTCCAAATGCTAGCCTTTAATGGAAGAATTGGAACCTTAAGTTAAAACCCTAGAATGAATCCTCTTTTTCTTCATGTTTCTAGAGAGAGAATTATTTGGAGAGGATATTGGTTTTCTTTTGTGAATTTAGAAGAATGAACTAAATGGGGTGAATTTGGGGGTAAAAAAACTTATATAGGTGTCCTAAACATAGGCAAAATGACGTAGTATAGAAACTAATTAATTAGGAAAAGACCCAACTACCCCTAAGAATAACTGACAATTGACCACCAACGAACCCTGTCGACGGACAATGATCTAATCTACGGTCTGTCATGGTGAACCGTGGTTGGTCATCAACAACTGATTTTTTATGTGGTTATCAAACCACGGACCATGGTCTGACCTGCGGTTCGTAGGTTTGGCGTACTTCTTGGCATCAATTCAATTGGCAGGGTGGCCACCCCACGGACCGACCTACAGTGTGTCGTTCAACCCACAGGCCATGTTTCGCCTCTGTGGCTGGCACCTGTAACTTCCACAAAATATGATTCATTTCTCTTTTGTAGATACAGGACATTACAATATCTCCCCCTTGGGACCATTCTCCCTCAAATGAGATTAAAATTGTCTTTAAAAGAGTAGGAGAGGAACTATCAACCCAACCTAAAAATGCAATGCATACATTCGAGAAGGAACTATCAACTCCAAGCTAGGATGTTCTAAAAACATCATAAGAGGGGTGAAACTAACTCTAACAGCCCATACTGCATGCAATGCACAAATCAATGAGGAAACATCAACTCCAACTAAATATACTCAAAGCATCACACGGAAGTAGGAACTACATCTATTAACCCAATATGCATGAAATCTATATATTACTCATGTTCTGGGAGGATCTACATTTCTCAAGCGAAAAGCATGCTCAACACAATCGCATCGAGCGCATATGCAATTTAATCCCAAAAAGCATATCTAAAGTATGTTCATCAATTCATCTCATGAAGCCTATAGGCAACTGATGTATCTTAGATTTTGACTCATTTGGGGTTGTGTTTTAATTGTTTTAATTTCTTTAATTGCCTAAATTATCCTCTAAATTGATGTTAAATTGTTGATTTGCAGAAATAAGGGTTAAGAAAAAAGGGAAGGACATTACCGAACTAAAAGGGGCGAAAAAGATGAAAAGGGCTAAAGATAACAAAAGCTAAAAATCACCAAAGAAACTCAAGATTCGCCGAGTGGCCTATTTGCTCCTTGAAAATTATAGGATGACACCCTTTGTGTGAGAAAAATTTGGCGAGGTCTGGTACATATCGGCAACGCGTTGATTGGATTGGTGAAACATATCCAAACCGCCAAATATTACAGAACTATCAACAAAAGAGCAAGCAAAACGGTGATCCAAAAGATCAAAAGGCGCATCACCGAACCAATCTCCGACCCTAACCTAGATCGCCTAAAGTTACAGTAAAATGTGGTAAGAGAACGAGCTAAAAGGTGATGAATAGAAGCGATTAGTGAGCTGCTGACCTGTTTGCACATGACTTATCTCGTTGATTGACTCCAAAGGCTAAACTCCGAAAGAGTATAAATTGATTTTTAAAAAGAGTTATGGGTTTCCTAACATTGTGGAACATACATCTTTTAACTAAAACATTGTTTTCACTTAGTTTTAGAGTTTTTATTAGGGCTTTCAAGTAGAGATTTTATTTGGGTATTGAAATTGAAGCATTGTAAAGACTTGAAGATTAAAACCCAGCCATGGACAGCGTATAGGTATTGATTTCATATAATTTATGATGAGTGGCTAAAACATCCACTCTTGGGGGTGTGATTATGTGATGAATTGTGTAGATTAGCTAATGGATGTTAGTAATTATTTATTTTGTTGTTGTTCTGAAGTTGATCGAATTTATAGTTGAGGTTCAATTGATGAATTGTAGTGTAAGTTACAATTCTAAGATAGTATTCTATACTTTCTTGAGAAAGATGTGTACAATTAAGCTTATAAATTGGCATTTGTAGGATTTAAGTAGTTATGGTTCAACTTGAGAGAGTGAGTCTTAACTCTATCCTACCTATCTAGCCCGAGAGAGTAGATAATTTGAGGTCTTTGGATGTTTATAATTCTATGATTGTCTAGGTTTGAGAGAACTCATTTGAAATGTAATAGTTCTTCGAGAGAAAGCTATTGTAGTTATAGTCTTGCCTACCCACTAAGTTTCAGCGGATTTCAATAATTTGTTATCACCCGCCTAGTGGACTTGACAATTAATCAATCACATCCCCAATAATCCCTCTCTATTTGATTTCCCCTTTTACTATTTCAAAGTCGTTATAATTGGTAATTGATATATTGTAAAACCCCCATCTAACATTCATTACCAAACCATTAACTTACTGTACTTGGTTTCAACAATGTCTACTTCTATAACCAATTTGGATGCAAGCTTTACTTCTTAATTGAATTCTAATTAGTAACACTTTATGTGGGATCAACCCCAACTCATTGTTGGGTTTATACTGGATTACGATCACCTATACCTAGTATTGGATGAGGTGTAGATGAGAATTATCATAAATGGTGCCGCTACCGGGGAGTGGTGTTTATAATTATCTTATTGAAGTTTGTTTATGATCTCATTATGTTGTAGCCGAACCAACTTACTTTTGTTTGTTATTTGCTGCTCTTGATCAGATAGCAAAATGAGTGCTAGCGAGAGTAAGATCAGCTAACTTGGATACCATGAGGCTCAGCTGGATAACAAGGGTGCTTTACGGATACCTCCGGGTGTGGAGACTGAAGGTTTTCACGTGACTAGCACAATGTCGCAGATGATGCAGATAAAGGGTCTGTTTGGTGGTTTGGCTCATAAGGATCCCCATGACCACATTGAGAACTTTGGACTCGTGTAGCCTATTTGCTTTGGAGAACATTACACAAGAGTCAATTCGAATTTGATTGTTTCCCATTTTTCTAACAGTTGAGGCAACGAACTGTTTGGCCGAGTTGCCTAGAGAATCAATCTCTTCTTGGGAGGAGTTCACTAAGACATTTATTGCACATTTCCTTCATCCCTCGAAGATGCTTAAGTTGAGGGATCTCATTTAAAATTTTAAGCGTATAGATGGAACCCCTTCATGAAACATAGCTAAGGTTTCAAAAATTGCTGCTCAAGTGTCGAACTCACGGGATCCCTAGTGACCTGTTGCTGCAATATTTCTATAGAAGCCTCGATTCGGTCAATAAAGGGGTGGCTGACCAACTTGTTCGAGGGGGGATCATGCAACAACCATTCACTATAGCATCTTCTTTACTTGATAAAATGACCCGAATAAATCATGCTTGGTATACCGAAGAAGATCGAGTATCTCTTTGACCTTTGGGATGACCAAAGAGTAAGTAGAAAAGAACAAAGAGCGAGATGAGAACATAGCAAAAATGATGTCTTAGATTTTATTGCTAAATGAAAAAGTCCTGAAGAGTGTGTATAAAAAGGATATGGTTAAAAGGGCATCGAGTCTAGAGGAGGGTTCTTACCTGGTGTCTTTGGAGACGGGTGAGAATCAACATTGGAACACAATTTGTAAGAATGAAAGGAGGAGCTAATCGTGTTGGGACTGACAATGATGCATGTTTTGTACACATGGGTGATATCCCAAGATGTAGTGATAGTGCTAGTAGTTTTCAGGTTAATGAGTTGTTGTCCCGCATCTTGAATAAAGTTGATTTCAAGACCCAGGCGTACCCCTTAGATGTAAGATGGCATATAGAACCCCGAAGGACTCCATATAATCCACTTAGCATATCATAACATAAAGTACTAGAATAATAAATAGTAAAACAACATTTAAGTCTAAAAGAGTTATTATAGAAAACGGAAGTCTAACTCATGTATCAACATATCTATCTATTACAATAGAATGAGAGTGAGACGAGCCCATATATCGTGTTCAAAAAATAAATACGAAAGTGAAACTACAATAAGAAAAGTCCGTCCTCGAACAATGAGGACTCACCAAGCTCGAAAAGAATCAAAGGCCAAGCTCTAGCCACTAGAATGGAAACCCTGCCTATCCGACCCTTCATTTGGGAAAAATGTATGCAAGAGTATGTGTTAGTACAAAAATGCACTATGTGTGATAAGTATGCATTGAAACATTTAAAACATGCTAAGAAGGACATTTCATTTCATGACATGCAATTTGAGCAATAAAACATGATATAAGAGGGCTAGAAAACATAAGTCCAACCACCATGGACAATTCAAGCTAAATCATCTTTAAGCCTTTGAGCACATATATGATACTTCTTTAAGTAACCTTAGTTCATTAATCATATTGTTGTGGGAAAATTAGCCTTAACAAACATAGACATCATGTGAGCTAAAACATGATCACCCAGTGTCACCCACACCGAAAAGGGTTGTTCTACTTGCCTAAGGTAGAACCATGAACATCTTACGTAAATGGATCCACTAGCTAATCAACCTATGGGGGCACATAGTTATGGGATAAAGAGATTTCTACTAGAAACCCAGCCTCTATTAACGGGAGAGCTTCCATCTCAGGAGACTTCTTTTAGAAACCCAGCCTCTACTAACGGGAGAACTTCCATCTCAATGTAAATATCCACTCAGTGCTAAGAATAATTCCCATGGAATAGCATTTTCTTACTTAATCTCATTATCCATGGAAAGACATGTCATCTTGTCAATCAAAGCTAGTTCATTATGATAGCTCTTATTTATTGATTTAATTAGGTAAGACTTGCCTTTTAACCTAAGAACCCTTTTTATGTGAGAAAACCTTTCACATCATGGTTGTAAGTGTTTATGAGAATATTCTTTAAACAACACACAACAACAACATCATTGGCATTTTACTTTCAAAGCACCCTTAAAACATTTACATAGTTTTCATAAGATCATGCATACACTCATACTTTGCCCTTTCAAGGTTCAAAGCTACTTTCAATCACCAAATCTAGAATTCAAGCTTTAGATAGGGATTTCATCATAAATTCATGTAATTCCATTACTTCATGCTTTAGATCATAAAACTCCTCTTTCATAATCAAAAACCCAACCTATGAGATGAAAATTTTGAAAACATGGGGGTTTACATGGGTTCGTAGGGGAAACATCATAAAAGCATTGCAAATCATCAATTCATGCATATTTAGAAATAATTAAACCATTAAAATCCATAATCAAAAGAACCCGTGGTGATTAAAGAAAACCCTAGCTAATTGGGGAATTTACCATTTGAAATAGAGGAATTTGGGGACTCCATGGGTGGAAGGAACCCTTTGATGAAAGCTACCATACCTTGACTCTAATTACTAGCCTTCAATGGATAATTTGGATCCTTAGCTTTAAACTCTAGCTGCATCTTCTTCTTCTTCTTCAAGTTCTAGAGAGAGAATATTTGAGAGGAGGTTTTGGTTTTGTTTTGGGATTTTGTAAGAATAAATTAAATGGGGTGAATTTGGAGGTAAAAATACTTATATAGGGGTTCTAAATATGGGTAAAACGACAGTGTAGGAACTAATTAATTAGGAATAGACCCAACTACCCCTAAGTTAAAATGACAGTTTCCACCGTCCAAGCGATCGGTGGACCGTGGATGGACCCACAGCCCGTCCTGCTGAACTAAGGTTGGTGGTCAGAGACTTTGGCCTTGAACTATGGCCACTATACCACAGAGTGTGGACCAACCTAAGGTTTGTAGGTCCATGTGGTCCATGCTTTGGACAATTTCTGAGTGACCAATGACGGATCCAGTCGACGGGCAGTGCTCGTACCAATGAACCGTCGATCAGGATCAGAGAGATGAATTTTGGGGCTCCATCCGTGGTCTACTCCATCGGCTGTGGGTGAGCTACGTGGTTTGGCTCCACCAGCACCTAGAAAGTTGTTATATGTCCCTTTTTGAATACAGGGCATTACAATATCTCCCCCTTGGGATCATTCATCCTCGAATGAGATTTAAACTGGTTCTAAGAGAGTAGAAGAGGAACTAAAAATCCAACCTACAATGCAATGCATACAACTAAGGAGGAACTATCGAGTCCAAGCAAGGACATTCCGAAAATATCTCATAGCGGTGAAATTAATTCTAACAACCCATCAGGCATGCAATCTCATCAAAATGCACAACAAAATCAATGAGAAAAATTAACTCTAAGCTAAACACACTCAATGCATCACAAGGAAGTAGGAACTACATCTAACAACCCAATATGAATGAAAGTTCAAAATTTCTCATCTTTAAGGAGGAACTACCTTCTCGAAGCTAAAAACATGGTCAACACATTATCATGGAGCCTTTATGCAATTCATTCTCAAAATGCATATCTAATCCATGTGCAACAATCATCTCATGATGTCTTTATGCAACTCATACTCAATGCACAACAACATGAGGAAAGTAAATCATATAAGTCATTTCTTTCAAAAATTAAACTATTTCATGAAAACGTATAATCATAAGGAAATCATGGGAATACATAAATTACACATGACCCCCAACACATAAAACTAACCAGGAGGAAGTCATTAGCTCAAGCTAGGGTAGGAGTAGATGGAAAGAGATGAGGGTATTGGGACATCATATCGGCCTGTTCACCCTCAACTAAATGATTCCTCCATAACACATTTACGAAAGAAACCTCCTTATTCCTTAACTTCTTAACTTGCCGGTCCAAAATCTCAACCAGAACTTCCTCATAAGAAATACTTTAATCAACTCCCAATCCTTCTAGGGGAATTATGGATGTCGGATTTCCAACACACTTCTTAAGCATTGAGACATGGAAAACTAGATGCACAGATGCAAATTCATTTAGCAAATCTAAATCATAGGCAACCTTACCAATTTGCCTCAAAATTTAATATGGGCCTACATACCTGGGACTTTGCTTCCCTTTCTTACCAAACCTCATTCCCCCTTTCATAGGTGAGATATTCAAGTAAACCTAATCATGAACATCAAACTCAAGATCCCTTCTTTTAACATCAACATAAGACTTTGTCGACTTTGAGCCGTTTTCAACCTTTCTCTAATAAGCCGAACTTTATCAATAACTTCAAAAACTAGCTCGGGACCTATCAAAGAAACTTCATCCACCTCAAACCAACCTATAGGAGATCTACACCTCCTACCATAAATATCCTCAAAAGGAGAGATACCAATACTTGAGTGATAGCTATTATTATAGGCAAATTCCATCAATGGAAAATGGTTATCCCAATTACCCTTAAAGTCAATCACAGAAGCCCTTAACATATCTTACAAAGTTTGGATAGTATGGTCCTCTTGCCCATCGGTTTGGGGATAAAAAGTCATGTTAAGTTTAACCTTGGTACCAAGACCCTTTTGGAATGACTTCCAAAATTAAGAAGTGAATTAGGTAGCACGATCGGAAATAATGGAGAAGGGTACTCCATGTAACCTTACCATCTTTTTCAAATACAACATAGCGTATTCTTCCGCCGAATAGGAAACCTTGACATAAATTAAATGAGCGGATTTAGTCATCTGATCCACTATTGCCCAAATCAAGTCATGTTGTTGCCGAGTACGTGGCAACCCTACTATAAAGTCCATATTCACATCTTTCCATTTCCAAGTAGGAATACCAATGTATTGGGATAAACCTCCCGGTCTTTGATGCTCAACCTTAACTTGTTGATAATTAGGACACTTAGCCACAAATTCCACAATATTCTTCTTCATCCCATTCCACCAATGTATCTCCCGCAAATCATGGTACATTTTGATGGCTCCCTAGTGAATAGAATACCGAGAACTATGGGCTTCTTCCAAGATATGTTCCCTTCAGTTAACTGACCTTGGTTTCTAAGTACCCCATCTCCCCCTTGGGAGAAAGACTCAATGGACTTTTTGAGTACTTCTTGTTTCAATTCCACTAAAATTGGATCAAGACTTTTCCTAGCCTTCACATCTATCACAAAAGACGATTCGGACCCATTATGAACCATAACAAAACCCTTGATGGAATACACTAGTTGAACACCTAAGCAGGCAAACCTATAAAAAATATCGAACCAAACCTTTGTTTTCATCCTCAATATGAGCAACGCTACTCATTGATAGTCGACTAAGAGCATCCGCTACCACATTTGCTTTATCGGGGTGATAAAGGACACTTATATCATAATCTTTCAAAAATTCTAGCCACCTCGATTGGCGAAGATTCAACCCCTTTTCACTAAACACATATTGCAAAATCTTATGATCGGTGAAAACATCAACATGAACCCCATACAAATAATGCCTCCATAATTTTAAGGCAAACACAACCACCGCTAAAGCAAGGTCATGGGTGGGATAATTCTTTTCATGGATCTGAAGATTTTTGAAGCACAAGCAATAACTTTACCATTTTGCATAAACAGACATCCCAACCCAACTCTAGAGGCATCACAGTACACCATAAAACCATCCGTACCTTTCGGTAAAGTCAACACTGGAGCGGAAGTATGTCTATCATTCAACTCTTTGAAACTTTTCTCAGAAGCTTCCGACCACACAAACTTAGCCTTCTTTTGAGTCAAAGATGTCAAAGGAGAGGCAATGGAGGAAAACCCCACAACAAACCTACTATAGTAACCGGCCAAACCCAAAAAGCTTCTAATATTAGAAGGAGATAGAGGTCTAGGCCAACACTTGACCGCGTCCATCTTGATATGATCTACCTCGATACCCTTACTTAACACTATATGCCCAAGAAAAACTACGGACCTCAACAAAAATTCACACTTGCTAAACTTTGAAAAAACTTGTTGGTCTTTAAGAACATGCAACACGATACTCAAATGATCATTATGCTCCTTCTCACTCCTTGAATAGATCAAAATGTCATCAATAAATACAATCACAAACATATCAATGTATTTTCTACATACATTATTCATCATGTCCATAAAAGCCGCCGGAGCATTGGTCAACCTAAACGACATCACCAAAAATTCAAAATGACCATATCGAGTTTTGAAAGCCGTCTTTGGAATATCACTATCCTTCAACCTCAATTAGTGAAAACCCGAACGAAGATTGATCTTAGAGAAATAACTTCCTCCTTGAAGATGATCAAACAACGTCTATTCTTGGGAGAGGATATTTATTCTTAATGGTCACCTTGTTCAACTCTCAATAATCAATGCACATACGAAGGGAACCATCTTTCTTCCTAACAAACAATACCGTAGCACCCATATGGAGAGATACTTGGTCGGATGAAGCCCTTATCTAACAAATCCTTTAACTGATCTTTCTACTCCTAAAGTTCCACCGCAGCAATTCTATAGAGAGGAATAGAGATAGGTTGCATATATGGGAAAAGGTTAATACCGAAGTCTATTTCCCGCTCGAAAGGAATACCGGGTAAATAAATAGGGAAAACTTCCAGAAACTCATTAACTACAGGGACGGACTTAAGAGTAGGTGTTTCAGAATATGCATCCCTCACCCTTACTAGATTATAAATGCAACATTTTAAGATCATCTTCCTAGCTTTTAGACAAGAGACAAACTTCCCCTTGAGCATAGAATTTCCCCCCTTCAACTCAAGGATAGGCTCATTTGGAAACTGAAATCTGACCACTCTAGTTCTATAGTCTATGGAAGCATAGCAAGAATCCAACCAATCCATCCCAAGAATGACATCAAAGTCTAATATGTCAAGTTCTACCAAGTCTACAAGAGTAACTCTATGGGGTAAGGAAACAGTACACTTTTTATAAATGCTTTTATCCACCACAGAATCACAATAGGAGTAGAGACCAAAAAATGTTCTAACAATACATCGGGGAGCACAACAAACTTTATGGCCACATACGGTGTCATAAAGGACAAGATAGCACCGGGATCAAGTAAAGCGTATACATCAAGATGAATGACTTTTTACATACCGGTCACTACATCCGAAGAAAAGATAGCACCGGGATCAAGTAAAGCGTATACATCAAGATGAATGACTTTTTACATACCGGTCACTACATCCGAAGAACTCTTTTGGTCTCCATGGGTTTGGAGACCATAGAAGCGGTTTTGCTTTGGAGCATTGGAATTTGAACTGCTAGGAGTAGCTTGCTTGCCCTCTCTCCCTCTAGTCGCAAACATGGGGCAATATCTCATATTGTGTCCACTCTTTCCACAACTAAAGTATCCATTGGTGTTCCCTAGGCACTTACAATCATGTTTCATCCCACATTTGGCACAAGTAGACCTAGCCAAAGAAGAGCCACCTCCAGTACCTCTTTGAGGTTTAGGGTTAGACACCCTATATTTGTTGAACTTAGGTGGAGCATTAGATGATCCTTGACTGGAAAACCCTTGAGGAAACTTAGGACAATCATGTCCATCATATCTAGCATGAGAGATATTAACATCACCGGTCTTAGCCCTTTTTACATCTCTAGAATTCTCTTTGAATTTCTCCTTTTTGATTTGTTGTGCATTCACAATGAGACGAGATATTTCCATGTCACCAATGATCATGGTGGTACGACACTCTTTAACCACCATTTCGAACACACCCAATACAAGCTTACTCATTCTAGCTCTTGAATCTGCATCCATTATTGGAGCATATTTGGACAATTGAGTGAACTTTAGAGCATATTCCATCACACTCATGATCCCTTGATGAAGGTTAATGAACTCTAGAACCTTGGTTTCCCTCATCTCAAGGGGAAAGAATCTATCAAAAAATGCGGATTTGAACATTTCCCACTCAATAGGACCCGCTCCCACCAGTGTAGCCTCCTTCTATTGATTGTACCAAACTTGAGCAACACATTTCAATTGGTAGGCGACCAATTCTGCCTTCTCTCCCGAAGTCACTCCCATGATAGCAAGTACCTTATAGACCTCATCGATAATCTCTTGAGGATCCTACTCAACTTTAGGGCCATGAAATTCCACAGGGTTCATCCTCACGAAATCCCTCACTCTTGAAGTTGGTGTATCCATACTTGGGCTCACGAGGACTACCACCTCTCTATTGGTTTGAGCCATCATGGCTTGGTCCAACACTTGAAAAGCCGATCTAAACTTCACATTTGTAACATTTTTAGCCAAATGGTCTATTAGAGCCTGAGGATCTTGAGGAGGAGCTCCTTGTTCCACATTCTACCTCACATTCCTTCTAGTGTAAGCTCTTCGAGTAGACATATCCTGAAGAGCATAATGTAAGGATTAGAAGAATGATTCTATAGAGTTAAATTCTATGGCACGACTTAAGAGAAATTGAAGAAGTGGAGTTTCCTAATCATCTTGTAGCCTCTCATTCATAAGTATGGTGCCCTTCACACTCATTAAAAAGACTCTACTAGATTTGGCTTATGAGACATCATTCTAAACCTTGTGCTTTGATACCAAGTTTATCACGACCCAGGGGTACCCCTTAGATGTAATATGGCATATAGAACCCCGGTGGACAACATATAAGCCACTTAGCATATCATAACATAAATTGCTAGAATAAAAAGAGTGAAACAACATTTAAGTCCAAAAGAGTTATTATAGAAAACAGAAGTCTAACCCATGTCTCAATATTGCCAACTACTACAATAGAATGAGAGTGGGCCTAGCCCATACATCATTTTCAAAAAGGAAATACGAAAGTGAAACTACAATAAGGAAAGACCTTCCTCAAACCATGAGGACTCACCAAGCTCAGAAACAATCAAAGTCCAAGCTCTAGCCACTACAATGTAAACGCTACATGTAGGACCCTACATTTGGGAAAAATGTAGGCAAGAGTATGCGTTAGTACAAAAATGAACTAAGTATGATAACTATGTATAAAAACTTTCAAACCATGCTAAGAAAAACATTTTATTTCACGACATTAAATTTGAGCAATTAAACATGATATAAGAGGGTTAGAAAACATAAATCAAACCATCATGGTAAAATCAAGCTAAATCATCTTTAAGCATTTTAGTACGTGTAAGATAATTCTTTAAGTAACCTTAGTTCATTAATCATCTTGTTGCAGGAAAATTAGCCTTAACGGACATAGATACCATGTGAGTTAAAACATGATCACCCAGTGTCTCCCACCCCAGAAAGGGTTGTTCTACTTGCCTAAGGTAGAACCATGAATATCTTGCATAAGTGGATCCACTAGCTAATCAACCAATGGGGGCACCTGGTAATGGGATAAAGTGATTGCTACTAGAAACCCGGCCTCTACTAAAGGGAGAGCTTCCATCTCATGAGACTTCTTCTAGAAACCCGACCTTTACTAATGGGAGAGCTTCACCAAATCTTCACTTGCCTGCTTCGACTATGATCCTAGCCATGAGGATGGAAGTCAATATCGTCGGACACTACATTTGATAAGAATGTAGACAAGCTAGTACAAAAATGTACTAAATATGATGGCTAGCATAAATCATCAACATAAGCATAACATAGGCACTAGTCAACATAAGACATATACCATAAGCATAAGAGATAATCAACATAAGGCATAGGCTATAAGCATAAGAGACAATAAAATAAATCATAAGCATATTCAATGCACATAAGTCATCATCTCATAAGAGGAACACTTCTCAAGTAACCTCAACATATTCTTACTCAAGACTTGGGTCATCACCTCTAGTCATACATATCAAGGAAGGAAACTCGAGCAACAATCCAAGCTAAGCTAAATCATATAACCTATATCATAAAGAAACATACTTACAATACTTCCTTGAAGTAACCTTGTTTCATCATAAACATGGTACTTTGATTAGGGACTTATCCCTCTTCAGTCATTCTTACTAATTATGGAAGAGTAACTCTCTACTAGTCCAAAACACATCAATATTCATGAATGGTTACGATTTACCAATTAAAGGCTATCAAGGAAAAACTCCTTACGATGCTAGACCAAGCTATCATCGAAAACACACTCTCATGCAAGTCCAAGCTACTTAAGGAAGGGTACTATTGCTCAATCCAAGCTATCATGAATTGGTGTGGCCTCACCTAGTCAAGCTATCATGGAAGCATTCTATCATGCTAGTCCAAGCAACGTTGGAAGGGTACGATTTCTCAATCCAAGGCTATCCATGAGTTCTACTATCTCAAGCTACCATGCATGGTCTTATCTTACCAAGTCAAGCTATTCAAGAAGGGATATCACATCACTACTTCAAACTAACATAGTTCTTACATTAAGCTTTTAAACACTATGACATACTTCTTTGAGCATGTCTTAGTTCATTATGAAGGCTTATTAGATCATGCGTGAGCACACATCACCATCCATGATCACTTTTACTTTAGATCATTTTAGGTGAGCAAGTCTTTCAACCTAGAATCATTCTATGTGAGAAAACCTTTCCCATTATGTTCATTAATCATTGAAGGATGCCCTTGGCCTACCGATTCAAGGTACATCATTATTTTACTCTTTAGACCGTGCATAAGCAGCTATTATCATCCATGATCTATTTATGTGTTCATGAGAATATCCTTTCAAGCATTACAACATCAATATTATAATAATTAACACATTACTCTCAAACAGTTCTTCAAAAATTTACATAGATTCTATAAGACATGCATAATCTCATACACTCATAATATAAGTCATGTGGGTAAACCTTCCACAACAATATGATATACAAATCAACATACATAAGCCTTTACGCTAAAAGCCCTAGTCATCATAATTCATCAATTAAGCTTCATTCTCAATGTCCTACTAGTTATAACTTATTATATTAGCTTTACACAAAAAGCCCTAAAAATTACCTTTCATCATTCATGCCTAAGTCTTAAGTTAATCCTAAACTCAAGCCGTACAATTCATAATTCATCATACATACTTGATCTTTGTCAATTCATGCCTATAAGATTTTCTCTTAAGCAATTCATAACTATATGCTTCTATCTCAAGCAATCTATACTGTAATTCATCAATACTAGAAGATCACATAGAAGCCCTCAATTTCCCTTTTCATGGCATAAAACCCAAATATATCAAATTCACTCTAGAATCATAGGTTAAGCATTAATACATGTATAATAACACTAAAATCATGCAATTCCATCATCAATAAACATAAACAATCATAATCCACTCTATTGGATCATAACCCATGACATTCGAAGAAACCCTACTTTGTGGGGAATTCTTCTTCTGAATTGGGGAAAACATGGGGGCTTCATGGATGAAAGGAATCCATGAATGAAATAACCATCATACCTTGATTAAAAAGCCTACCAATATTGAAACAATGGAGGCTTGACTTGACCTAGATTGAATCCCTTTTCTTCTGCTTCAACTTTCTAGAAATAAAATATTTGAGAGGATGAACTCTAGGATTCTTTTGGGGTTTAGAAATAATGACTTGAATGACTTAGTTTAGGTGTCTAAATTACTTATGTAGGTGGTCTAGGCTTAGGGAAAACGACACCACTTAAGTCTAATTCAATTCGGAAAGGACCATTAACTCCTCAACTAAATTGCCTCACTGCCCATCCAGAAGACCCCACCGATGGACTATGGATAGACCTATGGTCCGTTCTGGTCGGGCTTGGTTTGGGTTTAGAGAATGTGAAATTTGAGCCATGGCCTATGGAGCCCAATAGCAGTTCGTGGACCTATCCATGGGGCGGGGGTTTTCGCCGTGGTCACTCCCTTAGGCAAATTTATAGTTTGCTCATCCACAAGGCCCACCTATGGGGCATGGGTCTAACCACAGGCTGTGGTTGGCTCCCCGTGGGTGACACCTGGAGTTCTAAAAGTTTCTATGCCTCCCTCCTTCGTATACAGGGTCTTACCATATCTACCCCTTGGGAACATTCGTTCTCGAATGGCATTCTAGGAACTTCTTAAAGGAGATGACTAAAGACTAGCAACCCAACATGCATACAACACATCTAAATACACATAACCAAAGAGGAATCATCAAATCTAAGCTAAACATGTGCAATGCATCACATGGAAGGTAGGAACCACATATAACAACCCAAAATGCATGCAATTCTAACATTTCTCATGTTCAAGGAGGAACTACCATCTCAAAGCTAAGAGCATGCTCAACACAATCGCATGTAGCCTATATGCAATCTATGCTCATAATATACATCCAAGGAGTAATCTTTTAACTCGAAGCTGAGACATGTTCATCAATTCATCTCATGAAGTTTATAGGCAACTCATACTAAATGCACTACAACATGAGGAAAATCAATCATACAAACTCATTTTCTTTCAAAAACACAAGCTTTTAATGAACATGCACAACATAAGGAAATCATGAAAACATCTAGAAAACACATGACTTCACATAAAGAATAAACCATGATAAACTCGTCATCTCAAGCTAAAGGCGGAATATAAGGAAAAAGGATGAGGATATCGGGACATCTTATTGGCACTCGGCCTTCCAAGTAGCACCCTCAACTAAAACCCTCACTTAAAGATCATGCCTTAACATTTATATGGGAACAACTTCCTTGCTCTTCTATTTCTTAACTTGCCGATCTAAGATCTCAACCGATACTTCTTATTAAGAGAGATTCTCATTGACTCCAAACTCTTCTAAGGGATCTATGAATGTCGGATCTCATACACCCTCCTATATCATAGTGAAATGGAAAACCAAATGCATTTATGCCAACTCATTAGGCAATTCTAGCCCATAAGCACCCTTACCAACACATCTCAAGTTCTCATATGGGCCTACAAAATGGGGACTAAACTTCCCAAACTCATTACACCTTCAAATAGTGAGTAATTCAAGTAAACAAAAATCATAAACATCAATGACAGTCAACAACCTTGCTATCTAAGCACACCATCTGCCTCTAGGGAGTAAGCCTATACGGGTTTTCCAAGCACAACTTCTTTCAATTCTAAGGTCTATTAAAGTTATCACTAAACTTTGACATCCATCACACAAGATGATTTTAAACCATGGTTAAATACACTACGAACCTTTAGAGGAGTCTACTTACCTGCCACATCTAGGCATTACTCAAACACACTATTCATCAAATCTATCAATATACCCCATAACTCATCATGACTAAGTCAGGTTCTACAATCAATAAAACATAACAATAATGCATCCCATTCATATTAAAGACAATATCAAACTCTATCATATCAATTCTATCAAATCACAAAAGACACCGGAATCTAAATAAGCATAAAAACACATACCAGTAATCACATCCGGAGGACACTCTTGTTCACCTCTAGCTTTGAGATCATAGAACCTATTCTTCTTTGGAGCATTCCCATCCAAACCACTAGGATCAACTTTCTTACCCTCTCTTCCCTTAGCCTTCATTTTTGGGCAATTTCTCATCTTGTAGCCACTTTCACCACAGCTAAAGCAACCCTCTCTACTGGCCAAATACTTACCCTCATGTCTCTTTCCACATCTAGCACATATAGGCCATAGAGACTCACTACTGATTCCTTGCGGTTTAGGGTTAGACACCCGATCTTCACTATACTTAGGAGCATATGAAGAGTCTTGCATGCAAAACCTTTGTCGATATTTAGGGCGACCATGTCCATCGGACCTTAATGAGAGAAATCACCATCATCATTTCTAGACCTCTTTTACTCCCTAGATCTCCCTTTTAGTTTCTCCTTATTAATTTGTTGAGCATGAGTCATAATACGAGCAATATCTATGTCACCAATGAGCATGGCGGTACGACATTCTTTCACTACTAAATCGGACACTCTGGACACAAACTTACTCATCCTCGACCTAGAGTCGTCCACTAAAGATGGAGCATACTTAAGACAATTGAGTAAATCTCAACACATATTCCTTTCTCATATTACATTTCCTAAGGTTAATGAACTCAAGCACCAAAGCCTCTCCCATTTCTAGAGGGAAGAGCCTATCTAGAAAAGCACTTCTGAACCTTTCCAATTCTATGGAACTCATTCCTGCTGGTCTAGCCTCTTTCCATTGATTAAACCAAACTTGAGCAACCCCTTTGAGTTGGTAAGAAGCCAATTCCACCTTCTCTGCTGAAGTAACTCCCATAATATCTACCACCTTATAGATCTCATCTATAAACTCTTGAGGATCTTCCTCCTTTTTTGACCCATAAAACTCAGGAGGGTTCATCCTCATAAAATCCTTTACTATTGAAGCTGTCGTACCCATATTTGGGTTCACGGGAGCTACCACCTCTCTATTGGCTTGGGCCATCACGGTTTGAGACATCACTTTAAAAGCTCTGCATTAGTCACATTCCCACCTATAGGGTCAATCAAATCTTGTGGAGGAGCTTGGGGAGGAAGTACTTTATCCTCATTGTCTTCCTAATTCCTTCTAGTATTAGCCCTTGTAGCATATCCTAAAAACCATTGGGCAGGGATTAGGAGAAAGACCTAATAAAGTTAAATTTTATGGCACGACTTAGAGAATGAAGATGTTAAGTTTCCTAAACATCTAATTACCTCTCATTTATAAATGTGGGGTGTTTCACACTTATGAACAAGACTTTGCTAGACGTCATTTTGAGACATCCTAGAAACATTCTAAACCTTATGCTCTGATCACCAAGTTTGTCATGATCCAGGGGTACCCTCTAGATGTAACAAGGCATACAAGACTCTGAAAAGTCTCATACAAGCCCCTTAGCATATCATAAAATAAGATATTAGAAAAGTACGCAAATTTAAAACATTTTTCCAATATAATCAAGGTCTCATAAAATGAAGTTGAAGTCTTTAACATTGTCTCAAACCATCTAATACTTGAAAAGAGTTAGGGACGCAGCCCAAAGAAAAGTTCAAAACAAAAAAGGAAAACATAAAGGAAAGGTGATCAAGTCCTCGATGCTATGAGGCTCACCAATTCTTCACTTGTTTTCTTCTACTATGATTCTAGCCAGGAGGATGGAAGTCAATATCCCCGGACACTACATTTGATAAGAATATAGGCAAGAATATGCGTTAGTACGAAAATGTACTAAATATGATGGCTAGCATAAATCATCAACATAAGAAAAACACATGTATTAGTCAACATAAGACATTTACCATAATCATAAGAGGTAATCAACATAAGGCATAGGCTATAAGCATAAAAGACAATAACATAAATCATAAGCATATTCAATGCACATAAGTCATCATCGCATAAGAGGAACACTTCTCAAGTAACCTCAACATATTCTTACTCAAGACTTGGATCATCACCTCTAGTCATACATATCAAGGAAGGCAACTCAAGAAACAATACTAGCTAAGCTAACATCATATAACCAATCTAATAAAGAAACATACTTGCAATACTTCCTTGAAGTAACCTTGTTTGATCATAAACATCTTACTTTTATTAGGGACTTATCCCTCTTTAGTCATTCTTACTAATCATGAAAGAGTATCTCTCTACTAGTCTACAAAACATAATTACTCATGAATGGTTTTGATTTACTAATTCAAGGCTATCATGGAAAAGAATCTTACTATGCTAGACCAAGCTATTATGGAAACCACACTCTCATGCAAGTCCAAGCTACTCAAGGAAAGGTAATATTGTTCAATCAAAGCTATCATGAAGTGGTGTGGCCTCACCAAGTCAGGCTATCATGCAAGCATTCTATCATGCTAGGCCAAGCTACAATGGAAGGGTACGATTTCTCAATCTAAGGCTATCCATGAGTTCTACTATCTCAATCTACCATGCATGGTCTTATCTGACCAAGTCCATCTATTTATGAAGGGATATCACATCACTACTTCAAACTAACATAGTTCTTACATGAAGCCTTTTAACACTATGAGATACATCTTTAAACATGTCTTAGTTCATTATGAAGGTTTATTAGATCATGTGTGATAACTCATCACCATTCATGATCACTTTTACTCTTAGATTCATTTTAGGTGAGCAAGTCTTTCAACCTACAATCACTTTATGTGAGAATATCTTTAATATTAAGTTCATTACTCATAAAAGGGTATCCTTAGACTACCGATTAAAGGCACATCATTATTTTACTCTTTAGACTATGTGTGAGCAATTATCACCATCCATGATCTATTTATGTGTTCATGAGAATGTCCTTAAGTTTGAAGCTTGTCCAAGTAAAAGTGACTCAATGAAGTGTGATTTTTTGCCTGATATGCAGCATGTTCCCTATCTTTTATGTTATGAATTTTTCATTTGTTAATCACTTGTTCATGGGGTGAGCTACTCTTATTGTGTCTGTGTTTTATCCCCTTGGGATCTTTTATATATGTGTGTGTGTGCGCGCGCGTGTGTGTTTATTGAAATCTCCTTGTACTTTGGCTTCCAATGGTCTAATGTTAGACCTATTTACCCCATGTCATGTAGTGAATTTGGTGACATTTTATCTCAGATTACTTGGGTTACTTTATTTTAATTAAGTCATGTCTAGCTTGTTTCTTTTCTTCTTTGCCTCAAATGTTAATCCTTACAATCATTTTTGTTGCATGTGATGCCATCCGAGTCCATTTTGGACACTTTCCCTCTCCCTTTGCATTTCGGATGGGCCATAAAGGCCCCAAATCCCCATTTTCCTTCGAGTGAGCCCCCATGGCAAGTTGCAAAATTGATGTACATGTTGAAGATAATGGCTGGAAATTGAATTTACAGGCTCCGAAAAGCTGAAAACAAGCTGAGATGTAGCATGTATACACCAATATACATGTTGTATACACTGTATATAGAAGAAAATACTATATACAGGTTCAAAATGTGGAAATATAAGGTGAAACATGTAGAAAAACCAGGTTTAAATTGGAGTACAGGCTTGGGAGTCCAAAAACAAGACAAATACATGGTGTATACATCATTCATACATTCGGTGTATATGTTGTCACTTGGGAAGTAAAATGGGCCAAAAGCCCAAATTTCTTTAAGTAACTGCCCCAAATGGGTAAAAACAGTAGGTTGAAGGAGAGTTCAAATGGGCCAAAACTAGGGACGAATTTAAGTTAAAAAAAATGGGTCACCTGAACCCGCGGTCATCTGGCAAAATTCGATATATCTACTTGTATAATTCATAAAATATAACAAATAGCAACTGAAGGAACCCATGATCATAATTGGCTAGCTGTCTCACTGGTTTGGGTGGTTGTTTTCCACTAGGAGGTTGATGGATCGATTCCCCATTGCAACATTCATTTTTTAAAAAATTTAAAAGCACTGCATCGGCCTTTTTTAAATAAAAAATGAAGCATGGCTTTTTACTTCTTATTTTTACAAAAAAAATAATCTAAAAGTAGGTTCCATGGCAAGCATTTTATTTCACAAAAAAACACAAAGTAGCTCTCAAACTTTCTAGCTGAAAAACCTATTTTTTTCCTTACTTTTCGTTCTTTCAATTGAAATCATCATTCTTAGTAAGCAAACTAGCAAAATCAACTATAATATTTTAGATCTTATCTTACGTGCAATGATCAGCAGTGGCTCAAAAGCACAAGTGGTCTGAGAAAAAATCAAACTGAGGCCTTAAACTTTTGAGAAAAATTAATATTCTTTTTATAAAGTCTACTTTTTAAATTTCTTGAGATGCAAAATTGTATATTTTTTAATAATCAGATTATTTTAATAATTATTTTTCAATCAATAATTCATATAACCAATGCATTTAATCTTTCTTGCGACATAGTACTCTAGGTATATCAAATTTCTTCTAATAACTTTTTCTCTTAATATAATATTTTTTTTTACAAATCGTATTTAATATTTTTCTTATGAAAAAGTTGTATCTGTTATTGCTAAAATAATTGAGGTCCTTCAAATTTGGAAGTCTAAAGTAATTGCCTTTTTCTTAAAGGGGCAAAGCCGTCCATGACAATGGTGCACCCGTCTTCTTGAAATCCTAGATTCGCCTCTGGCCAAAACCCATGATTTTGACATTTTTTAGATTTTAGGGCAGGTGAGCCAAAGCCCAATTTAATTGGATTTGGGCAAAAGACCTAAGTTCAAATATTTCTTCTTTCCCCCTATTATTACTTATTTGTATTGATTAACTAACTTTTTTTGATCTTTGGTTTATTTAATTAAATCTCCAAAGATAGTCATTTCTTATTTTATGTTCAAATTGAATTATTTTTTATCATTTATTTTTACTTATTAATTGTTTGTGAATATAAGAGTTATTTTCCTTAAAATCCCTTTAGTTTATTTCCTTTCAAAAAATGAAAAAAATGAGTTGTCTTTACTTAATTAGTATTTTAAAATTAGTCAAGTCGTTGGTCAACGCGCGTTAACGGGTACTTCAAATGCCTAATCCCTTCTCGAAGTGTAAATTGAACCTGAACCCCTTTTTTATTTCAATTGATTTTAGTCTGTTTAAATCTTTTGAAAATTACAAGTTTTCTTAATTTCTTTCAAAAAAATTAAGTGGCGACTCTTGAAAATTTATTTTCTTACAAAGTTGAATTGATTTTTCGAAAAACTAAAGTCTTTTATTTCTTTTTCAATAAAAAAATGACTTTCTTTCTCCTAGATTAAGCTTGAATATGTAAAAATACTTGTTGTTCATACTTAATTAGGGGCGGGTACCTAGTTGTTCTTATTTCCTTTATTAGATTCCATGTTTTAGGTTTGATTGGCTCTACTTCGGGTGTATACCATTCTAGTCGGGGATTATGCCTTTACTTCTATCTTGTGAATTGACTTGTATGTTGTTAGTTGTTATATTGGAGCTTGTGTGGCCTTAGTAAAGTATTAGGCTAGTGTTACCAAAGACTTGTGAGTCTTGCAACCTTTAGGCCTTGTTTCTTCTTCAGCGTCATTTTGGACAGATTAGCTCCCTGTAGACTAGAGTAGAAGACTTGAGTCTGATAGAATGAGCCTTAGCTTAGGCATTGGTTCTTTTTGTTGAGCTTCTAGTCACTCCCACTATTTCTACGTCTTTATTGTGATACCAGAGGTTTTCATGCTTCGCAGGGTGATTTGAGATTGGAGTGTCGTAGGCGTGGCCTTTTTGTCGATTTCTTAAGTAGTGACATCGTTCTACGGTGGTATTGATCATTGGTGATATGCGGTACTTTGAGGTTCTCATTAGTGCCCCCGAGTTACTCGTGCTAACTACGATGGTGCCCTTGGAGTTTACTAACTGGCTGGTGATATGCCGTGAAATCTTGGTAGATTTGACGGTCAAAACTAAGGATTAATGCTAGAACTCGAGTGTATTTATGTGGATATGATGTGTTTGGTAATGTTTGAACAGGTAAAACACTTGGACACAAAAAAATATAAAGAAAAATAAGAAAATGATTCTGAAATAAGCACCACGGAGCCCCAGACTGGTCGTGGTCATGATGACGAGCCGTCTGGAGGCTCGTGGAGTAGAAGTAGTGAAGGAAGGTCAAAATGGATAAGTAAGGACCATGGAGACCCAGACGGGTTGTGGTCCTCCTGACGGTCCGTCCTGAAGCTTGTGAGAAGGGTCCAATATAAAGGCCTTAAGGAGCTAAGTTTGGGTATGGCTAAGTAAGGACTACGGAGACCCAGACGGGTCGTGGTCCTCCTGACGGACCGTCCTACAACTTGTGATAAGGATCCAGTGTGAAGGTCTTGAAGAGTTAAGTTTGGGTCGAAGACCACGGGACCATTGATGGACCATGGTGGAATCAACAAACCGTATGGTTGCCCGTGAAAGACACCAGGAAGAGGAGTCTCGCACTGTCTGCCATAGCAGGCTTCACGGGCCGTTGTGCTGTCTGGGTAGTGTCCTGACAATTCAATCCTACTTCGAGTAGGACCCTTTTTGGACAGACTATTTGAATTACTTAGGTTTATTTTTTGAAATATCTTGTCATCGTGTGGACGATAGATTACTTTCCATAGTTTTATTTTGGATTTTGTTGATTAACTTCGGATCAAGACTTGAAGCTTTTGATTTCTTGTTTGAATATCAAGCTTTCGTTGAATTTGCAATCTTTAAAAGTGATTTATTTTAATGTATTCACCATCTATTATTGTCTATTTTTTTTTTAAATCATGAGTGGCTAAACACCACAGCTAGGGTTGTGGGAACCATGACGATAATCTAAGTGTGGATTCATAGAACAAATAGAGTGTGATTGTTAGTTGCAAAACCTAATTAATTGCTTTCATTATTTGTTCTTTCTAATGAGTGCACACATTAGAACTTTCCTATATCTACCACTTGTTCGAGAGAAAAGTGGTAGTTAGGAAAAAGCAGAATTAATTATTGATTTGGAGTAAAATTCAAGTTCGAGAAGAGAATATTATACCAAACATGCTAGGCAAAAACTTGACAACACTCTAAGACTGAGAGGAATAGATCAAAAGTTATCTAATAAGACTGAGAAGTGTTAGATAAACCTAACTCGCTGGTAATTTGCCACGAAACAATCGAATAAGAACTTGTTAACGATTCAACACTAACTGATAAAGTCATGGGGAACACAATCCTGATTTTATTCACAAACTATTACAACCTTGAAGTTAAGATCCTATTCTTAGTGTTAACTTGAACGTCATAACTAAACCCCATTTCATATTTCGTAATTGTTTTCTATAGGAAATAACAACAACAATTGAATAAAAGTGTTACTAGAATTTATTTTTGTAAGTAAATTCTCTGTGAGATGGACCTCAACTCCAGTTGAGTTCTATAAATTGACATCGATCGTTTATACTTCTTAAGTGAAGTGTAAGTTTGGACGTATCAGCTGGGCGATGGTCTTATTGGTGCCCCCGGGTTACTCTTGCTAGTTGGGTTGGTGCTCCTGGGAGTTTACTAGTTGGTTGAGTGATGGTCTTACTTATACCCCATGTACTCTCTATTTCTAGGTTAAGGACCCTGGGAGTTACTGTCTGGCAGGGCGGCCCCCGAGTGTACCTTCTAGTCTTATGGGTGTCCAATTAGGTTTAGTTTTGCTATGCTTAGATTTAATTTGGTTACTCTCGTGTACTTTCCTTTAAATTCCACTTTGACCTCTATTTGTGTCTAGATTTTGTCTTTTTCATATTATATTTACCTTTCTTGCTTAGTTGGCCTATGATGTCTACTGAGTACCGTTGTTTTGGTACTCATGCTACACTCTACATCTGTTTCGTGATGTATGTCCTAGTACCAGGTATCAATGATGATCATCATTTCAGTTGCAGTTTTTGGATCAGAGGCAGGGGTGAGCATTTGGCATCCTTGATTTGCCTGTCTCCTTCGATATATTGTATAGCTAGTCATTTGCTTTTTGAGAAAACCTTTGTTTGGTTCACTTTTAAGACTTGTACTCTTTTAATAACACGTCTCTATACTCGTGACTTCCAAGTTCTGGGAATTATCTTTATGTATATAGTTTTGGTTTGCTTCTGCTTCCGTCTTGCTTTGTTGTTCGAAGTTTTGTTCTGTTTATTTCTATTCTTGTACTCATTACCTATCATTCTGGATTACGAGTTGGTTTACCTACTGGTGGGTTATAGTAGGTGTCATCATGACTCAAGAAATCGGATTGTGACATAACATCATTTCTTCTTTTATGCACAACAAATTGAGATTTGCAACTCATGTTTTTGTTCCCAGAAGTGCGGAGTCAGTAATGTCTAGCAAGGTTTACCATCAACAGATATAGCTACAATTCTAAGTGGTCATTTGGTGAGTTATAATATTGAGAAGTTGACTTTTCTTACACCGATTAACACTAACAAACAACTACAAGTTGGTGGTAGTAATCATTTTTCCCCAAATAGATTTGTAAACCTATAAGTTAGGGACATCTTAGAAGAAGGTAAGGAATAGGATATGCTGGATCATTATTTTACAAATGTAGTTAGAAATGGAGTTTACTTAGGAAACACTGCAGTAGAAAAAAAATAGAAGAAAGAATAGTTGGATGATAAGGTGCATAAGGAGTTTTTCTAAAGTACTTATCGATGTGATTGAAAAAGCAATATCATATGATAGTATCAACAATTTCAAAAGATTCAATAAATTCTAGAAGAAGCGATCAACTATCAAGATTTGACATATTTGACAAAAGAAAGAGGAAAATACTTTAGTTCATCCATTAATGTTACGACCTGGAAAATGAATAGGTGAAACTAGAGCCTAACGAGTGTGTTGTTGAGTTTGTTGTGGGATGTTATGATATAAATGAGCTCCCAAGCTTAGTTTGAGGAGTTTAGTGGTTAAACGTTAAGGTACGACCCCCCAAGGACCAACCAAGAGTCCTTGAGGAGGACCCTAAAGTCTAACCCCCAAAGCTGCCAAAATACCAAAAGTTGTCAAAAAAGTTGTGACCCATGGATGGGACCTACACCCCATAGGTCCATCCACGCCCTGTGGAACCCATCCGTAGGTCAAGGGCCAAGATGACATGCTCCAGACCCAAACCACGAAGTGCCAGTATGGCTCGTGGACCCACCCACGGTCCGTGGGTGGGGTTTCGTGAGTCACCACTATAATGCTGTCCAATTTGGCCAAGTAGAGGGGCAACTTAGTAAATTCCTTTTAAGGTTAGTTAAGTTAGGGGTGGTTATTATTGATTAATTAAAGTATTTTAATTCTATATAAAGTATTAAAACACCTTTTTGAACTCATTATTCCAAAACACAAAATTAGAAACCTCCTTTCCTCAAAATAATTCTCTCTCTAGAAACCACCATTGGAGAAGGAGTCAAGCTTTGAAGCTCAAGATTTCACCTTTCTCAACCAATTTTTGTGGAGTTTCATCAATAGAGGTATGGTAGTCTTCATCCTTGATTAAGTTTCATTCAAGGAGCCCTCTCAAAAGATGATTTCAAGTTTTCAAAATCCCCCCAAATGCTAGGGTTTTCAATCTAAGCATGGGTTCAATTTCAAAATGTTTTCAAAGGTTTATATGTGATGAATTATGAATGAATTGTTGAATGAATGATGAATTATGATGAATTTTCTCCTATGAACCTATGTTACCCCCAAAATACTAAATTAAGAATTTTGATTTGGGTTGATTGATCATAAAAGTATGTTGAATTATTTATGTCCATATTGAATTAGTTATTGAATCATGTTAATTCCCTTATCTAATGTAGTATTCTAGATGTTTTGGGTTGAGATTGGTTCATAACCTTGGAGGGCAATTTCATGAAGGATTTATGTATGATTATGATGTGAAGTATATGTGTGTGGTCTCAATGAAAGTGTTATGATCATGTTTAGAATGCAATTATGTTATGATTGGAAGGTTATTCTCAATTATGCGCTTATGAATGATGATGATATATGTGAAAGGTTATTCTCACATACACACACTCATGAATGAAGAATGAATGAAATTTCTAAGATTATGTTAATGATGATGTGTTGATTGAAAGGTTATTCTCAATTGTACACTAATGAATGATAATGACATGTTGTGAAAGGACTTTCTCACAATATGGGGATTCTTAGTTGAAAGACTATTTCATCTTTGAATCTATGAGCTATCTAATGAATGAATGTTGGGTTTGAGATAGATACTCATCCATGAGTTGAGGCGGGGTATCTAGTAACAATCTCTTATCCCATAATAGTGAACTAAAGTAATGAATGTTAAGTACTACGTAGGGAATAATGCTAAGCACCGAGAGGATATGGATTGAGATGGATACTCATCCATGAGTTGAGGCGGGGTATCTAGTAACAATCTCTTGAGATGGATGCTCATCTGTGAGTTGAGTCGAAGTATCTAGAAGAAATCTCCCTATCCCATAACTATGTGCCCACATAGGTTTATAGCTAGTGGATCCACCTAAGCTAAATGTTAACGCTCCTACCTTAGGCAAGTAGGAATCCCTTATTCGGTGTGGGTAACATCAAGATTCCATGATTTTCTCACATGGTCTATGTCGATTAAAGCTTACCCCCACAAAGAATGTTAATGAACTATGGCCTCTCAAGAATGCACTACTTAGTGTGGGTGGTAGTATGGGATGCCATCCATGCATTGCACAAGTAGTCTTTTAGAGTAGTCAAGGTGTGTTCCTTTATGTTATAGTGTTAAATGAAATGAATGAGCTATGATGATGCTAATGAGAATGTTGATATAAGGTCTAATGCATTGAATGTGTTTATAATGATGCTAGTAAGAATGTTGACTTAAATGTTTAAGGTAATGATGTATGCTTTACTTGGGTCGTATTATGAGTTACTTTCCTTTCCATGACTTATGAAATGTTTATGTTCCTTATGTATGAGTATTGTCTAAAGGTAAAAGGGAAGAATGGTAAGTTCATCTAAGGTGGCCTCAAAGCGATACTTAGTAGGAATAGTAGTATGGGATGCTATTCTTACATTGCACAAGTATAGCTTAGGGTTACTTAAGGTGAAGACTCTAATGTGATGAAATGGCTTATATGTTGATTATGTGGGTATGTTATGCCTCTTATACTTATGTTAATGATATTTCTCAAAAATTAGCATATGCACGGTTTTCAACCAAAATGTATTTTTTAAGTATGGTTTTTGTATGGCTATCATACTTAGTACATTAAATGTGCTAACCCATATTTCTTCTATTTTTTTACAAAGTGAGGGGTTTGGAGATTTGATGTTCTATTCTTGGAAGATAGGTTTCTAAGGTGCAAGGAGTTGAAGATTTGGTGAGTCCTCATAGTTCCAAGGAAGAACCCACCATGTTCCTGTATGTATTTTATTTTTATGTTTAGAGCTTTTGTATGGGCTGCGTCCCTAAGTTTAAGTCTTATGGTCCTAGATGGTTTGAGATAACGTATAGAAAGACTTCCGCTTGCTTTTTATGAAAATGACTTCGATTGTATGGTTTTAAAGAGTTTTAAATTCCACACTGTTTCATATGTATTATGTTATGAATGCTATGAGGCTTGTATGAGGCTCTTCGGAGTCTTGTACGCCATGTTACGTCTAGGGTGTAGGCTTGGGTCGTAACAATTAATTTGTAAAAGGAAGCTCGATTTTCTTCTTAGATTTTATAGTTTTGCATAACTTAATTATGAAAACACATTTGTAATACATAACTAGTTTTTGGACACGTGTGTCCCATATTATTTTTTACAGATCCATTAGAATAATTATGGTAAATTTGAAACTTTGGTCAAAAGTTAGCAAACTTCCAATAAAGTCACAAATAGACTTGAGACAATCAAAAAGTTCATAAAAAATTAAATTGAAGAAGCATGATAGAAAGATAACTGAAAAAAATACCACATACACATTTTTCTAAAGGCTTTAATCATAATAATATAAATGAAAAAATAAATACATAAACTTAACACAATAATAATATAATTGCTCCACTACTTCAACTATAGAATAAAAAAGATAACCTTGAGTTGGGGTTTCATGAAACAAAAAGGATGAACTTATATAGATAAAAATGAAGGATATGTCTTAAAGTTTTAAATTAATATACGAAGGTTATGAATTTGAAAATATGAGACCAGTTATAGATATTAAGAGAAACAACTAAATAGGTAATTAGATATGAGTTATGAATATAAATATTTAAGTATACTAAATTAAAATCTTATAAAACATCTAATTAATTATAGTAATAATCATATCACATTATACTAAATAGTTGAATTGGGAGAATGCTTATATGCTATACAAATAGAATGTTTACTTATGTAAATTAAAAAGTTCAGAAAATTGTTTCATTTACCTATAGTTATTTCAAGTGTAACTTTGTTTATTTATTTCTCATAGTTATTTCACTTTTTTTAATGTTGATTTCTTCCAACTTCCACATTAAGAGTAAATGTTGCACAATTGTTTAATATTTCTTAGTAAAAGAGGAGAAAAAATAGAGCAAATAATATATAAAAACTGTAGTTGTGTGGGTTTAATAAAATAAATCTCGCTTCTTTATTATTTCTCTATGTTAAGTAAATTGAAGGAAAGAACTAAAAAATAACTAAAGAAAAATAATATAAAAATTAAATTTTTAGGTATGGTGGCAGGCACATGATTTTGTCAATGCTATTTTTTTTTTTTTTTTTTTGGTAAACATAAACGTTCTTAAATGAATTAGATAAAAAGTTTTTTAAAAAAAAACAATTTATAACAACTTGCTATGAAATAATTTCTATCAATTTTCTATGAAATCTTTTTGTCTTTCAAAGTTTGACTTTACACCTTCTTATTTTTAGTATTTAGTATCATATAATATAGTTATTACTTAGTATTGAATTAATTAGATATTTAATAATATTTTAATTTAGTGTGAGGGTAAAATGGTAGTTCAACTTTGCATCTTGAAGCTTTCACTTTTAGTATAATATGATGATGATTAGTATCATATAATATAATTATTACTTAGTATTTAATTAATTAAATATTTAATAATATTTTAATTTAGTGTGAGGGTAAGATGGTAATTCAACTTTGCATCTTGGAGCTTCTCACTTTTAGTATAACTAGTTTTTGGAAACGTGTATTGCACGTTTGTCTCTTGTAATTACTACAAGATTTCTATGTACTTAAAAAAATTGAATTTTATTAATACGGTAAGATTATTATAGCATCACAATAAATTATATAGCTTCAAATGTACATTATGTTCATCCCACAAATATTCGAAAATAGATGAAATAGAGTAGACTAAAAATAATAAAATAGCTAATGAATTCTAAATCTTTTAAATAAAAAAAATAATAAGAAAAATGTAAAAGATTGGAGGAACTTCCTCAATAACTAACAAAAACATAAATAGATTTACCTCTTTTTTGTTGCATATGTGGTGAGCAATTACATCCATCAACTGTAACACCCTAGATTCAAGAAAGAGCCAATAGCAGATTTTCTGAATTTTGCAGGTGTAACACCCCTTAATGCTAATAAGAATTTGTATATTGATTTACCTTCGCTAAACTACGTTAATATGGTTTACTCTTATTTTGGGAACTTTAAGTGTTGTGAAAAGTTCTAGCTTGCTTAACATAAAGTGTATCGTAATTTATGGGGTTGTATTGGGGTATTTACGTAATAATCTAATTAGAATGATGTATACTTTTAAAAGGAGGGGAAAGATATATAGATATAGGTTTATATGTACACTATTTGGGCAGCACACAACACTATTATGGGCAGCCCCTTCATTTGGACAAGTGTCCAAGTGTCCAAGTGATAAACATCACTTGTTGACTATATAGTTCACTCCTCTTTGAGTAATTTCGTGGACTTGAAGATTTAAAACCCTTAGAAACCTAGCTTATCTTCTGTTCTTCAAAAATCACAAGAAAAAAACCTTGGTCTCTTGGCTGGAATCAAAGAGACAAACTGCCTTGTTGGTAAGTGGCTGAAATCTGTTTCTGAGCTGGTAGTGTTTGGTAAATTGTGTATATCTTATGATATAGAACTCTGTTTTAGGTGAATAAAGATGTTTTGGAAAGCTGATTCATGTACCTACAACTTTTATGTTTATGTGAAAGTCTAATTTAGCTGTTATGGATGTGAAAAATTGGACGCAACACAGGACAGGTTCTGTCCATATTTCTCTGTTGTTGTAGCTGAGTAGGTTGTGTTACGTTTAGAATATCTCAGTATCTATAACTCCGTTTTGGGTGCATAAATATGATTTGGAAAGCTGATTCATATATATACAACTCTTATGTTTATGTGAAAGTCTAATTTAGCTGTTATAGATGTGAAAAATGGGACACAACACAGGACAAGTGTTGTCCATATTTCGGATTCAGAAATCCGGTAGGAACCACTGTTAGTGTATCGATGATATCTTGTTGTAAAAATTGTATTTTCAGTGATTCTTGTTGCGTTGCAATATTAAGAGATATATATATAACTTACATGAAGGTTACAAAGTCTAGTTTTGCCGTTTTCCTGTTCAAAAATAAGTTACAATATGGGGTACTAAACTGGCCAGAATCACTGTTTTGGGAACAGAGTTGTATCTGTGTGGGCTGAGCTTACTTGTGATGATAAATCTTGTTTATTTCGACATTATTGAGATGTTAGGAATTTAAGAAGTTGTTTAATTGTATTTTTAAGTTTATATATACTTGTGAACAAGTTGAGGACCTTGATACGTTGGTTGGTCTCCGGTTTGCTTGCGAAGTTTGTTGGACTGTTGCTACGCTAAAGTATTGAGGTTTGTGCATAAACTTGTGCTTGCACTCTTGTAACGACTGGTATATATGAAATTTGATCTTTATACCTCAGCTACCTCTTGTCACTTTGCATTGTCGTGTTGGTATGATGCTTGTGTAACTCGCCACTTGTACGGATTGTTTGATCACTTGGCACTCTTGTTGGGACCATGTCCTTCTTATGGCTGTGGCTTTGTCACTATTGGCAGGCCTCTTGATTCGGATCATGCCATCTTGACTCTGGATTTATAGTTCGTCTTAGGAATGGAAGTTATCCATTTTAAGTACGAACTAGAAAACCATTTTTAATATAGTTCTTAGTTCTCTTGATACAGGGCTTCGGTCCTTCTTGATACAGGGCTTCGGTCCTTCTTGATACAGGGCTTCGGTTCCTCTTGATACAGGGCAGTGACCCTTCTTGATACTTGCTTGTGCCGGGTGTGACGACATGAAGTATATATGGGGTGAGCCTTGCTATTGAAATTATTGGAAAATGGTGCTATGAGCTTCTTGACATTTGTATCTTTGAATGTAGAACTTGATACTTGTTATCTATTGTTACTTGATTTATTTATTATGTTTCAAGAATGATGCTCATTGACTTGGAAAATGTAGCTTGGTGAATTTTGAGGATTCCGACCCTATAGTTTTTACACCACTAAGCTATATGCTTAGCGATAGTTGTTTCTATCGTAGGGGCTGATCGAGGGGAGGCATGAAGATGGCCATGGGAGATGGAAATTTTGAGAACTTTTAAGAAGATCACATTTGCATATAGGCATATATATATTTTGTATAAATTTTGGTACTTATACACGATCTATGTGATGTATATTTGCATTCGATTTTGAATCCTAACCGTATCATGTCCATGGGTTGTAATTTAACTATGGCTATATGTTTGGTTTATTTAGGGTGTGTACGCCCAAGCTTGTAATATATTGCATGTCCTACTTGTTTGGAATGATCATATGACGCATGAACCCAATTATTTTGGGTACTTAGAAGTTGATGATAAATTTTTAGGATCATTATTTACTTGTATGGGAACATTATATGCCTAAAAAAAATATATATATATTTAGTGATTTATTTGCGTATGGTAATTGGAAAGGGTCGCTATAGTAGGTGCCACCGACGGAGGCCAAACCATGGCCCGCGGTTTGGACCACGGACCGTAGGTATGGTCCGTGGTTGGCCACCCAAAACTCCCAGAAAAAATCACGACCCACGGCAGGACCTATGGACCGTAGCTAGGACCACGGTCCGTGGTCTAGGGTCTGTAGATCGTGACCCCCAACACCAAGTCTCAGACGCCAAACGACGCCCTGTCAGGACGGCCCGTCGGTCAGTCGACGGTCCGTCGGTCAGGGTCCGTCAATGGCCTCGTCAACTGTTAAGTCACAATCGTTTTTGTCTTTCCCCTATGCTTTGGACATTTAAACTATGTTGTTTTACTCAATTTAAGCCTAGTAATTTAGTCAGAACCTACCTAAAACTTTTATTCACCAAAAATCATCAAAACTTAGAGCAAAAAGAGAAGAAAGAGGCGTTAGTTTCCCCAAGAACTGTCAGAAAGTTTCTTCAAGTTCCATCCTCGAAATCAAAGAAATTCTCCGTAGATTTTGTCACCAGGTATGTGGGATTTCACTAGTGGATTCCTTTCATCCACTAGGTCCGTAGAATTCAGTCAGTTTCTTGATTCTCCATATCTTGTTTAGGCCTAGTGTTCTAAAACCTTGGAGAATTGTTATAATTTCAGTTGCTATAGTATCCTTAATCTAAGTAACATGTTTTCTTGGAAACGTTGTTTAAATCCTTGTATGAAATTAAAAACCCTAGTTTGTGTAGATTCTCCTAGTTCATGAATTGCACTTGCTAGGTAAGTTAAACAGATAATCATGCTTCAGTTTTCTAATGTCACATTATCAATTTATAAATATTGCATTCTCAAATTGTATGTCAGTATTTTGAGCTATTCAGTATATCAATTACATTTGTATCATATACATATTCAGTTGGGAGTATACTTAGCACCGAGTTGGACTAGGGTTTAACGTACCCTCATAGTCCCAGAACTATGTGCCCCCGTAGGAGTATAAGTCCCCTCTGTTGGGCATTAGATTTAGTAATCACATCAGTTATGACCTTATACCCCTAGTAAGGTATATTGGGTCCTCTCAATAGGGTATATACATCGGACTCCACGTTTAGCTCACGTGTTTTTTATTGATTAATAGTAGCTTCCACAGTTAGACTCTTAGTGCATTTGACCAGGTTTTCAGTACATAATTCAGTATTCAGTTTAGCATGTCATGTTCATGATTAGCACTTGGTCATTGCATTCAGTTTAGCTTTTCAGTTATGTTTCACTACTTACATTCTTACTCAGTTATGTCATTGCTCAGTAATGCTTGGTTCAGCTTTTGTATATAGATTTTTTCAGCTTAGTATCTATATCCTGCAAGCTCAGTACATTCCAAGTACTGATGCATACTCTACGTTACATCCTTTCATGATGTAGGTTTAAATGCTCAGCATTCAGACCGCATTTAAATCGATTATCGGTCAGCATTCAACAACTTCAGTGGTGAGTCCTCATATTCCGAGGACAAAAGACATACTTTCATTTTAGTCTTTACATTTCAGTTTTAGTTTTGTTAGAGTTAGTTGGGGGGCATGTCCCAGCAACTCAACTCAGTTAGAGGCTTTTCAGATATAGTAGCATAATCAACTTGAATTGTTGAGTTTATCTTTTAGTTGTTATCAAACTTTCAGTATGGTTTATACATTCTGACTAGTTGGGTTTCCCCCATTTTCCAGTTATCTATTGATTTAGCTTCGCATAGTTCATGTTTATTTAGTTATCTTTCAGTGTGCTTATGATATGCCAAACATAGGGTTTGCTTGGGGTCATTTGTGATTTTAGGTCCCGTGTTACGTCAAGGGGGTAGCCTCGGGGTATGACAAACTTGGTATCAGAGCATTAGGTTTAAGTGTCCTAGGATGTCTGAAAGCTGCACTAAGTAGAGTCTCTTTCATTGATGTGAAGTGCACCACATCTATGAGGGGAGGCTGCTAAGTGTTTTAAGAAAAACTTCACTTTCTTTGTTATTCTTATCGTGCGTGAGTATGATATCCTTTCTAATTCATCGTTATGCATTTTAGATCATTCCTCCTCGTAGAGCTAACGCACGGAATGCTAATGCACGCAATGCTAACGTAGTTCCTCTAGTCCCGAATCATGAGGTTACGATGTAGAATTTCGGAGTGCAATTCAGCTCTTGGCTTAGAGTGTGACCAATCAGAACAATCAGCAAGACACAGTTCCTACTAACACTAATGGTGGATCAACTGCAACTAGGGTTTGAGATTTTGTTCATATGAATCCACCTGAGTTTGTAGGGTCGAAGGTTGGTGAAGACACACATAACTTCATTGATGAGGTTAAGAAAATTCTTGGAGTAATGCAAGTGACGGGAACTAAGAGTGTTGAGTTGGCATCCTACCAACTTAAGAATGTGGCTCATATCTTGTTCACTCAGTGGAAAGAAAACAGGGGTGCAGATGAATCTCCTGTGACTTGAAATTGTTTTACTAGAGCTTTCCTAGGCAGGTTCTTCCCAAGAGAGTTGAGAGAAGCTAAGGCATAAAAGTTTATGAACTTGAAGCAGGGTTCTATGTCGGTCCAATAGTACGAACTAAAGTTCACCTAGCTCTCCAGGTATGCTCCACACATAGTTGTCGATCCAAGGTCACAAATGAGTAAGTTCTTATTTGGGGTATATATCCAATCTGGTGAAGACCGAGTGTAGAAATGCTATGCTTCTAGGGGATATGGATATCTCCAAACTAGTAACTCATGCTCAGCAGGTTGAGAAAGATAAGCTTAAGGAATTGGCTAAGGATAATAAAAAGTCCAGAACAGTAAACTATGAAATACTCACAATAAAAGTCAGACAGTGTTAATCGCTCACAGTCTCAGTAGAGGTCTACAACCCCAGCACCTTCATCAGCTAGTGCTCCATCCCCCAGGTTTCGATAGGATCAGAAAGGTAGGACATCAGGATCTAAGTCTCGAGGGAGTGCTTCAGGTAACAGGACTTACCCAACTTGTCCAAAGTGTGGTAAGAACTATCCGGGCGAGTGTCTTGCAGGCAAGGAAGGGTGTTTTGGGTGTGGTCAATCTAGCCATAGGTTGAAGGATTGCCCTTTTGCCAGGCAGGGGCAAGGAGGTAACAACAATAAGGCTCAGTCTACATCTTCAACGCCCAACTCAGCAGGGTACTTCATCTGGTACTAGTACAGGTGGCAGTCAGCACCAGAACAGGTTGTATGCTCTCCAGGCTCACGAGGATTAGGAAGATTCTCCTGATGTGGTCACTGGTACATTACGAGTCTTTCATTTAGATGTTTATGCATTTTTAGATCCAGGGGATACATTGTCTTTTGTAACTCCCTATATAGCAGTAAATTTCGGTGTCAGTCCAGAAACTCTCTCAGAATCCTTCTCAGTCTCTACTCTAGTTGGTGACCCAGTTGTAGCTAGATGGGTATATAGAAATTGCCCTGTCACAGTCACTCAGAAAGTCACCTCAGTAAATCTTGTAGAGTTAGAAATGGTAGATTTTAATGTCATTCTAGGCATGGATTGGTTACATTCCTGTTATGCCTCAGTCGATTATTGAACTAGGATCGTTCGGTTTCAGTTTTCAAGCGAGCTAATCTTAGAATGGAACGGTAGTATCTCAGTGCCTATGGGTAGATTCATTTCTTACCTTAAGGTTAGAAAGATGATTTCCAAAGGGTATATCTATCATCTTGTTTGGGTTAAGGATTCAAATTCCAAAACCCCAACTCTTGAGTCAGTCCCAGTAGTAAATAAGTTTCCAGAAGTGTTTCCAGAAGATCTTCCCAAGGGAAATCAACTTCGGAAAGATCTCATCCGAGATACCTAGCCTATTTCGATTCCTCCTTATAGAATGGCTCCAGTCGAGCTTAAGGATCTGAAAGAGGAGTTGAAAGATCTTCTAGATAAGGGCTTCATCAAACCCAGTATCTTTCCATAGGGTGCTCTAATTTTGTTCGTAAAAAAGAAAGATGGTTCTCTCAGAATTTGCATTGACTATCGCCAATTGAACAGAGTCACAATCAAGAATAAGTATCCCATCCCTAGGATTGATGACTTGTTCGACCAACTTCAGGGTGCTAGTTTCTTTTCTGAGATAGACCTCAGATCTGTCTATCATCAGCTCAGAGTCAGAGAGAGTGACATTCCGAAGACAGCCTTCAAGATTCGGTACGATCACTATGAATTTGTAGTTATGTCTTTTGGACTAACAAGTGTTCCTGTAACTTTCAAGGACTTAATGAACAGGGTGTTCAAATAGTATTTGGACTTGTTCGCCATATTCTTCATTAATGATATCCTCATTTATTCTCAGAATGAGGAGGAGCATGTGACTCATCTGAGAGTTGTTCAGCAAACTCTCAAAGATCGTCAGTTATTCGTTAAGTTTAGAAAATGTGAATTATGTTTGTTGCTTAGTATCTATATCCTGCATGCTCAGTACATTCAAAGGACATTTTTGTTCTTTAATGTTAAAGGATATTTCATTTTTTAAAGGATATAATTTACTGATTTTTTGTTGTTGCAAAACACCCATCTACCAAACTCCATTTTAGAATGAAAACAAATTAAATATTCCGTGAATTAGTTCTATCTAGAAATATAATTGATTAATACCATATAATTATTATTTATATTTTATTAAGTAATCTTTTAATAATATTTAAATTTAGTGAAGGGGTAAAATCGTAATTCAACTTTGAAGTTAAGATCATCCCACTTATAATAATATATGATATGATATGATAATATGATGATTCTCTCTAGTTCTTGTTTCCTTCGTGGTTGTTAAATAGTATAAATTTGTTACCTCAATAGAATTGATTAGATAATACCTAGCCGGCCTTCATAACTAAGGCTTATCCTTAGTAAAGACTTTTTTATTTCTATTATTAATAAAAGTCCGCTAGACACACTATTTAGTGTATTAATTCACCAAAACATCATGTGTTAGTGATATATATAACTTAATTTCATAAATTTAAGTTGGAATACATCACAAACCCTTAAATTTATTAGTAAATTTCATTTGAATATTCAAACTAGCTATGACATATTTCAGTTGATCATCTCAACATATGATAATGAATTTCTACTAGATACTTCCAGATCAAATTTCAGACTTTTTTTTTTTTTTATGTATTCTCAAATATACATTACGTAGATAAGTTAATTTACACTAAAATAACTCTGTCCTTTGTTCATGTACCTATTAATTGTCAAGGGACGATGCATATGCTCAGTCATGCAAAATTGTATTTTTTCTTAAAAAGAAACACACTCTAGAAATTATATCTCTTTCTATATATCACGGCTTCGTTTTGTTATATTTCTACTTGTTATCTTGAGATGTACATTTTGTACGCATTGAAGGTATGCTTTTCAAAAGCCATTTTTCTTCTTCTCTTGTTGTCTTCCTACTAGCTAGATATATTGTTTTTAAAATGAGAAGAAAAGTAGACAAAGCTTATTTGATGAATATAACTTCTATATTCCGACCATAAAAACACACTAGATAATATATATGATAACTATAAATAATTGTTCATAAAAAAAATATATGATGGGTAACTTGAATAAGTAATGCCTATATATTTACATGCTACAATAAGATTAATTGTTCAAAAGTTGTTTAGAATTAAATATTTATTCAATTATCTTTCATTACACCAACATGTGGTTACAACTTACAACACCTGACCCCTTCCACTGATCTTGTTCGAAAGAAAAAAGAAAAGTTTGGAAATAAAATGACATGTAAGGTCCTTAGAAATTTTGTTTTATAATTGATGTCACATCAAAGATGGAGCAAATGGTTCTTGCATGCCATGTCTAAGACAAGAATATAATGAGAATATAGACAATAAAATATCGTTATCCACATCTAACTCTAACTTGTTCTTTTCCTAGCAATTATCCCGCCTCCAATTTCTCCCTTTCCTTTCCTTTCCTTTCCTTTTCTTTCTTATTTTTTTTTTTAGCACAAATAATAAAATAAAAAAGAGTAGAAAGGTTCAATTAAATTTGAAGTCATATAGTTGGTAGCTACGCGTAGATTTCACCCATGTTTCATAATTCATAAAAAACAGCCAGCACTCATTTATTTTGTCTTATCTCGTATCATGCCTACAAATTATAATGGGCTGATTTGGTCTTACACTAATATGTACTTTTATTTAACTCATTTCCTCTCCTTTAAAAACCATTTCATTTCCAAGCAAATCCCCACAGTAAAAATTGATTTAACAACATATATGTAACTGTAAGGATGTACTTTTAACTATGTGTGTGTAAGCCTACAAGTTTGTTTCAAAGTGATTAATATCATACCATATAAAGAGCTTCTTTGACATTGCTGTTGGGGGCTTAAAGTGTTTATTTATTTTTTTAGAAAAAAAACATTTCTTTTGAAAAATCAAGTGTTTTGCAAATCCTTAAAACTCCTTTAAAATAGAAATAGAAGCAGTTTTTCTGTTGTTAGAAAGAAGCAAAAAAAATTTATTCTTAAAAAAAACAGAAGCAGAAGAAGAATATTATTTTTGTGAAAACTAAAATATCACTTCCATATATACATATTTACCAATATATCTCTTATTAATTACTTATAAGTTTTGTTAAGTTTCATTCAAAAAAAAATTATTTTTATATAATATTTTTTTTTATTTAATGTTTATATTGTATATTTATATTTTTTATATTTATGTTTTATATTTTATGTATTATATATTATTTTACAAAATAAGAAGTAAACATAACAACAATATTTTGAAGGAATGATTTATTTGTTTATTTCAATATTTAAGTAATTAATTTATCTATTTATGTATAATATTGATTGAAATTTGAACATGTACATTTTAATTTAATTAAATTTTTGTAATAGATATTTAAAATAGTTTCTCTCTATAAAATAATCTTAATATTAAAAGTACATTGATACTTGTCTTTTTTTCTCGTAATATGATTCTCAAAAGCACTTTTAAAAAAAAGATTAGACAAACACAATTTACTTATCTAAAACACTTTTTAAATGAATTAGTCAAACACAAATTATTAATTTTCAAAACCAATTTTCTGAAAAGATATCTTTAAAAAGTACTTTTAGAAATAAACAATTTTTAGCAGCAATGTTGAACAGGTTTAAAAGTGTCTTTGTGTGATTTGATTTAATTAATATAGCTACCCCAATAAATTAATATCAACACCAACAATTTGATTGGACAAGGGTAACCATCCAATTGGCGAACTATTACACAATATTTTAAAAAATTAAGAACAGTTTATCATATGTTCAAATATTTAATTGAACGAAGTCAAATAGTTATGTATATATTATACCTATATATATGATTAATAAATAAAAATTACAAGGAGAAGCGAAAATGGAAGTTGTAAAGTGCGTAAATTTGATCACATAACCAGCATATCTATCCTCTTCTCCTAATATGATCGATATTGGAGTCTGAAACAAGTATGTTAGCTGTGAGGTGGAGGGATCTGAGCAACTTAAGCATAAATGTGAAATTGAATACATGAACAAATATATGGCTCAAAAATTACATGTAGCAAGAGAAAAACTTGACACATCTTCAAAGGAACCGGATGGATTAAATGTTATTAGACCAGGAGAAAAAACTATTATTAGAAACAGGGGCGGATCTACATAGTAATGTAGGGGTGCCATGGGACCCAGTGATTTCGGTCGAAACTCTATATATACAAGTGTATATGTATCAGGATTGATATAAATATAGTAGATGCCACCCCCATTAACAAATGATCATGTAACCCAATGACATGCCTTCAAGTTAAGGTCCCTAAGGTCAGCAATTCGAATCTCGGCTCATACATTTTTTCTTACAAATACGCCTTTTTGTTATTTGACAAAAAAAAAAAAATTAAGGTTGACTAGATTCGAACCCATGACATCCTTTAATATTAATATTAAAACAACCAACATGCTAAGTATGCTAATTTTCAAAAATAATGATAAAAATTTTATACTTTGTTTGATAAAGTTTTTAAAATGAAATTATTCTGAAATTTCTTTTCAATTAATTTTAAAAACACTTATGAATCGCAATTAGTATTTGGCCAATTTTTTAAAAAAAATATTTCTCAATTTTTATTGATAATGGTTTATTAATTTTTATCAACCAAATAAAAAAGTTTTAAAAAATAAAATCAAAAGCACTTTTTCAAGGAAAATCTATTTCTTTTAGATTTTGAAAAATAGTTTTTGCTACTTGTCAAAAACACTCGTTTTCTCCTAAAAATATGATCAAATACCTCTTTGTTTTAAAAAAAAAAGAACAATAAGCACTTTTGGGGCCAAATGGGCTAGTTGAGTTCTCTTATGTAAATTTCAAAATCACGCTATTATTCATAAAATATGGCATCCATCACCTCAAAATACTGGATCCGCCACTGGTTAGAAATATAGTGAGAAATGGAGTAAGGTTATAGCCTGTTGTACCTCTTTGTATGAAATCATCTCACATGTAGACTGAAGAATGTGATAATAGCTGGGTTAGTTAGAAGTTTCCACTCTGCATTTATTGAAGGTATTGGACAATGTGATGTGTTGTTCAGCCATAAAATTTTCAAATGTTTTCCCCAGATGTGTACTTAAAGTTGACCTGATCAGGAAAGCTTATATATGACTCATGTTTCAATTATAGTATCTCACCTTTACTTTCTACATATGATATGCACCATGTTTATACTTCGACAAATGTTAAATGTTATACTTGTAATCTTAAAATTACATACGTCAAAACTTGGTGATCATGAATTTAAATTTTGAATCAGCTTCTGCCTAGTAACTTAAGTATCTTATAAATAATATGGTAGTCTAAGAATTATTTTACTTAATTAGTGTATAGAAATTCAACCTAAGATGTTTTTTATATTTTCCACCATCAAGCAAAATTCATTGGGAACACCTAGGGATCTCCCCATTTATTAGCTTTTCTAAATGTATGAAGTTATTCTTTGATTAAATCAGCATAAACATTTGTTACTGATTACTTCTACGATCTCTGCATCTTCTGAACCTTTATCAAAGTTCTGATACTTTAAAATATTCAAAATGAGAAATGGATGTAAACAAGCCAAAAGATAAAACAAAACTGTATGATCCTTTAAAGAAGAAAAAGAGCTAACCATCACGTGACAACCTCTAACTCTTGCATTCCAATGATAACATAAACATATACCAATAATTTGTCATATGAATGGGACGGGGCAGGGCGGTCTTACACATGACAAATTATTGATATATGTATAAAATAAAGACAATAATTTGTCATATAGTTTTACTATGACAATATCTTGTGAAGTGTCTTTTTCTTGATCCAGTTATTCCCCTCCACTCTACGTCATTTAATATAGTGATGTCTCTCTTTATTATAAATGAAAATCATATTTATATGCATAGATTGTTAAATGATTATAATTTTAGTATTTCTTACATCCTGATTCATGTGATGAATTTAGAGTACGAGGATCAAAATATTTAATTATAATACTAAATTTAGATATAAATTCTTTAAATATTTTAAAATAAAATTTACATATTTTAAAATAATACAAAAAGTAATTCAAGTCGATGTAGCTTATAGTGGTTTAAAATATTTTAAAAGAAAAGTTGAGAAAATTATAGTAAAAAAGATAAATTGTCCCAAAATCTGTAAATCCCCTAACATAAATAAATAAATAAAAAAGTATAGTGGGACTGTGGGAGTATTATTCAACCAATAATAATTATATCAGTTTGTTTGTATTATTCTCCACATTGACTCCGCCTACTAGTTTTAAATACTTTCATAGTTCACTTTTACTTGTTCACTATTAAAAAAAAAAGATTTTTACTTTTACTTATCATTTTTAATATATCAATAAATAATAATTACTCTTTACCATGTTTTCCCTTAACATTAATTACTTTTCCCAATCATTTTTGAAGACATAATAGTATTTAAACATTAATTAATAGAGGTAATATGGTTAAAAGTCATATTAATCATTATCTTTTTCATAAGTATGTCAAATCTAAATATGAAAAATAAAAATAAATGAAGACAATATATTTTAGACGACCTAACAATATAAAAATTCTTGTAGACAGTAATGGCTTTTTTTCATTATTTGAGATATATATATATATCTATATATATATATATAAGGATAGGCATTGTCCAGTACTCCATAGTATAGAGATCAATATTAAATAAATATCATATCTCTCCTCAAGTGAACAACAGAGAATGTTAGACTCCATCAGCAAGCTCCTTGCAAGTAAGCCCTTCATCCTTTCCCTTTATTCGATCTTACAATCCAAAAACTTTTCAAATTAAAGGATTTTTACATTTGGAAAACTGCATGGAATTAAGTCTATCATGATTCATGTACAAGACTTGCCAGCTTAAATATGGTTAAAATAACTTGATGAGCATGAACTTCTCTTCCCAACTGTGAGAAAAATATAACTCGATAATCTTTTCATTATAAAATTACATAAAAAAAAGAAGTTATGTGATGATTTTGGATTTGGATTTGATTTTCTATCGTACACCCTTTCATATTTATTTCAATATTTTTGTTTTTTTTTTTTTTTTTTATTATTGTTGGTTGTTACGGAAACATAATATACTTCATCTCAACAAAATCTTTTTAAGAAAATCACTTTGTATTAATGCATTGGCGGACAATTAAACTAGTTAGTATATACTTTGAGGGGCATAAATTAAAGTTCACCATTCATGAAACGCATACGTCGCCAGAATTCAACATTATTTGTCCACACTAATATTCATAATGATTACCTTACCCTTGGATTAAATTTTAAAGAATTTATCTTCAAATATCTGTTTTATTCATAAAATTTGGATCAGATTTTGAAAATCTCATCTTTCAAGTATTTTAAAGGAAATTTCATTGACTCACAAAACTTTAATTTTCTTTCAAATAAAAATTAGTGCATATCCAAACACAACTTCAAAATTTTAAATTTTCAAATTTCCACTTCAAAATCTATACAGACTATACATGGCCAAACAAATACTTAGAAAATGCTGAAGAGGAAATAATCAGCAGTCCAGACTCAAACAGTAAGATTTATTGATTATATAGTTCCATATTCTCTTTGAAGTTAATATCTCACTCCAACAGATCATGAACAAAAATATAAATACAATATATTAGGTGTTAATTTAATTAGAAAAGAAAATAAAAGGAGATTCTAGTGATTCTACAAATCTACTAGCTAATTATGCCTATGTATATTATAAAAAATGATGTTCATATACATTTTGTACCAACTACTCCCTCTCGTTCATATTAAGTGAATTATTGAGGTTTGACACATCTATTAAGAAAAGTATTTAAGAACAGAAATTAAATTACTTTTATACTTACTCTTTCGATTATTTCTAAACTATTTACCTAGAAAATAAAAATAATTGAAACCTCATTAAATAAAGAATAAATATGAAAAAATCCTAACATTACTCTTGAACATTCAACTATAAAAATTTTGAACAAGGGAAAAAGATATGATATATCCCTCAACTTTGTCATTTAGAGTTGATATATCTCTTGTTATGAAAGTGACTCATATTACCCTTATTGTTATACAAATAACTCACATATACCTTTTTCCTCTAAGGGAACTTAAAAAATTAATTTAAATTTATTTTTTAGTTTTTAAAAAAAAAAAAAGTACTTCATATGGGATGATTTCCAGGAGCTTGAGGGGAAGTTCAATAGAGAGGTTGCTAAGGTTCCATGAGCCATTCGTGAGCAGCTCATTAATCCTCAGAGTGGGTTCATGCTGGAGAAGAGGACCTTGGATTAAGCTCCTGATATTACCATGGTTTGGGATCCAACAGTCCTCAAAGAATCTCACCCTATCTTCTTTATTGACACTCCAGCATTAGCCTTTCACGCAGGTTTGCTAGCCTTGCATCACACACTTCCAGGTCCTGGAGACTTGCCTTTTTGTAGGATGGTGTTGCCTTCTGTGGTAGTATTTGTAATAGAGAACTCTAGCTCATAGTGCCTGACTGTTTGTGAAGGCTCTCCAGGCTAGGCTTGCATAGCTTGCTTTGTTCTTCCACTCACTCTTATGGATGGCTAACCCTCCTTAGTGATGGTATTCCACCCCACCAGATGCATTTTCCTCTTCTCTGCAGTGGTCCCCCAGATGAAGTCTCTTTGAATTTTATTGATTTTATTCAAGACTCCAGCTGGGATGTTGATGTATTGCATCACATGGGATGGGATGCTACTAAGAGTGGACTTAGTTAGAACAGTTCTCCCAGTCATATTGAGAAGTTTAGTTTTCCACCCACTCAGCTTAGCCTTCATGTTGTCAATGATGAATTGGAAGTCACCATTAGTCCGCTTAGAGTAGAAGATGGGAAAGCCCAGGTACTTGCCAAAGATGTTAGTGGATTGGATGTTGAACATGGAGGCATAGAGGTTTGAGTTAGAAGAAGAGTTGTTCCTAGAGAAAAGACTCTTGATTTGGATGTCTTTATTATTTGCCAGAGTCTTTGTAGAAGGAGTTGAGAATCCTCAAGATGGTGCCACAGTGCTTGAGGTTTGCTCTCGCAATCAGGGTAAGTTCATCAGCAAAGAAAAGATAGGAGATTTTGGGCAGGACATAGAGATAGAGATTGGGTCCTAATCTCTGCTATCAACAGCCTTCTCAATCATTCTAAAAAGTCTCTCTTCTCCATGCAGATTATAAAGATGTAAGGGGAGATGGGGTCTCATTGCCTGATTCCTCTAGAAGGTTGGAAAAACTCGGTTTTGGACCCATTGATAAGGATAGATATGGAAGAAGTAGTGATACAAGACATGATTATTTTGGTGAGTTGAGAGGGGACCTTGAAATGGTTAAGGGAGTCATTGATGAAGGACTACTCCAATCTGTCAAAGGCTTTGTCGAGGTCAATTTTGAGGATCATGTTAGAGTTGGTATCTTTCATTTTGCCAAAGTGGGAGATGTACTCCTGGACAATTATGGCATTATCTGAGGTCCTCCTCCCAGCCAAGAAGCTAGATTGGCTGGGACTGATGATGGAAGGGAGGAGGGTTTTGAGTCTGTTGGAAATGATTTTGGTGACTAGTCTGTAGCTCGTATTACAGAGCCCAATAGGCCTGAATTTTTTGAGCATATTGGCATTCTGGCATTTAGGGATAAGGAAAAGGAGGGTTTTGTTCATATTTGGATCAATAGTCCCAATGTTGAAGGTGTCCCTGCAGAAAGTGGTAGCCTTTTCCCTAGTGATTTCCCATAATTTTTTAAACATGATGGGATGAATACCATCCGGCCCAGGGGATTTAAGAGGCTTGAAAGATTTGAGGGCCTCAATGATTTCATGATCCCTGATGGGGAGGTCTAGGTGGTCATGGTGGACAACCTCCCAGGTGGTTCTAGGGTTCTTAACAGATCAATTATGCTCTGTTTTGTAGAGCTTGGAGTAGAAGTAGAGAATGTGGTCTTAGACAGTGGCGGGGGAGGAGTGTCAGTTGCTAGCCTCATACTTAAGGGAATGGATACGACTCCTTCTTCTTCTATTGATGGTGGAGGCATGGAAGAATCTAGAGTTGGAGTTGCCTTCTACAAGCCAGTTGATTATGGATTTTGTTCTCCAGAAATACTCCTCAAAGTTAAGCATAGTGTCATACTCAATGAGGAGGTGTTTCTCAAGATTAATGAGGAAGGAGTTGTGGGGGTAGTTAGGGGAGTTATGGATGCCCCCAAGTCTAGCTTGGAGGCTTCCTTATCTTGTAGAAGATATTCCCAAAGGTATACCTATTCCAATCAGTTGCCTTGGTTTTAAAGATGTCAATAGAGTCTATCATGTTAATGGGCTGACAAAATGCACTCTGGACCACATTCTTAAAGTCAAGGTGCATACACCATATGGGCTCAAGCCTAAAAGGCCTAGTATAGGAGTTGGGCCTGTATTTGCTTAAAGAGATAAGCATGGGACAGTGATCCGAACGAGTGCGAGGGAGGTGGGTAACACTAGATTTCGGGTAATTGAGGATCCAAGAGTTATTGGCCAGGCATTTATCTAGTCTTTCAAGAATAAGACTGGTTCTATTCTTGTATCTCTTATTGGACCACGCATATTTACTACCCTTAAACCCTATGTCCACCATACTACATTGGTTCAAGCAGTCCCAAAAGCTATTGGCTCTGTTATTATTGATCCCCCTACCTCCCAATTTATCCTTAGCCTGAAAGATTTGGTTGAAATCTCCCCCTATGAATCAATCCCCATGTAGTTCCTCGAGATTTTGAGGAGGTTTTCCTAAAGGGAGATGCGGTTTCTATAGTCACTACTAACATAGATAGCTGAAAAAATCCATGAGTGAGGGTCTGTACTAACCTTAACCATGGCATGGATACCTTCCGACGTTACTGAAATGTTGTCGAGCTTGATACTATCCTCATTCCACATGATAACAATTCCTCCAGATAAACCTTCCACCACCGATGGAGTGTGGGAATAAAATTGCAGATCTTCAGTGAGCTTTGAGTGGTATGTCATCTTTGTTTCAAGAAGCACCAACAGAGACGGTTTGTGGATGCTGAAGAGGGCCTTGCAGTGCCTCCTAAAGCAACTATTGTTCACTCCCCTTGTGTTTTAGATGATGAAGTTCATTGGAAGGGTCGTCTGTGAGGGGTTCATTAGTTTGCCTTTCCCTTTGTCCCTCTAAGTTGGCACCTGAGTAATGTCGAAGTGGTTCAGAGCCACTGCAGGGGCCTCCCAACAGCAATACCAAACATGCTCTAAGTATTTAATAATTTTCCATTTTCAGTAAAATCCAAGAAATGAAAAAACTCAATATTTTTGGTGAAAGAAAAAAAAAAGGTGAAATCAGTAAGAGCGTGTATTTATTTTCTAAATCCATTGAAAAGGAAGTGATTCGAGAAATTAAAATACGTGGATCAAAGATGTGTAGCTGCATTTAGGATCAATTAGAATAATCTAAGATGTGTGGATGATGAACTCACTGCAACTTCAAAGATGGAGTTCCTCTACATATATTTCGAACAGTATAGTAGAAATTTATGTAGGGAAAATGTTTTGGACTTTTGGTTGGTCCAACAATGTTTCTAGAAAAAACAAATTCCTCTAATAAAAAAAGTAGAAAAAACAAGTTTTATAACTGAAGTAAATTAATTGACTCCTCCTCCGCTCACAAGTTGACTTGGTCTCCCCTAACAAATTATAATGAAAGTGTTAGCAGATTAAAATGAAGTTTCAGTTCAACCTAGTTTTTCTTTTCTATAAGACAAGGTAAAAATTCATGAACAGATGAATTAGCAAAAAACTGACTATCAATATGATTTTCCCAATAACATAACATTGTGGTAAAGTGAGAATTGAAAAATTAAAAAACTGTTCAAAACAACAGGAAAATTGATCAACATATAAATTTCAAACAGAATCAAGTGATCATGAATAGAAATTGATAACAATTCTCACATGCACCGCCAAAAAAGGTTGAACCCATCGATGACCCCTTAAAATTGGTACTAAGTTTCATTTATACACCTCGATTGGATTTTGTTCATTTTAAACACCTACCTTATATAGGACTACATCATGTCATTTTGACATTTTTTTGCTGAGTGATTGTGCAACACGAATTTTAAGCGCCTTTAAGAAGTTTTTTTCGTGAATAATTTCTTTCCCTTTCTTCTTCTTCCTCACTCTTTCTCTCTACAACCTTACACCACCCTCCATTGAAATTTTTTCCCCTCCTTCTTCCTCATCACTCTTTCTCTCTGCCACCATAGACCACCCCTCATCACCACACAAATTTTGAGAAAACATATAAATTTTGCTGGATTTCTACACTACTTAATTTTTTTTCCTTGAAAATCAAACTCATTTTTTTATCCATCATTCAATATTAATACAAAATACATAATAATTTCATTTTTTCACTTCTTTTGCAATATCCACTGGACATAACATAAGTAATTGAATTATTATTTAACCAATTCTCTCCAACTCAATAGAGATAAATATTTCAAAAAAAGCGAGATTGTTATATTTATATATTCTACTGCATTTGTAGTGACTTCTCATAAAAAAAGAAAAAAGGGATAAAATATACATAATAAAAGAAGAAAGAAGAAGATGGAGGAAATGGGTGTTGTTCATCTTGTATTCCTAAGATACTTAAAACAAAAACTTTGAAGATCTTGATAAGAAACAATAAAGATTTTTAGAAAGTGTAGTTTCAAAACTAGAAAATTAAAACTAGTAGAGAAAATAGAATCAGAACCAAATTAGAAATAATATACAAAATATTTTTCTTAAACAAGAAAATTGAGCCCACTGAATGCACAGTGTCCCCTTAAGGAAATTATTCCCCACAAGTAACCCGAGGTTAATGGAATATATCCTCCTAGGATAGAACTATCTTATTCACCGGTGTATCGATACCTAAAATCACGGTGTAGCGAACCACTCAACAGCAGTAAAGTACACTTAGAATATTAGATTTAGTAGTAGTAGAAGAAGCCCAGAAAATTCGCTCTTTTTAAAATGAGAGGAAATCCCTCAATTTATTGAAAACAAAGGGTAGTGTGAAAAGGTTCTTATTGTGCCTTACTAGAAAGGTCACAACCCTTTGGAAAAGTCACAATCTTTTGAAAATGTCACAACCTTTCATAAAAATCACAACTTTTTCATAAAAGTCACAACTCTTCATAAAAGTCGCAACTCTTCATTTTCCATTCACACCTTTTAAAACCCAACAATCCCCCGCGTGCATGGGGAATGACTCCAAGACAAAGAAACGGAAAAGTATGTGTACTTTACAAGCAAGAATTAATTGCATTTGGATAAGTAGGTTTTCCTTTGAACTTTCCGTAGTGAACATATGTCGGATATACTCGGTCAATCGGTAAATTTGATATTTTTGAACCGTCAAGCTTTGGTGTATACCTAGACAACCATATGTCACACAATCAACCCTTTATCGTTTATGGTTCTTACGGTTGTGTTCGTTTCAACCATGAACACCTCCTAGTTTCACGAGTGTATAGAGATATGGGCTTTTGACAATCATCTTCTTTGAAGCGGCTTACACTTCACACTCACATAGGTGATTTCTAACCATGTTATTGCGTAGATACACTATTTGGTCAAATCTACCAAACTTAGCAAATCATTAAAAAAATTTAAGCTTTATTAACTCATTAACAAGCCTTAATGTTATGTCCTTGTTCCTGAGCATTGTCTTCATCATGACAATGGATTGAGTTGGTTGAAAATGCCGAACCATCAGTCACAACTTTGTTTTCTCCTTGAACCTAGCTCTTGGGATCTCCAGTCTGCTAGGTGGAGTTACCACCATGATGAGTTGTTTTAAGTCGTAAACCCATTCCCTTAGATAATCTTTCAACTTTCTTTCTAGTTAGGCCTTTTTTGAAAGTGGATCCGACACATTATTCTTTGACTTTGCATAGTCAATTGTGATAATTCCACTAGAGAGTAGTTTTCTAACGGTATTATGTCTATGTCTTATATGATAAGACTTTTCGTTATACATCATGCTCCATGCCTTAGCTATTGCATTTTGACTATCAAAGTGTATGCATACTGATGCCAAAGGTTTGGACCAAAAAAGAATATCTATCAACAAATTCAGGTGTCTTTCAACTTATTCACCAGCCTTATCTAGAGCACCTAGCTCATAAATCATTGTAAAGCTAGCGATACATGTCTTTTTGGAAGATTTCCAAAGAGATTGCGCCTCTACCAAGAGTAAATACATTTCCACTCGTGAACTTTACTTCATTTGATCCCAATGATCCAATTTGCATCACTATATCCTTTCAATAATGTTGGATATTGTTATAATGCAAGACATAGTTTTGAGTATGTTTTAAATACCCCAAAACTATTTTCATTGTCATCCAATGAGTTATATTGGTATCACTCGTGAACTGACTCAGCTCATTAATAGCACATGTTATATCTGATCGCACACACTTCGTGATATACATCATACTTTCCAATACTCTAGCACAATCCAATTGTGAGTCACTTTCGCTTTCACTCTTTTGAAATGCAAAGCTCACATTTATTGGAGTCTTGACAATATTGAAATCCAAATATTTGAACTAGTCAAGTACCTTTTCAATGCAATGAGACCGTGACAATGCTAAACATTATGGAGTTCTAAAAATTCTTATACCTAAGATCGCATCAGAAACTCCAAGATCTTTCGTATCAAACTTGGTTTCTAGCATACGTTTAGTAGCATTTATGTCATATGATCAACATGTCATCAATATACAAACAAACAATGACCTTGTGATTTTAATGTAAACACATTTATCACTTCCATCATTTTTAAATCCATTTGTCAACATGGTTTGGTCAAATTTCTTATGTCATTGTTTGGATGCTTGTTTTAGTCCATAAAGTAACTTAACAAGTTCGCACAGTTTCTTTTCTTTACTAGGAACCACAAAACCTTGGGGTGTTCCATGTAAATTTCTTCTTCTAATTCTCCATTTAAGAAAGTTGTTTTCACATTCATTTGATGAATTTGGAGGTTATATACCGCAACTAATAATATTAATATACGAATGAATGTAATTCTAGTTACTGCCGAATATATGTCGACAAGATCAAGACCTTGTTTTTGTCTAAATCCTTTGACAAAAAATCTTGCTTTATATTTGTCAACAGTTCCATCGACTTTATTTTTCTTCTGAAGATTCACTTTGAACCCAAATGTTTATTTTCTTGGAGGAGGATCAACCAACTTCAAATAGAATTGCTTAAGATTGAACCAATCTCACTATTGACACCATCTTTCCAAAAGAATGAGTCCACATAAGACATAGGAAATGTTACAAAATCATATCTGAAGGTAATAGTTGTCCTTTGACATTTACTACGCGTCTGAATCTCTTTATTAAGTACATTCTGCTTTTGTTCTTTCCAAGGTCTTTTAGACCTTTCACTAGACTACTGAAGTCTAATTTTACAATCCACAGTTCTTAGGTCATATTTTTAATTCTTTTAGAAATAAAAACTTGGACTTTGGCTAGACACCTCCTACACTTTGAAATATTTCAAATTGGATTTCCTTCCTTTCCATTTCTCATATGGAATAGATTGTGCCCTGAACAAATAAAATTGCTTTCTTTATGAAAAGAAAAATTTTTGTTGTTCTCTTTTACAGTAAGGATAGTTTCTCCACACAAGTTTTGTGGTAAACTTGAACTAATAAGTAATGCATCCATCATTTCTTTCAAAGTTCGACTTTTTTCTCTCCGCAATTCCATTAGATTGAGGTTAATAAGGCAATAGTTTGATGGATAATTCCACTTTCCAAACATATTTTTGGATAAGGAGATTTATGCTCTCCATCCCTATCACTTCTTATCTTTTTTCCAATTGATTTTCAACTTCAGTATTATATTGTCTAGACGTTTCTATTGTTTCATCCGTACCATTTAGCAAATAGATATAACTGTATCAAATGCAATTGTCAATAAAAGTCATGAGATACTTTTTTCCACCACGAGATGGTGTTGACTTCATATAAAAAATGTCAGTGTAAATCAACTCTAAGGGATTAGAATTCCTTTCAACAGATTTATAAGAATGCTTAGCATACTTAGATTCAACACAAATTTGACATTTTTATTTATTGTACTCAAAGTTAGATAAAACTTCTAAGTTGATCAGTTTTCCTTGCAAGGTTTTGTAATTGACATGTCCCAAGTTTTCCTGTCACAAATAGTTTGACTCAAGCAAGTAAGAACAAATAAAAATATTGAGTTCAAAAAGTTCTCCGTGAGGTAGCTTTTTCTCACAAATATTTTGTTCCCACTTTTACAATTTTGTGTGATAGAAACATTGTTTAGAGTCAGCACCTTGTCAAATGTCCTTTTTAGAAGGACCTTTCCATAACTTTCAATTTGATTGTTATAGAGCTACCCATGAACATAGTCTCATCAGGTCCAATAAAGGCAATCTAATTCAAATGATTCTTTTACAAAACATGACAAATGACTATTCACCAATATTCATGTCTATACAAGTAGTTATATTTAATAGACACATCTTTTCATGAAAAATCACAACATTTTAAGTGACACTTTTTCATAAAAGAACACAATCATTTTGAACAAGTATACATATAATTTGATAGCTTCATACTAGTCATACCATATATTAGTAAAAGATAAACTCAACGACCACAATATAAAATATACTCCAAGAATTTTGTGGGTCTAACATAATACAAAAGTATCATCAAATTTCATATCTTGTGCTCCAAATTTAAATTAGACACTAAGTCTAAGTTTATCTTTGTCATAAGCAAAGAACCCCCCCACTTTTTAAATATGATTTTAAAAATATTTTTCAAATAGTTGAAAATAATTTTTCCACATATTTTCCCATACTATCAAAATGTCATTGGCAGCATGAAACCTCTTTTGGTAATATTATTCTACGAAAGAATTATAGTGCTTCAATTCTCTTTGACAATCTTTACATAGTGTCAAAGTTCATTCCATAGAGGCACCTATTGCAGGCACAAAATCACACACTTTAAGTCACTGGTCTTTTTTTTTTTCTATCATAGTAAGACGTATCACTTAGTATTTAGAATACTCACAATAAAGACAAAAAAAATTGTACAATTTGTTTCTATCTAACAATGAAGTTTGTAGAAAATCAAAAGTACAACACTGACTTATTAGGTGAAGTTTTCATATTCTTCAAACCAATTGCATAGTCCAATTAATCCAGAGTAGAAAACTACACAAGTTTTTAGTCTACAACACAATCAGACACGATCAAATTTCACACGGAGTACAAAACTAAAAAAGTTTTTTTTTCTCCAAACAGAATAAAACATATTCTTAGATTATCACATAGAAACTATTTTCCTCCTTAGATATATAATAAGAAGGTTGCTTGGTGTAATCTTTAAGCGGAATACCACCAATTTTTCTAGTACATTCTCAATTCGATTTTGCTAAACAAGGCACCGAATTCTGAAGAAGTAGTGCATTAATCTTCTACTTCCATGATCTGTTTCCGTCAATCAATAGAATACAAGAAATACCAATAGTATAATAATTTCCTAAAGATTATTGTTCATCTTGTATTCCTAAGATATTTAAAACAAAATTTTTAAAGAACTTGATAAGAAACAACAAAGGTTTTTAAAGAGTATTTTCAAAACTAGAAAATTAAAACTAGTAGAGAAAATAGAATCAGAAACAATATACAAAATATTTTTCTTAAAGAAAAAAATTGAGCCCACTGAATGCACAGTGTCCCCTTAAGAAAATTATTACCCTCAAGTACCCGAGGTTAATGGAATATATCCTCCCAGGATAGAATGACCTTACTCACCGATGTATCGATACCTAAAACCACAATGTCAGCGAACCACTCAATGGCAATAAAGTACACTTAGAATACTAGATTTAGTAGTAGTAGAAGAAGTCCAGAAAATTCGTTCTTTTTAAAATGAGAGGAAATCCCTCAAATTATAGAAAACAAAGGGTAGTGTGAAAAGGTTCTTATTGTGCCTTACCGGAAAGGTCACAACCCTTTGGAAAGGTCACAACCCTTTGGAAAGGTCACAACCTTTTGAAAAGGTCACAACCTTTCATAAAATTCACAACTTTTCATAAAAGTCGCAATTTTTCATAAAAGTCACAACCCTTCATAATAGTCGCAACTCTTCATTTTCTATTCACACCTTTTAAAACCCAACAATGGATTAGGAGAAGGGGGAGATTATGTATAGATAATGGAGGAGAAGAGAAAAACAAAAAATAAAAAATATATAGGAGCGAAATACCTGAGAAGAAAAAAATAATAATTTCAAGGCACAAAATAAGAAGAAGATGAAGAACGAAATTACTTGAGAACAAAATTGCTGGAAGATTCTCAAGTTCTTGGTGGAGTTCGGGAAAGAGGAAGACGAGGGTTAGAGATCTGGAGGGAAAAAAAAGAATTAAAAGTGAAGTTTTTCTACTTTTTTAAAAATCCATGTGTCACATACGGATTGGTCTATTTTCCACATAGAGGCATTTGTCGATAGCGCTTAAGGTGGAGGTGTGAATATAAAAATAAAAAAAGTATTGAAATGAGACAACAAAGACCTACTACAAGTGTTCAAAATGAACAAAAGATTAGTAGAAGTGTTCACGTGAAACCGCCTATGGATTTAGCTGCAACAAAAATGCTAGTTTGAGAATAGTTTAGTCTGCTTTATATTAATGATGATTCGTCTTTTGAACAATGGCAGATATAAATTTCCCTGAATTAAAGATTATGTGGCTACAGCCATTGTGGCGCTGCTTGTGGGAGGACGCGAACATCATTGTCCTAGTGGCATTCCTGGGAATCTTACTACTGGACTCACTCCTATGCAAAGGCAGACAGAAGGCTACGACTGTTGAGAAGTATGCTGTTGGCACAAAAGTTGGCGTTTCCTACGTATTTAGCATTATCTGCAGAGTCTTATTATTGAGCACTCATCTCATAATGCTCTTGGTGTTGCAAAAGAGAAATAGTGCCCACTGCCAATTCAAATTTCCAATTCTTTCATCTGAGATTCTGCAAATAATATCATGTGCAGCTTCATTTATTGTGCTCTACACAACTCAAAATAAGAAATGCATAAAGTTTCCTTGGGTTCTCAGAATCTGGTGGATTTCCAGCTTCTTTCTATCTCTTGCTCGTGCGACTCTTGATGCCCATTTTGTCATCACAAGCGATGAACATCTAGGACTTGCAGACTATGTGGATATCCTTAGTCTTATTCCATCTGCCTGCCTTCTAGTTATCGCTATTAGAGGGAAAACAGGCATAATTTTTGACATCTCAGACAGCACAACTGAACCACTTCTAAATGGAAAGAGGGAAAAGCATTCCAAAGGCAAAAGAGACAGCCTATATGGAAAAGCTAGTCTTCTCCAATTGATCACCTTCTCTTGGCTAAATCCACTATTTGAAGTTGGAGTCAAGAAGCCCATTGACCGTGATGAAGTCCCAGATATCGACTTCAGGGACTCTGCAAAATTTGTATCTGATTCCTTTGACGAAAGCCTCAAGTATGTAAAGGAATGGGATGGAACTAGAAACCCATCTATCTATAAGGCCATTTACTTATTTGGAAGAAAGAAAGCAGCAATCAATGCCATCTTCGCAGTTATTAGTGCAAGATCATCTTATGTTGGTCCATACCTTATTGACGACTTTGTAAACTTCCTCAGCAAAAAGAAATTTCGGGGGTTACAAAGTGGCTATTCTCTAGCACTAGCTTTTCTTGGTGCAAAAATTGTTGAGACAATTGCACAAAGGCAGTGGATATTTGGAGCCCGGCAGCTAAACCTTCGGGTCAGAGGTGCTCTGATATCTCATATTTACCAAAAGGGCCTACTTTTATCAAGTCAATCACACCAAAACCACACGAGCGGAGAGATAATTAATTACATGAGTGTAGATGTCCAAAGGATTACAGATTTTATATGGTACCTCAACTCAGTATGGATGTTACCGATCAAGATATCATTGTCAATCTATATTTTACACAGGAATCTAGGGATGGGGGCAGTTGTGGCATTAGGAGCAACTCTGATACTCATGACTGGCAACATACCCCTGATAAGAATCCTAAAGGGTTATCAAACTAAGATAATGGAGTCCAAAGATGAAAGAATGAAATCCACCTCAGAGATTCTGCGGAATATTAAGACTATCAAACTTCAGGCATGGGATAGTTATTATCTACATAAGCTGGAAATCTTGAGAAAAGTTGAGCATAATTGGTTGTGGAAGTCACTTAGATTGTCAGCTCTAACTGCTTTTATATTCTGGGGATCACCTATATTTATTTCTGTGGCAACCTTTTCTGGATGTGTTATGATGGGCATTCCACTGACTGCAGGGAGGGTCTTATCTCGTGATTTGCTACATTTCGGATGCTTCAAGATCCTATATTCAATTTGCCAGATTTACTCTCTTCGATAGCACAAGGAAAAGTTTCTGCTGATAGAATTGCTTACTACCTGCAGGAAGATGAGATTCAACCAGATGCACTTGAATTTGTTCCCAAAGATGAAACGCAATTTGGAGTTGAGATCAAGAGTGGAACATTCAGCTGGGACACAGAATCAAGAATCCCGACCCTTGATGGAATAGAATTACAAGCTAAGAGGGGAATGAGGGTGGCAATTTGTGGCACTGTTGGATCAGGGAAGTCAAGCTTACTCTCTTGTGTTCTAGGAGAGATGCAAAAACTGTCAGGGATCATCAAGATCAGCGGTGAAGTAGCATATGCTCCTCAGTCTCCTTGGATACTTTAAGGAAATATCAAGGAGAATGTTCTATCAAGTATGACACAACAGTTGAAACATGTGCTCTGAAAAAAGATTTTGAATTATTTCCTGCTGATGATCTTACAGAAATAGGAGAAAGAGGGATAAATATGAGCGGAGGTCAGAAGCAGAGAATACAAATTGCTTGTGCGGTTTATCAAGATGCTGATATATATCTTCTTGATGACCCTTTCAGTGCTCTCGATGCTCACACAGGAATGCATCTCTTTCAGGTGGGTTGTTCAGCATGTCTATCAAACACTAATTCTAGTGACAAAAGACCATAATTATATATACATAACTTTATGGTATTTAAGTTATATATTAAAATTTTCTGCATGGTGCAGGAGTGCTTGATGAGGGTTCTCAAGGATAAGACCATACTTTATGTTACACACCAAGTTGAGTTTCTTCCTGCAGCAGATCTCATTCTGGTATGCAGGAAAACAGAATTTCAATTTTTCCACTGATGCACCACACATTTATGTCATTTAACTGATAAAACATCTACATAATTTAGGAATACTAGCATCACCCTTACAAAGCAACAATCTTCCTGTATAGTGACTCTGAAAATGATGATTCAGATTAAAGAAATAGCAACTCCTTATATTCCATTGTTTACATGAACATATCAAGTCCTTCAGTGATTGGATTTGATATTCTAAAAAGTTAGAAATTCTAAGAAAGTGAACTTTTTAGTCACGGGTCTAGCAACAGAAATGTTGGAATAGGATTCTATAGCATCCACTCCTCTATTTCCCCCGCCTTCCACATCAGACATGAAAGTGTATACATGTTGCTCAGTTCCCCAAGTGTATACATGTTGCACAGTTCAAAACAAGCTGGAATGTGTTAGAACTTTCCAAATATTTGGAGGTTCCTATTCAGATATCAAAGATCCTAGTAATATTTAGACTCTTATGGGCAGGGGCGGCTCTAAGGCTTGGCCAGTGAGGCCATTGCCTTAGGCCTCAAAAGTTTGAGAGTATTTTTTACCAATAAGTTCATAAATTCTTATAATCTTTTCACTCATTATTTGATATATTTGTTTTAACTTCCAATTTTAAATTAGTATATCCTTTTTATATTGGAACTAAGTTATATATATTGATAACATAATCATTTTTTTTCAATCTTTTCTTAAACTATGTGAACACAAAAATATTCATGCACAAGTTTCCTTTTCATTTTAATTTAATACTCACTCTGTCCCTAATTACTTGTCCATATTTCATTTTTTAGTTATCCCTAATTACTTGTCCATTTTGACAAATCAAGAAACGATAATTTTTTTTACCTATTATACCCTCAATTAATTACGTTGAAAAAAGATAGAACTTCTTGAAAATATTAAGTGATTAATTCATCTACTTCATAATTAATAGGGGTAAAATGGTAAACTCACTATGTCAATTATTGATTTCTTAATAGGTGTGTCAATTTAAAAGCGGACAAGAAATTAAAAACAGAGGGAGTATATTATATGAAAATTTTATAATTTGTTTTAGATATTCACCAATGAGTGTTACTTAATGGAATGAACTATATCATTTAAATTGATCAGAAATTTAGATATTTTTGTTACTATCCATGCTCAAAACTTCAACTGTTAAGTTATGTATGTTCTTTTCTTTTTCTTATTTGTAATGATAGCCAAATTAAAATTTCAGTTTGAGTTTTGAAGCTTAACATCGATAATCCATCACTTCTATTTTTTGTACTCTTCTTCATTTTTTTTTTTTTGTGTGAAATTTTGATATTTTTTTGTCTTAAATGATTAATCTATTGTGTAGAAAATAGATTTTCTTGTTAGTGTATAAATTTTATAAAATAAATTGAAGGGCCTCTTAATATGGTTTTGCCTTAGGCCACGAGATCTGTTGAGCCACCCTGCTTATGGGAAATACTTCATACCATCTAAGATTTTGAAAATTTTGACCAACATGCAAAACTCTATGCAGAATCTAACTCGTTAATATCAGCAGGTGATGCAAAATGGAAGAATTGGACAAGCCGGTACTTTTGAAGAACTATTGAAACAAAATATTGGATTTGAAGTTCTAGTTGGAGCACACAACCAGGCATTAGAATCAGTTTTAACAGTTGAAAGCTCAAGTCGAGTATCTGAACATGCAGTTACTGATGGTGATCTTGATACAGATAGTAACGTAAAAGCAGAATTTCCTCACACTAAGCAGGATTCAGAAAACAATCTCTGCGTAGAGATAACAGAATAGGATCGCAGACTTGTGCAGGATGAGGAGAGAGAAAAAGGAAGCATTGGAAAGGAAGTTTACATTTCTTACTTGACCATTGTGAAAGGTGGTGCCTTTATTCCAATAATTCTTCTAGCGCAATCATCATTTCAAGTGCTTCAGATAGCCAGCAACTACTGGATGGCATGGTCATGTCCCACAGGTGATACAGCACCAATAGCAGAGAAGATGAACTTCATACTTTCTGTTTATGCGCTTCTCGCTGGTGGAAGTTCTCTTTGTGTGCTAGTCCAGTCATCATTTTTGGCTATAATAGGCCTTCAAACCGCAGAAAAGCTCTTTAGCAACATGCTGCACAGCATCCTTCGTGCTCCTATGTCATTCTTCGACTCTACTCCTACTGGAAGAATCTTAAATCGCGTAACTAATTCAAAGTTAGTTGATTGGTATCGTACATAGAGGACAGCATACCAGCTGAAGTTTACTTCCCTTAATCTGAATGAGATGTGTGGATTTAGCTAAGTACTAGTACTGCATAAGTAGTATTAGCTGGGTAGTTTTGCTTGTCCTACAGATACACGGATAGATACGGATAGATAGATACATCCCTGGTACATGTTAAAAATAAATAAATAGGAAGAAATCAGGCATGATAACAGCTATAAGTCGGAGGAACATAATTGAGATAATCTAAATAATGGAATGTTAATTATATCTTATAACTGCATAAAGCAAGTAGGTGTCTTCTAGTGTACGGTCATGTGGTATCTGAATTTGTCCGCTCAACCAACCGTAACTCACAAGTTAATCCACAGAGAAATATATATAATAATAAGATCCAGGATATAAACATGACAAAAGCAAAAGGGTCTATATACTTGCTATAACCTCTAGAACTTAATTCAGTTGATTCATGCAATCCTATTGAATCAATCATCAAGACATCTCTTATTACATGAACAGGCATCGACAGACCAAAGTGTTCTAGACTTGAAAATGGCAAACAAGTTGGGTTTGTGTGCCTTCTCCATTATTCAGCTTCTTGGGACAATTGCAGTCATGTCGCAGGCTGCATGGGAAGTATTTGTCATCTTTATTCCAGTAACAGCAGTCGGCATTTGGTACCAGGTAAGTAAGCAGTACATGTTTAAATCTTGAATGCTAAATAGATTAAAACAAGAAGTTGTTGTCTTGTTTTGGTAAAGTACTCTAGTGGTAAAGTTAGGGGAGGCTGACACAGTGATAAAGCCAAGTTTTCTACTTAAATAAGCATTTCTCATTTAGCTACCATGTAAATGAGTTTTTTATACATCAGTAAGTGATGCTTGGGAAAATATTGGCACGCTTAATATTTTTGAAGATGAAAGGATTAACAAACTCTATGTTTGTTTATGATTCCAAAGATTTTCTTTCTAATTTTTATATAATGTAATTTAAAGATATTATTGTTAAAAATGCCAGCAATACTACATACCAACCGCAAGGGAGCTTGTCTCGATTATATGGAGATCAAAGAGCTCTGATCCTCCATCACTTTGCAGAATCACTGCAGGAGCAGCAACAATTCGTGCTTTCAACCAAAACGATCGATTTGCACATGCAAACCTTTGTCTCATAGATGGTCACTCAAGGCCATGGTTTCACAATGCATCCGCAATGGAATGGCTTTCTTTTAGACTGAACCAGCTAGCTAATTTTGTTTTCACCTTCTCCCTTGTTCTGCTAGACACACTCCCGGAAGGAATTATAAATCCAAGTAAGCATCAGAAACTATTTGTCTTTATGTTGTTATGTAGAGCAGAGGTAGGAACTAAAGAATGGAAAAAAGTATGTTATCCACCAAAGTCATGTTTCTTAAGAAAGTCAAGTTGATCACAAGTTTCTTTTCTTGCTTTCTTTTGCTGATGTAGTGGTAGTGTACACGTGTTAAGAAGTTCAATTTCATAAAATATGGGATCAATTGAACTTCTTAACACGTTGATCAGAACTACAGGCATTGCAGGATTAGCAGTAACATATGGGATCAATTTGAATGTTTTACAAGCTTCAGTTATAGGGAACATTTTCTATGCTGAAAACAAAATGATATCAGTTGAAAGGATTCTCCAGTACTCTAACCTTGCCAGTGAAGCACCTCTTGTGATTGAAAATAGCAGACCATCAATCACTTGGCCAGAAACTGGTACAATTTCCTTCAAAAATTTGCAGGTAAAGACAGTGTCTCATAGCTTTAGATAAAACTAGACTCGATTATGAAGTTCACAATAATGCAATAGGATATCATCCAATAGTAACAGATGTCAAAGATGCTAGACAGTTCAAAAATTTGCAAGGCTTTCGGAAAATCCTGTACAATTTGTGGTTCTAGTATGTCTTCACTATTCCTATAATGATCAGGATGCAAGGAATAAAGCTATATTTAACCAAAAAACTGGCAGGAGTATTATGTACTTGTTTACATATTTTTTAGCATGATTGAATTACAATTTCCACCCACTACAGATACGTTATGCTGAACACCTCCCTTCTGTTTTGAAAAACATAACATGCACATTGCCAGGAAGTAAGAAATTCGGCGTTGTGGGCAGAACAGGTAGTGGTAAATCAACCCTCATTCAGGCTCTTTTCCGGATTATAGAACCCCGAGAAGGAAGCATTATCATTGATGATGTAGATATTTGCAAGATTGGCCTTCATGATTTGAGGTCAAGGCTTAGTATTATTCCTCAGGATCCAACAATGTTCGAGGGAACAGTTAGAGGAAACCTAGATCCACTAGCACAACACTCTGATACTGAAATCTGGGAGGTACTTATTGCACTCATTATTGAAAAACAGTTATGCAAAGAACTCCACTTGAGTTCACAAGATTGGCTTATAAATGAACATTTTTGCATTGTAAAAACTAACAATCCAAGAGAAGAAAGAGTTTGTTAACTCTCTAATAGATCTTGGACTTGTTTTGCAAAGTCTTAATTGATTGGAACATAGACTCTAACCAATGCATTCAAGGAAAGAGTTGAAATTAACTTAAGTATTAATTAGTGATTTGGATAGAGAATAATGTAGTCACGTCTTCTTTTGTCAGGCTCTGGACAAATGCCAACTTGGCGATATAGTACGTGCACAGCCAGAGAAACTAGAATCTACAGGTTAGACAAGAAATTTCATGATAAGAAGTAGAATGTTAAGGCATATTTCCTTGTTGAAACCTACTAATGTGAGTATTAAGTTTCACAGTGGTTGAAAATGGAGAAAACTGGAGTGTTGGTCAAAGGCAACTTTTCTGTCTTGGAAGGGCCTTGCTGAAGAAAAGCAGTATTCTTGTTCTGGATGAAGCAACAGCATCAGTTGATGCAGTGTTGCAAAAGATTATCAGTCAAGAGTTCAGAAATCAAACAGTCGTCACAATAGCTCACAGAATCCACAGAGTCATTGATAGTGATTTTGTCTTGGTCTTGAATGAAGGTAAAATTTTAATGCACCTAAATCTCTTTATTCTGTACGTTGAATTGAATAAGCTTCTAATTCCTTGTCCTTAAACAGGAAGAATAGCTGAATATGACACACCAGCAAAGCTATTGGAAAGAGAGGATTCTTTCTTCTCCAAATTGATAAAGGAGTATTCAATGAGATCAAAAAAGTATAACAGCTTAGCTATATTACAAACTTGATCTTCATTTCTACATTCTGCAAGAGGCAGTGGTACAAGAAACAAATAATATCAGAAAGCTAAAGCTTTTATAAAAGCTGAAAAATCAATATTCTTCACTCTGCATTCTATCACTATGTCATAGGAAGTTGAAAATTTTGTGTTTAGTTCAGTACAGTGAAAAACTGAACACAAAATGAAGAATACACACATCCCAGCATTGGAACTCTGTAACATTTTGTAGACCATGAATCTCTTTCGTTTTCGAAATTACCAATAATTATGTTCAATTCAAAGTTGCAGTTTGGGAGAGGTTATGTTGATGATGCATATAAAACCTTCTGAATTCCCACGTGTAACTGCCAGATGAAAAGTATAGGTTCAATAAGCTTGCAATTGTCTGATATTTATGTATTCTCAACTCAAAATAAACAGTTAAAACCCTCAACAAACTAGCACACCATAAAAAGAAACTTGTGAGAATGTTCAACTACACACACAAAATTTAATGTGTATACAATCGTATGCAATATAAAACCCAAAGAAGAGTTGGAGTCGATCGCACATGGAATGGATGAATCATGTGGGTTTTATCAAACCCCAACATGTATACTATTCAAATCAAACAAAGACTTTAATTCAGCTAAACAATTTCAAGCTTCAACTATTATACGAACTAAATCAAGTCATTATCAACCATCACCTTTCACTTTAATGATCTTTCACAAGTAACATTAAAGATATAAAGTAAACAAGAGTTTGCAACCTTAAATTATAGATGAAATCATAAAGATAATCATCCATACATTGCACAGCCCTAAGAATAGGGAGATTGGTTACTCATAATAAAAGGTAAAAGAACTTTACTAAGTTATCACTCGTAGTAGCTACTTGATTGAAAATCCTAAGAAATTAATCCTTAACACCTTCAATATCAAGAAGGTTCTCACAAATCTTCAAGTACTAGGTTCTTCCCCATATAAAAAGAGTTTTGCAAAGGGTACAAGAAAATTCAGAAAAGTGAAAATTATTTTTCTCTCTCCTCAAAAAGCTATTTTATACATTTACAAAATTATTCAAAAAAATTGCCCTTTTTGACCAATTGGCAAATTTAATCTCCTCAAAGAGCTATTGTATAGATTTCATCCTTCATGCACCTGTTACTTTCGGTGATCTCAACAAATATCGCCGAGTTAGTTTGGCAATGCACCGAATGCTCTTCATCATCGCCAACCTCAAATAGACTTTTAGGGTTTAGAACTTTACTATCTTCTTCACCAAGTCTAATTGGGCGATTTCAACATCGCCCTTCTACCTATTTTTCCACGTTCTTTGCTTTTTTTGGTCTATTTTATCCCCATGTCATCCTTAAGCTCTTATGGCTAAAATTTAAATACATTTTTTTCTTCTAAAAAGGATATAAATAGGCATTGAGGACATAACTTTGGTAAACTAGATGCCTAAAATGAATCCAAAATCCCCAACTCATCAACACCCCTAATTTAAACTTTTGTTTGTCTTCAAGTAAAATATCATATCAATCAGTTCAACAAAGCTGATATTCTTGGAAAGATACGAAGAAGAAGGATAGGAAGCAAAAATACAATAATTAAATAATAATCCAAGTACGTAAATATAAATGCAAATGCAATAAATTAGGTGGCAGAGATGACCATGTGTTGCAAATAATTAACTAAAGGTAGATGACGGTGTCAACCATCATATCATATCATAACATCATCATAATATCATATCATATCATCATCATAATATCATATCATATCTATCTATCTATCCATCCATCTAATACTACCTTAAAAGCATGAACTTCCAAACATGAATGTTGAATTACTATAATACCACCAATTAAAAATACTCCCATTTATTCCTTGGTCAAAAAGAGTTGTGCCATGACCTTTCTTATTGTAGCTTTATATATATATATATATATATATATATATATATATATATATGTTGAAGATGAAGGAAGCTGATGATTGGAACATGTCAAAGGAACTGGTCTAAGGAAGCTGACTGGCGTGCTTGCTATCGTAAAGTTAGAGGTACACTAGGACTAGACTACTAAATCCAAACTTATGTACGAATAAGTTGATGTATCGTGTATGGGGATAAAGTCGACTAGGATAAGGTGTTTTAGTTATAGTAGTAATACTACTCATGTGAATAATATATTTGTATTGTAGTAGAGTCAGAGGGTGTTTAGATTGGCTTAAAAGTTGGTCAAACCTACTTTTAAGTCAGTTTTTAACTTCTGAAAGTGTTTCACAAAAATAAAAATAACTTAAAATAAGTCAAAAAAATGACTTAAAATAAGTTAGAAAGTGTTTGACAAGGTTAAAAATAACTTAAAATAAGTTAAAATGACTTAAAATAAGTTAAAAACCAAAAGTAGGTCTCCCGCTGCTTATTATTTTTTTACTTAAAAGTCATTTCAGTTTGACTTTTTATTTTTGACTTAAAAGCTATTTTTTTAAAGCCAATCCAAACAGGCTCAGTTTACTAGCATAGGACTATCCTCCTATATAAGAACCATGTACTCAACAGTTTTCATTATCAATGCAATCCTTGATTTCTCTATATTTTACGTGAGAATTCTGCATGGTATCAGAGCTTTAAAACTTTTCTGCTCCTTAATGAATTAGATACCAAAATCAAAATAACCACAATATCGAATTACAAGTGCCTCTTCTACCAACACCTGATCAACCTCCTCACTTCACCATCTTGTTGCATCTTGCTCCATTAAACTCAAGCCAGCAAATTATCTTATATAAAGAACACAAATGTCTGAGTTGATTCAAGTGATGAGATTAACATATCTCATCATAGAGAATGAACCAACTAAAAGTACTCGTTCCACTGAACAGACTATTGAAAAAGTTGTAGCAGTTGAGAAGGATATAGAAGACAACAACAATATTGATGATTGAGAGGAAAAGGACGTGTTGCTAAGAAATTGGATCTCGTGCCCCTTGAAAAAAGAAAACATGTACCTGATTGTAAGTTGATCAATTGTCAAGGAGATGTGAGAATGCTTGGAAGAAGCTTATCTTCTAGCAACGAAAGATAAGGATTTCCATCTCAAACAACAACTGCAAAGTGTTAGTCTAGGAACCAAAACGATTGATGAATATATTAAGAAATTCAAAGGCATATGTGATGGTCTTGCATCCATTCACAAGCATGTGGGTGAACATAGCAAAGTAAGTAATATTTCTAGAGGTCTAGGTCTCAAGTACAAGACCTTCAGGAGTGTCATGCTAGCTAAAGCACCATATCTCACTCTTAATCAATTTGTTAATGCTCTCAGGGGTTTTGATATGAGGGGGGATGAAGAAGACACTACAACAAAAATAACTTTTAGCGGCAATAAATATTGACATTAATAAAGAGTGCTAAAGTCTTTACCAAAGATTAGTTAAGTGCCGTTAGAACTAAATGCTAAAGGCTTTAGGGACATATACAAAGAGTGCTAATTGCCGCTTAAAATACATATTTAGCGCAATCGAGAATTAATTGTCGCTAATGATCATTTTTATGTAGTGAAAAGTGTCACAACAAAACCATAACATGGCATTCTCTCGCCCAAAGAGGCAAGGAAGAGGAAATTATTCTCAAAGAAGAAGAAACAACAACTTAAACTCCAGAGGAAGAGGTTTCAAGTCTGCTGGACAAGGAACATGTTCGTATAACAACAAATATGGACTAAATTCTCAAAACAGTCCGTCAAGTGGAAATTAGGAGAGGACAGTAGTGATGCGTGTCAAATTTGTGGTAGAAATAATCATACTGCTCTTAGGTGTTTTTACGGTGGACTACTTACCAAGCTGCAGATGAGCTACCACAAGAATTGATTGCTACTAATCTACAAAACACTACTAATGACACCTTGTATATGGACTCAAGAGCAAGTAGTCTTATGACACATAACTCAGGTATTCTAATTGATTTTAAACACTACAATGGACCAGATAAAATCATTATTGGGAATGTATCAAAGTTAGAAATAATACATGTTTGGAGCATATTTCTTGTTCTCACACTCACTAGCTTGGCTAAGTTTGTGCACTTATAGCACTCTAATTTGACTTTGACTTTGACTTGAAAGATTAAGTTTTCTCCTCTGTTGTTGAAAAGTCAGGACCCGTTGGGAATCTATTCTAGACCCACCTGCCGGTCCTAAATCTATATTACTCTTCCACAGATCGGTGGATATGAAATATAATGAATTCAAGGACAAAGTTGTCAGTATACTGTGATCCAGACCCAGGAAGGGCCAGGCATCAATCAGAATCAGGTGTAAAGTTAAGAGGAGTTCTTGTAGTTCCTAAGATTAATAAAAATCTACTCTCAGTTGGTAAAATTTCAAAGGATAATTGTTGCACTCTTGAATTTGATGAAACTAACTTTATTGTAAAGGATAAGAAGACAAGGACATTGCTGGCCAAGGGATCTAAAAGGAATGGACTCTATGTTTTAGAAGATAACAATCTCTATGTTTTGAGTGCTGAACACGATTGGAAAACATCAAACAACATGTGGCATACTAGATTAGGACACCCTAGTTTGAAGTCTTTAAAAGTTGTGGGTAGTAATAGCTGCATCAATGTTAGTAGTTGAAATAAAATAGGTACTGTTTGTTCTAGTTTCCACATGGACAAGAGTTGTAAACTTTCATTTGGTTTGAGAAATTGAGAAGGAATGTTTATTGAAAATTAATTGTGACTTTTGGGGACCTACTCCTGTTGAATTTTCTCAACATATGAATAATATGTCATATTTGTAGATGGTCACACAAGATATACATGGATTTATCCACTGAAAAAGAAATCTGATTTTTTAAGTTCTTTGTAAAATTCCAAAAAATAGTGGAAAAACAATTTCTAAAGAAATTAAGATATTTTAGTGTGATGGAGGTGGTGAGTTTATCAAAACAGGCTTCATCAAGCATTTGGAAGATTGTGGCATTATGAGACATATTTCATATCCTAACACACCTAATCAAAATGGAGTTTCAGAAAGAAAACATAGCCATATCAGGAGACCGCTTAACTCTACTACTTCATGGTAACCTACCTTTGTTGTTATGGGTTGAAGCTTTCTCACCGCAGTTGTTCTCATTAATAGATCATGATGAGTCCTAGATTTTGACTCATTTAGGGCTTTGTTTTGATAGTTTATTATCCTCAAATGCCTAATTTATGTTCTGAACTGATGTTAAAATGTTGATTTGTAGCAAGGAAGGCAAAAGGAGCAAGGCAAGGACACTACCGGGAAAAAAAGAGATAAAAAGATGAAAAAGGTCAAGATAGAAAATGATGAGAATTGCCAAAGCCACTCGGTGACACGCTGAGTGGCACTTCAGCTCGCCTAAAGTTCCAGACTACCAGCCCTGGGGAGAAGCCAACTTGGCGATGGATTTGGACCTTTGGCGAATAGCCAAATGAATCAGCGACATAGCCTGGATCGCCTAAATTTACAGAACCTTGAGGATAAATAGTCAAGGAAGATCGCGATGGAATGGAGTGATTACGCTGCCGCCGACCTAATCGCGACGCTTGACTTAAAAGAGTTCAAAGGAGTCCAAAGGAGTCCTCGATTTTTATTATCAAGTCCGCTTTAGTTTTCTCCTTTTTGCAGAGTTTTCTTAGTATTTTCCATTGGAGAACAACTTTGAAGGGATTTTCAAGTATATTCGAAGTGGGTCTTTGATTTTTAGCACTTTGGATCATTTTAAAGAATTGTATTGCCATACCCAAATCATAGAGAATGTTTTCGGTATTAATTTCTATCTTTTATGAAGTTATTAAACCCCAATTCTTGGGGTGTGATCATGTGATTATTTGCGTAATTAACTTATGGGTATTGTTATTTAATGATTTAAATATTGTTGTAGTGTGGGTTTGATCGATAACTAAATAGTAATTTATGAATTGTAGTTGCAAATACAATTTTAGCTTAGTTTTTTGGGCTTGCTCGAGAGAGAGGTTCTAAAACCAAGGTTATCGATTGATGATTGTAGTTTGTGGGTTGTTATGGGTTCAGCTCGAGAGAGTGAATCCTAACTCATTCCTACCTATCTAGCTTGAGAGAGTAGATAAATTAAGGTTTTGGGTTGTAGTGTCGCTTGTCGAGGTTCGAGAGAAATTACCCGAACTGCTATAGTCGCTCGAGATAAAACTATTGCACCTATAGTCTAGCCTATCGACATTGATTCAGCACTTTATTAATAAACTTCAATTTCCCATATAGTGAAATTAGCCTATAATTGATCACATCCCAAGAATTGTCCTACTTGTCTAATCTCTTGTTTCAGTGATTATTGTAGTTGTTAATTGACACCTTAAAACCCCCATCTGAAATTCATTGTCAAACCTTTGACTTATTACATTTGATTTCGACAATGTCAACTTCTATAACTGATTGGAATCGCATCTCTACTTCCTAATTGAATTTGATACGGTACCGCTCCCTGTGGGTTCGACCCCAACCTTTCGTTGGATTATTGTAACACCCTGACTTTTCAAAATGTCTAAATTAACTTGTACCTTCGTGGAAAGATAAAGAGGGTGGGTAATAAATTAAGAATGATGTGGTATATAATATTTTAAGTGTTCAAGCGTTGTATCTCAAGTTTTGAAGTTAGGTAAGAGCAAAATAAAAGTTGGCGAAAGTTATCGTATGTTCTTTTTAAAGATTTTTCTGAAATTTGGGCCAAATGTCTCGGAGGTATTCTCCCAATATATAAAGAGTTGTGGGACCCAAGACATATCAAATCGAAGTTCTACAAGTCTAGTTTCCAACACATCAAATCATTTGTTCATACGACTTCAGAATAGAGAGATATTAGCATTTTTGTGAGACTGCACTGAGGTGGGGTCCTAGGTCGGTGACTTTTTATATATCTTCTTCTTCGAATTTTCTTCATTTCTTTTAGTTATGAACCAAAAAACTTAGAAAACTCACTTCTACGATAAACCAAATTATAGATTTTCTCGACTGAAGTCCTTAACGAAAGTTGTTCTACGCGTTGAGTTCGTCATCATGGTATAATTTATTTTATCTATTTCGTAGGGATAACAAAGGTTTGGACATATTTTAAGATTTTGAGGCGTATTACAAACTTAAGATCAAGGTAAGACCCTTCTTTCATCGACTCTAGCTTTCTTAAGCCACAAATAGCAATTTGCGATGGAAATACATATCTTTTATCGGATTATCGTGGTATCTTCTATTTTTGTGTGTTGATTATGGTCCTGCCTTTTTGTAGTATCGAAGGGGGTTATGAGTAAAAGTTGTTAGGCCACATGAATTCAACGAAAAAGGTATGTTAAGGCTATTCCCTTCTTACAGCATGTTTCCTTAAAGCTTAGGAGCAATGTAATTGGGTTGTTATCGTTGTTATACTTGTAGCCATTATTGTTGATTGTTGGCTACTCGAGTGGATATAATCCTCCCTTGTCGGTATTTTTATTCAGTTAGTAGCGTCCCTATGTTGGACATGACTTAGAGGCTATTCATATAGGTTGCTTATAGCTAGATTGCTCGCTTTTAGCCTATTGGATTGTTATTATTGCCCTTGGGGCTATCAGGGTTAGTCAGGAATGTGATCTATGCCTAAAAGGGCTATATTCTCGCCTATATGGCTATATTGATGCCTAGAAGGGATATGAGTTGCTCACGGGCCATATTGATGCATAGAAGGGCTATGAGTAGCCTACGGGGCTATATTGGCGCCTAAGAAGGCTATGTGCTGCCTACATGGCCATGTTGTTGCATAAGAGGGCTATGAGTTGTCTATAAGCTATATTTATGCCTAAGAGAGTTATGTTCTGCCTATGGGGCTAGATTATTGCCTAAGAGGGCTATATGATCGCCACGAGGCTGTGGACTACCGATAGGGGTATATAGACTGATTGGCACCTTTTAGGCTTATAAGGGCCTGGGTAGGTGGTCTTGTGTGTTGTTTGTACCTACCGAGCTTATGGGGGCTTGGTTAGGTTGTTGTTTTATTATTTTTGATGTGTTTAGATTTAGGAGCAGGTCAGTACACTTATGTTATCCTTGATTTATTTATCGGATTACTCCAGTATATTAAGATATCTGCTCATAATATATTGCCTTTCATACTCAGTATATTATTTCGTATTGATGCCCCATTGCCTGGGGGTAATGCATTCATGCATGCAAGTCCCGAGAGATGACCCAGTAGACCTCCTCGGTAGCAAGATTGACTTCTATCCAATTGGCTAGCCCCTTTCCTCCTGAGCTGCCAGAGTTGGGAGGTTTGTTAGCTTTTATTATATTTATTTTTATGGGTAGGGTGGGGCCCTACCCCGCCAATCTTCACTACTCTTAGAGGCTAGCAGACTAGTGTGTGGGATGTATAGCTACGTTATGGCCATGCTGGCCTAGTTTGTTGGTTTGTTGAAGCTTGTTAGTTGTTTGATGTACTGTTTTAATATATATCTATTTTTAGTTTCGATATAGAGATCATGGTGACGACCCAATCAGGACTTCTGTGCTAGTTGGCTATGTCTTTATATGACCTCTTGAGAGTAGCTATTTCTTTTATAGATCTGTTGACAAGGGCCTTGCTGGCCGATGGCTTGATTTTAAGCTGAGATATACTTGTTTGTTTTCTAGATTACGATTGGCTGCCATGCGCTAGTAGTAAATGGTTCAGCAGGGTCGACTTGAGCCTGAGTTTTGGCATTAGGAACCGCCATACGCTTTGAATTGGGGTGTGACAAACTTGGTATCAGAGCCAGGTTTTATCCTAGGGAGTCTGCAAGCCGTTTCTAGTAGAGTCTTGTTTATAAATGTGTTGTACACCACATTCGATAAGCAAGAAGCTATCGGGCATGTTAGAATGACTATCCTTCGTTTGCTCACCTTGTGTTATATAGCAGTGTCTTAAGGGTTGAGGTTTCTGGCTTATAATTGATATTTATATGCAGATAGAGATGATTGATACTGCATGCACTACGCTAGCTGTGGCCAGGTACAATCAGAGCGAGGGTACCGACAAGGTACCACAGGTGGAGGTAGCCCATCGCGAGACCTGGGAGACATCTTCAAATTTCCTATAGCTTCTCCACGCCTTCGTGAGCCTCGAGGCTACAGATCCTCGCCTACCAACAAGTACCACCTCTAGTTCCTCCTATTCCATCTGATCAGGATTTCAAGAGTGCAGTATGTATGTTAGCACAGTTAGTAGTTGCACAGTGCCAGCCAGTTGCGCCAGATGTTATCGAACCTTCTGAAGGCCCCGAAAGTTCAAGAGTTCATGGATTTCTTGCCTTGAATCCTCCACAGTTTACAAGGACGGATCGCAGAGAGGACCCTCAACACTTTGTTGATCAGCTTCATAGGATCTTTAGAGTCATGCATGCCTTAGCAATCGAGTCAGTTGAGTTAGCATCATTTCGATTATGCGATGTTACAGTATTGTGGTATGAAAGTCGAGAGATCTCATGGGAAAAGATGCATCTCTACCCATTTGGGATAGCTTTACGTGCTTTCATAGATCACTATTTGCCTCAAGAGATTAGGGATGGTCAGTGGACTAGCTCAACTCCACAGGCGCATGAGTCTCTGAGAGTACGAGCTGAGATTTGATTCATTGGCTAGATATGCACCAGCATTTTTGATACGATGCATGACTGGTTGCATAGATTTGTTGGAGGGCTTGACTCAGACTATATCGACACTTGTTCTACTGTTGCACTAAATGATAATATAAATATCTCATAATTCAAGCCTTTGGACAAGGCATGAGGATCGCCGACATCGTGATACGAGTGAGAGGGTCGAGAGAGAGAGATGTAGAGGCAAGGCCCGCCGTTCACAGGAGATTTTCGTGGTCCTGCACTGATATTCTATTAGCCACCTAGACCTCCACCATGCCAGCCCAAGGTAGTAGATTTGATCATCGTGACACCAATCCTGTGTGAAGGTTCACTAGCATCGTGCCTCAACAACATGTGGTTCAAGCCAAAGTTAGAATGCCTCGCAGCATTGCGCTACTTACGATAGGATGTATTTTGGGAGGTGCAGGCAGGGTTCCACAGGTTGTTATTCTTGTGGACAGGAGGGGTATGAGTGGAAGAACTACCCGACCAAAGGTTAGGGTGATATAGGTCACTGACTGGTCAAGACAGGTTCCTCCTCATCAAAGACAACATGCGTAGAATCCGCACTTCAACACGTAGAGGCGACGGAAGCAAAGATGGAGCATCTAGTTCTAGTAGTAGCCAGAACAGTACATATTCACTTGCCAACCGACACAACTCAGAGCCATCACCAAATGTTGTGACAGGTGCATTGATTGTTTGCTCATATTGTGTTTATGCTTTGATAGATCCTAGATCTACTCTGTCTTATGTTTCCATTTATTTAGGGGAAGTTATGTATAGTAGCAGAGTCATTAGATCGACCCTTTATTGTATCTACACCAGTTGGTGAGTCTATTATTACCAGGAGAGTCTATTGAGGTTGCACGGTAGAAATTATCAACCGTCAGACCTCTCTAGACCTGGTAGAGGTAGAGATGGTCGATTTCGACGTCATTATGGGTATGGACTGGTTAGCATCTTGTTATGCTAATGTTGAGTGTTGAACAAAGATTGTTAGATTTCACTTTCCAGGAGAGGCAGTTCAGGAATGGAAAGGCAATACAGCAATGCCGAAATGTAGGTTTATTTCCTATCTTAAGGCGAGGAGGATGATTACTAAGGGTTGTATTTATCATCTTGTTTGCGTTCATGATATAGATGCAAAGCCACTGACTCTTCAGTCTATTGTAGTAGTTAATGAGTTTCTATATGTTTTTCGAGACGAGCTATATGGTATCCCTCCTGAATGGGAAATTGATTTTGCTATCGATATGCTACCAGGTACACAATCCATATCTATCCCTCCTTATATAATGGATCCTGCTGAGCTAAATGAGTTGAGGATCAACTGAAATATTTGCTGGATAAAGGCTTTATCAGGCCTAGTGCTTAACCATGGGGTGTGCTAGTGTTATTCGTGAGAAAGAAAGATGGCTTACTAAGAATGTGTATCGATTACCGACAACTGAATAAGGCAACTATAAAGAATAAGTATCCCCTTCAGAGGATCGATGACTTGTTTGATCAGTTACAAAGTGTTGAGTACTTCTCAAAGATTGATTTAAGATCAGGGTACCACCAGATACGAGTTCGGAAGAAAGATGTTCCAAAGATAGCTTTTAAAACCAGATATGGACACTTTGAGTTCATGGTAATGTCTTTTGAATTAACTAATGTCCGAGCAGTGTTCATGGACATGATGAATAGTATATTCAGGCCGTATCTAGACTTATTTGTGATTGTATTTATTGATGATATTTTAGTGTATTCACCTTCAAAATCTGAGCATGCAAATCATCCGCGAACAGTCCTTCAGGTTCTTCGAGACCGAGAACTTTATGCCAAGTTTTCTAAGTGTGAGTTATGGTTGGACTCTATAGCTTTCTTATGCCATATCAGATCGATGCATTATTACGCTGATACACAAAAGATCGAGGTTGTAAGACTTGGCCTGCACTCCATGACTCCGACTGAGGTTCGTAGTTTCTTAGGGTTAGCTGGGTACTATAGAAGGTTTGTAGAGGGGTTTTCTTCACTTTCAGCACAATTAACGAAGCTGACTCAAAAATCAACTAAGTTCCAGTGGACTGAGGCTTGCGAGCATAGTTTATAGGAGCTGAAGGACATGTTGACATCGGCACTAGTTCTAGAATTGTCAGAGGATTCAGAAGGCTATGTGGTGTATTGTGATTCTTCTGGTGTTGGGTTAGGATGTGTTCTATTGCAACATGGTAAGGTTATTGCATATGCTTCAAGGAAGTTGAGGAAGCATGAGAAGAACTATCCGACCCACGATTTAGAGTTGGCCGTAGTTGTGCATGCGTTAGAGATCTGAAGACACTATTTGTATGGCGTTCATGTTGATATTTTCACAGATCATAAAACCCTTCAATATATCTTTAGACATAAGGAGTTAAACTGCGTGAAGATCGATGGCTTCAGGTTATCGAAAGATCGCGATGTGATATTTTATATCATCCAGAAAGGCAAACGTGGTAGCCAATGCCTCACCAAGATCTACGGGTAGTTTATCCTATTCAGTCGAGAAGCTTGAGCTACCGCAAGAGCTTCATCAATTAGCTAGCTTGGGAGTCAGATTATTAGAGGTAGACGATAGTAGGGTCACAATTTAGGACACAGCCGTTCATCTCTAGTTGTAGAAGTAAAAGCACGGAAACAAGAGGATCATAGCTTAGAGCATCTCAGAGCCAAGGCTTAATATCAAATTTTTAGCATTTAATATAGCGTAAGATGGAGTCCTCGATATAGCGGTTGATTGTATGTTCCGATGTTGCAGGCTTTGACATCGATTATGTACTAGGCACATCATTCCCGTTATTTTATTCACCCCGGTTTGACGAAGATGTACCATGATATTAAGGAGATCTACTAGTGGTATGGGATGAAGAAGAACGTTCGAGTTTGTGGCATAGTGTCCTAATCGCCAACAGTGAAGGTTGAGCACCAAAAGCCCGCTGGGCTAGTTTAGAGATAGCCATTCCTTTGTGGGAAGCAATTAATATGGATTTTACTAATGGGTTACCTCGATCGCCGCAGCTTGACTCTATTTGGGTAATTGTTGAGACTAACAAAAGCAGCCCACTTATTACCATCAGGCTACTTTTACTACCAAGACTATGTAAGGCCCTATATTAGATAGATTGTTAGGCTACACTGTCTTAGTATCTATTATCTCCGATAAAGGAGCACAATTTACAACTAACTTCCTGGAATTCTTTCCGTAAGGACTAGGGACACAGTTAATCTTAGTACAACCTTTCACCTCGCATGTATGGCCAGCCGAGCACACAATTTTGACCCTCGAGGATATGTTACAGGCGTGCGCGTTATACTTCAAGGGAAGTTGGGATGACCACTTGCCTCTTATTGAGTTCGCATACAATAATAGTTATCATTCCAAAGATCGGATGGCACCTTATGAGGCTTTGTATGGGCAAAATGTACATCCTCATCGATGGTTCGATATAAGTGAGTTAGGTTGATTGGACCTAACTTAGTACATCAGACAATGGAGCAGGTTAAGCTTATTCAGTAGACATTGCTAATAGCTCAAAGCCGACTGAAGCCATACTCAGATGTGGAACGAAGGGGCTTAGAGTTTCCTGTTGATGACTGGGTATTCTTAAAAGTCTCACCTATGAAGGGTGTTATGATATTTGGCAAAAAAAGCAAGCTTAGTCCAAGATTCATTAAGCCATATTGAATCCTTCGGAGGGCAGGACGAGTGGCTTATGAGTTAGAATTGCCTTCGGGGCTAGAATTTGTTCATCCAGTTTTCCATGTAACGATGCTACAAAAGTGCATAGGAGACCCTTCTCGGGTTGTCCCAATTGAGGATGTTCAGATCACAAAGGAGTTTTCCTGCGAGGAAACTCCAATTGCCATATTAGATCAGTAGGTCCGTAAATTGAGGACCAAAGAGGTGGTTTCGATTAAAGTATTGTGGAGAAACAAGAATAGAGAAGAGTTGACTTGGGAAGCTGAGGATGGCATGAGGTCCAAATATCCTCACTTGTTTCATACCCCAAGTTTATATTAGTGCGGTGAGGTAAGATACCTATTTGAGTTTTTTATATTGTTGCTTATTATTATTGTTGTTGTCATTGTATTTTTGCTCGCACTGTTATTGCAGAGCTATAGTGCTTAGCTATTTATGTCATCTTGTGAGACGCATAGGTTAGAATTTATGCATTTCAAATAGTCACATTTACAAAGGATACTCTGCCTAAATTTTGGCAACTCCTAAGGACTTAACCGCGTGACTTAGATTTTTCATTTGAGGATGAATGTTTCTAAGGGGAAAGGATGTAACACCCCGACTTTTCAAAACGTCTAAATTAACTCGTACCTTCATGAAAAGACAAAGAGGGTGGGTAATAAATTAAGAATGATTTGGTATGTCATATTTTATGTGTTCAAGGGTTGTATCTCAAGTTTTGAAGTTAAGTAAGTGGCAAAATAAAAGTTGGCGGAAGTTATTGTAAGTTCCTTTTTAAAGATTTCTCTGAAATTTGGGTCAAATGTCTCGGAGGTTTTCTCCCAATCTATAAAGATTTTAGGGCCCATGACCTATCAAATCAAAGGTCTACGAGTCTAGTTTCCAACACATCAAACTGTTTGTTCATACAACTTCAGAATAGAGAGATATTCGTGTTTTTGTGAGACTACTCAAGCAGGCACTTGAGGTGGGGCCCTAGGTCAGTGGAACTTTTTATATATCTTCTTCTTCGATTCTTCTTCATTTGCTTTTAGTGAAGAACCAGAAAACTTAGAAAACCCACTTCTAGGATCAACCAAATTATATATTTTCTCGAATTAAGTCCTTGACAAAAGTTGTTCTACGCGTTGAGCTTATCATCATGGTATAATTTGTTTTATCAATTTCATAGCATATCATACTTTGGTGTTGGGACAACAAGGGTTTGGATATAGTTTAAGCTTTTGAGGTGTATTATGAACTTAAGATCAAGGTAAGACCCTTCTTTCATCGACTCTAGCTTTGTTAAGCAACAAATAGCAATATGTGATGGAAATACATATCTTTATCAGATTATCGTGGTATCTTCTATTTTTGTGTGATTATGGTCCTGTCTTGTTGTAATATCGAGGGGGTTATGAGTAAAATTTGTTAGGCCACGTGAATTTAGCGAAAAAGGTATGTTAAGGCTATTCCCTTCTTACGACATGTTTTCTTAAAGCTTAGGAGCAATATAATTGGGTTGTTATCGCTGTTATACTTGTAGCCATTATTGTTGATCGTTGGTCGCCGAGTGGATATAATCCTCCCTTGTCGGGATTCTTATTCAGTTAGTAGCGCCCCTATGTTGGACACGACTTAAAGGCTATTTGTATGGGTTTCTTATAGCTAAATTTCTCACTTTTAACCTATTAGATTGTTATTTTTGCCCTTGGGGCTATTGTGGTTAGCTGCAGGAATGTGATCTATGCCTAGAAGGGTTATGTTCTGCCTTTGGGCTATATTGATGCCTAGAAGGGTTATGAGTTGCCTATGGGGCTATATTGATGCCTAGGAGGGCTATGAGTAGCCTACAGGGCAATATTGATGCCTAAGAAGGCTATGTGCTGCCTACATGGCCATGTTGTTGCCTAAGAGGGATATGACTTGTCTATAAGCTATATTGATGCCTAAGAGAGTTATGTGCGCCACTGGCTATGTTATTGCCTAAGAGGGCTATGTAACCGCCACGGTCTAGGGACTACCGATAGGGGTATATAGACTGATTGGCACCTTCTGGACTTATGGGGGCCTAGGTAGGTGGTTTTGTGTGTTGTTTGTACCTGCCGAGCTTATGGGGCTTAGTTAGGTTGTTGTTTTATTACTTTTGATATGTTTATATTTAGGAGCAAGTCAGTACACTTATCTTATTATTGATTTATTTATCGAATTACTCCCAAAGATATTAGATATCCGCTCATAGTCTATTGCCTTTCATACTGATATATTATTTCGCATCATCGCCCCATTGCCTGTGGCATCAGATTCATGCATGTAGGTCCCGACAGACGACCCAGTATACCTCCTCAGTAGCAGGATTGACTTCTATCCGATTGGCTAGTCTCTTTCCTCTAAAGCAGCCAGAGTTGGGAAGTTTGTTAGCTTTTGTTGTATATATTTTTATGGATAGTTGGGGCATGTCCCACCACTCTTTAATACTCTTAGAGGCTTGCATAATAGCGTGTGGGGTGTATAGTTATGTTATTGCCACGCCTAGTTTGCTGGTTTGAAGCTTGTTAGTTGTTTGATATATTGTCTTGATATATACCGCTTTCGCTTCGCATAGAGATCATGATGGCCTCATGGCCCAATCGTGACTTTCGTGCTACTGATATGTCTTTATATGAACTCCTCGAGTAGCTATTTCTTTATAGATCTCACGCGTGGGCCTTATCGCAAAGCGGCTTAATTTTAAGCCGAGATATACTTGTTTTTTCTTGATTGTGTGTGGCTGCCATACGCTAGTAGCAAATGGTTCAGAAGGGTCGACTTGAGCCTGAGTTTTGGCATTAGGAACCAGTTGTGCCCCTTGAATTTGGGGTATGAAATTTATATACTAGATCACGATCGCCTACACCTAGTATTAAATGAGGTATAGTTGAGCATTTATCAGAAAATGGCGCCGCTACCAGGGAGTGGTGTTATTGAATTCTTTTATTGAAGTTAGTTTGTGATTTTATTGTGTTATAGTTGAACCCACTTACTGTTTTTGTTGTTTGTCACCTTTGAACAGGTGACTAAATCAGCGCAAACGGTAGCAATGCTAGCCATCTAGGCCATAATGATGATATTGGCTATCTGAATGATGTGAACGAGGCCAACGTGAATGATATACACTTGGGTGGTGATGGAGCGATCAGGCTACCTCCAATCGTAGGGAATGCAGTGTTCCATGTAATGAGCACAATGCTGCAACTCTGGCAAATGAATGGGCTATTTGGTGGTTTAGAGCATGAAGACCCCCACAACCATATTAGAAACTTCGTTGACATTTCTAGCCCTTTCTTGTTCAAGAATATATCCCAAGAGTCGGTTAGACTCAGGTTGTTCCCATTCTCACTGATGGGAGAGGCTACCAAATGGTTAGCCGATCTCCCAAGGGACTCAATCACGACTTGGTATGAATTGACGAAAGCATTATACACAAGATTCTTTCCTCCTTCAAGGATGATGTCTTTGAGAGATAATATCCAAGGTTTTAAATGCTTGGATGGTGAGACAATCCATGAGACTTGGCTCCGATTTTAGAAATTGCTAATTCAATGCCCGACTCATGAACTCCCAAACAATGTCTTGCTACAGTATTTCTACCAGAGTCTAGATTCGAATGAACGCGGAGTGGCTGATCAACTTGTCAAAGGTGGTATTATGCAGCAGGCGTTTAAGATTGCTTTTGTGTTGCTTGATAGCATGACCAAGATCACCCTAGCTTGGTATACAAGAGAGGATTAGGTATCTCCCTTGACATTTAGGATGACGAAAGAACTGATTGAAAAGGATCAAGAGAGGGATCAGAACATGGCAAAAATGATGACCCCAATTGGATTTTTTGTCGAAGAATGTCATAGGTAGTGGTACTAGAGCGGTGAATGTTGTTGGTGTTAGCGGGGTGACCCTCGAGGATGCGCATTTTGATGCTCTTTACAATGAGGAAGTGACCTTCCTTGCAAATCAGGGTGGTGGTTTCCATCCGAGCTATCCTAGGCCAGGTGGGAATCAAGGTTGGAATAGAGAACGTGATGACCGTTGGAGAGACCGTGAAAGGTAATGGCGTGATTGCAATGCAAGTTGGAAGGAGAGAGATGGGGACAAGGAGAAATATGTACCTCTCCATGAGCGTCAAAATCCCAAAGATCAAAAGGTTGACCTAGAGAATTTTTGCATTGAAGATATGTTCTCTCGCATTCTCAACAAAGTGGAAGGGTCAGACAAAGTGTTGAAATAGATGAAGGATGATGTCTCAACTCTTAATCAGATGGTGACCTCTCAATCCGTATCCATTAAACACTGGAGACACAAATGGGTCAAATCTCGACTCATTTGAATCCAAGGCCAAAAAGAGGCTTTCCGAGTGACACAATGGAAAATCCTAAAAATGAAGCTTGAATTGGTATCTTCGACATGCCATGATGTTAAATAAGGCGCTTCTTGGGAGGCAACCTAAGTTTTTAATGTTTTTAATATTGCTTTTGAATAACGGGTGTTGATTTTGTAGGGTGGAAAGCTGAATGTGATGGAAAAGGAGCAGTAGGCGAGCCAAAAGTCTAGTCGATGACATTCCAAATAGGTTGGTGTGCCCGATTTAGACCGCCGTTTGAATCACCCAGCCTGATGGGGAATTCTGTAAAACTCGGCGAGTCAAAAGTCCAGTAGGTGACTCGTTAAATAGGTCGGCAGCCCAACTTGGATCGCCGCTCAACCCCCAAGTTGCCGGGAAGTTCTCAGAAACTCGCGAGTCAAGTACCACTTAGCGCATCGCCGAGTGGGTCGGCGAACACGACTTACTTCGCCAACTGGCGCACTAACTGATGAGTTTTTAAGAGGTCAACCATTTTAAATTCAATTTCTCTTCATCTTCTTACTTTTCAACTTCCGCACTCACACAACCGATATTATATTTTTCATATTTTCGTATATTTTTTCTCATTTTGCTTGGGATCGTTTGCTCGGGGATTACTGTGCATCCTAGCATTTCAAATATTTCGGCATTACAGGTTGGTTTTTCGAACCTCATTTTTAAATAGTTGGTTGAAAATGAATGCAAGTGCTTTTTGTGATGTATCTTTGTGCTTAATTATTGTTCGGTTGATAATATGATAGTTTGTTTGCCTGTTCTGAAGTGAAATCATAATTAACTGGTCGTAAATGTCTATTTCTCATGTCGTTAACTAATTAAATTGTTGTGTTGCCTCGATTATATTATGGGTCTAGCGGGGTGAAGTTTGAGTAACCCTGAATTATGCTAATTGTCGAATTTTGCCTAATGATAGAGTAGTTGATGTCATTCTTAAGGGCAAAAGACGCACTGGAAAATTTTGGCCAAATCGGGAAGTTTCGAGTACTCAGGCATATAGGTCTTGTTTTAATTGCATAATGTGAGTGTTTAATTTTGTTTTCGTGGGCTGCGAGCCTGATTTTGAAGTACAGGGAAAAAATCTGGCATGTTGGGCTATTTGGCGAGCTGGGTCGAGCTCGCCTAGTGGTTCGGCGGTTCGCCCAATGTCCCCTAGATCGCCCATTAATTCTCTAAATTTTGAGTTTAAGTTCTGTAACTTTTGGCGATACGCCTAGGCTCGCTGAGTTCACTCGGCGACTCACCGAAAGTACTTCCTGATTGCCTTTCTATGCCCTAAATTCTTGAAATTGTTTTTGTAACTTTCGGTGAGCTATTTCTAGTTCGCCGAAAAGTGTCAGCGATCCGCTGAATGGCCCTGGACATCACCGACCAACTTTGATCTTTGAGCATTTCTTTTTTAGAACTTTTGGTGAGCCCAACCTGGCTAGCCAAAGTGATTCGATGAGTCTTCCTGCAATTCTTTTTACTGAAATTTTCATAACTTTATCTAACGTCTTCTACGTTGTTTTACGGGAATGGCTAGACCCAAAGTTGTTGGAAGAGACATAACCATCCGAAAGAGGGCACGGGGGATTACAATAAATAAGGAAGCAGTTGCTTGCCGGGCTAAAGCTACGAAACTTCCTCCAAAGGGAGGCAAGGGAAAGGGCAAGGCGCCCATTGAGTTAACATCTATGGAGGAGAGCTTCGATAGTGAGAGGGTCTATGCCACACACCTCACTACCTCCAAAAGTGGGAACCAGTCTGAGGAGGATTCTCCGGCTTCCATCTCTGAGCCATAAGATGACCAGCTTTTACAGCATTGCAGAGCGGAGCTACGCTCCAAATCTTTAAATGATCCGTCTAGGGTCTTAATGCCACCAATGCCTACTCCTCCTCCCACAGCTCTAGCTCCTCCTCTATAACAAACAGTGGTCCCGACACCACCAGCTCAGGGGCCTCCTCCCCGGTTTCTCAACAGAATAAAGGCCGAGAGATTGAGGACAATATTGGAAGAGAAAAGGTTGTCTACCGACGGTGTGGTGGACAGACATCCAGAGGTGTGGAACACTTTAAGGTTCCACAAGTTTGAGGATTTACCGAACCCCGAGGCCCATATATTTCTACTTGGGTCCGGGAGTTCTATTCGGCCAACGGAGAATTAGTATCGAAGGGGAAGAAGAAGGCAAGTGTCTTTAAGCCTGTTGACTTCATTGTTGCTCGAGGCAAGAAGGTCAAGTGTAGATGTTCGGATATCAATGAGTTACTTGGGTGCTTAACAGACTTCATGCACGATTACATCGATCTAGTGAAGAAGAAGACCCTGGATGATCTTAAGGGTTGGTTGGCACCCCTCCTCTCCGATGTCACCCTGAGGTGGATTGAGGCAGGTGCCCCTTTAGAGAGGAAGGACTTGAACGTTGCTGCCAGATACTGGTTCTGGTTCATCAAAAACATCATTATGCCATCGCATAACGAGTCCATCCTCCAACACCCGAAGGCAGCCTGTCTAGGGTCAATCATAGATCGCTAGAGGCTGAACCTGAGATTGTTGATTGAGCAAGAGATGGCCATGAGGGCCAAACAGAGTCAGACCTCACTCTCATTCCCCATACTAATTACTAAGTTGTGCCGACGAGCCTGAGTTTCGAGACATGAAAAGATGGATGTGGAGCTGACACCCACCTCATCTACAGACATCCAGCGTATTGAGGCCAAGTATATGCGGGATGAGGCTGACAGGAGGGCAGCACTGGTGGATACGTCCCCAAAGGTCGATATTAATATGTTGCCGACTGAGGCAATCATGCCCCCTCAAGCCAGTGGGCCCTCAGGTACATCCGACCCTTTTATTTCTGAGACTCCTAGTACTACTGCTACACCCCCTCCCTCTTCTTCTACTGCTGATGCTGCCTCTAGGCCCCCTATCACCCAGGTCATGCTTTATAAGATGGGTCATCTGGCTCTTTCAACTGATATGTGTGCCTCTAGATTGAGGCTATTATGCCTGGGATGATAGAGATGGTGATAGCTGCTGCCATGACCCTAATTATGGCTGAGATGAGAGATCACAGGTTGGCACTAGATTCCCTTACAGTTAGGGTCAAGGCTTGTGAGCAGAGCCGAGGTGCTACAGATGAGGTGACGGCCTTGAAGGTCGATGTGATTGGGTTGAGGAAGGATGTGGACCAGCTGAAGTCCACTGATTTGACGATGTTGTTTGGGATAGTGGAGATTCCTAACATGTCGAGCACTGATATTCCAGCCAATTCTGAGGTTCCTTCGGCTCCTATGACCGGAGATGATACTAGGGCTGATGATGCAACTATCGAGTTCGAGGCTGAGACAGATGAAAAATAGCTTGGTGTCAGAGAGGAGGTTGTGTATGATGATTTGGCAAACTTACAGGGTGCCATGGTGGAGACAGCTATGCAGGCCTCATTGAGGGACGTGTCTATGGTGGGCTCCAGTGGAGCCAAGGTTGCTGCTATGCCGAGCACTGATGCCGAGATAGAGGGAGTTGATGACATGCAGACTTCACCCAGGCCTAGCCTGACAGGATGACTCTTTGCCTCCCTTTCTATTATTTTTAGGCTATTTTTATTATCTCTTTGCATTTGAGGACAACTGTTATTTTTGTTGGAGGGGTGAGGTATTTCCATACCCACCTCTATTGCACCTCTATTGGGATGTTTTTGTTTTGTGAATAGTTACTTTTGGGTTTTGTGAATGTTGGATCTAATTTTTGGTTTATATATCTATATCTTGGTTTCTAATCTATATTGTTCCATTGTTTTGAATTGCAAATGGTTCTGAACCAATTTTTTAAAAAAAATTGCCACCTCTTGTTGTGTGAATGTGGTTGTTCTCTTGCAATTTCGAGTGTCGATTTTGGTCAGTACCGCTGACTTGAATAGTGCTCTTGTTTGAACGGCATGTGTGTGCAAATCCGATGAGGCGAATTGAGTTGCATAAGTCATATGTGAAATTTGATTGATGTGTTTACTGCTGTAGAGTTGGAGTCACGCTAGGACTAGACTACTAAATCCTAACTTATGTACGATTAAGATGATGTATCGTGTATGGGTCTAAAGTCGACTAGGATAAGGTGTTTTAGTTATTGTAGTAATGCTATTCATGTGTGTGTGTGTGTGTGTGTGTGTGTATATATATATATATATTGTGGTAGGACTCCTGGTGTAGCTAGCATATGACTTTTCTCATATATAAGGAGCATGTACTCAATAATTTTCATTATCAATATAATCCTTGATTTATCTATACTTTACGTGAGAATTCTACAATAAATATAGATAATTAACTTCTCAACTTTCTTCAATTATTTTGTTCCCTTTCAAGAACTTCCCTTCATTTTTTAAAAAGTGTCAAAGTCGTCGAATTATTAGGTTAATAATATGAAAATTAGAGCTTTATAAAATCTCCATATATATCATCAAAAACAAGTTTCCCTCTCATCTGCAATATATATATATATATATATATATATATACACCTATAGGAATGAAGATGTTCGGTGCCCTTTGACTACACCATTCACAAAGGCTGTTCCTCTCAACATGTACTGATCTATGCAATGATTACCACCAACATGTCAATAAATAGGAAGTAAACCTGCAAAAATAATTAGCTTAAAATCAATAAAATATGAAAATTATAAACAACAAACAAAGACAACAAAAACACAACATTGTCAATTAAAATTAATAAATCATAGAGAAATAGATAGCAAAACTAATAATTCTTATCATCTACAATTTGAGATATAACCAACAACATAGAAAACAAAAGAGGTGAAGAAAGATCCCAAGCTTGTAGTTTCTCTTCGTCTAAACATTTGGAGTCATAAGATATTACAATGGGTTAAATGAAGTTCCTATAATTAAGAGGTTTAACGAGTTTAAATGATATGTAAGTTACAATATTGAGTGTAACTTAAATGAGCTAATTATGGTGCAAATAATGAGTGGGTATAAAAACTACAATAAATAATTTGTTGTGCATATATGAAATTATGGTTCTGTTTTCATTACAAATGAATAGGAATAAGTATTGTGATTAAGAAAAATTAAATTTGAACAATTTTAAAATTTTAAACCTGTCAGTCATTTACTTTTGGGAAGTCCAAATCCAATTGTTTGATCATTATTAATTTAATTACTGAATTATTACATTATATAAAGAAATAAACCAATAAATGCTCAAAAAAGCAGAAAAAAGATAATTAGAAATACTGCACATAAAGATGTGTCATGTCTAAGGCTGGGCATTCAGTTGGTTCGGTTTGCAAATTTCGATTTGATTTTTCGATTTGGTGAAAATGTAAACGAAAACCGAACTAAAATAAATTTGGTTCAATTCGATTTTCACAATTTTCGTTCACTTTCTCGGTTTAAATATTATCATATTGGGCCCTTTTCTTTTCATCATTATCGCTGGACATTTAAAATTTGATCAATTTTCTTTAAAACAAATATCTTTCCAAACTAAACTAATGAACAAGTCTACAATATTATAGATATGTGAAGAAAAAACAAGTGATTTGGTACATTGAAATTCATCTAAAATCAACAAACATTTTAGAGTTTTTTGATTGTCCACATTGAATACAGAGTTGTGGAAGACATCATAGTTGGCATCGGATCGACGTGGTCTTGTAGCGTCGACAATGGTGGTCTCTACTCTTAAGCCCGTCGGCAATGCCACAATGGTGGTTGGGTAATGTGAACTTTGAGGTATGAAATTTATTAGTCACTAATTGTGGTTAAGTTTAGGGAATTAACATTTGAGTTGGGCTGAAATTTTTACTTGGGCGAGTTTTTATGGGCTGTAAATGTAGTAAGAAATATCTAAATATTTGAGTTGCAATAAAATTCAGTTTTTCGGTTAACAAAATTTAATTATTTCAAAATAGTAAACCGAATCGAAAAACTGAAATTTTAAAATATAAAATCGAAACCAAAAAATTAAAACTGAAATTTAAAAAGATTCAATTCGATTGGTTTTTTCGGGTTCAACCAAATTAGGCCATCTCTAGTCACATCAGCTTCTCTCTCTCTACATATATATAAACTAGAAAGGGCTCCACATCATTTATTGAGGTAAACGCTTAGAAATGTGCCAATTACAATCACTAAAAGATGCAGTTGACATAAACTAAGAGCACTCATGCTTGATTTTTGACAACGATGTAAGAGATTGTCGAACGCCCCCCTTTGAAAATCAAAACACAAGATTACAGGTTGAAGTAAATTAAATACTTAAGTTTAATATGATATTACTAACACATTGGAAACCACTCAACAATATACTTTTTTTCCGGTAAACGAGTTTTTGGCCAAAAACATCTTTTAACTATAGCCAAAACATAATATACAAAGATCATCCTTAATATATTTTAACCTTAGCAAGTTCCATCCTTATATGTTAAGAAAACTAACAGACCCCTTCCTTTGGTATCTTAGTTTAATTTGTTGTGTCTTTTGGTTAACAAAGATGTATTTACTTTTCTTCTCGAATATATATATATATATATATATATATATATATATATATATATATATATATATATATAATAATGCATATGTTTAAAGAGAAACAAAACTTGACTACGAAATGAGAATATCATACTAGTAGTTAAGTTAATTTTTTCCACAACAATTATAACTAATATAATAAGCACACATGAACAATATCCCACGCATAGCGAAGGGGTGAAGGGCATAGATCGCATTATTCATAAACACATAACACTAGTGATGCACTCCAAATTAATGTAAATGATTAACACATATCTATGTCCAAATGGCGGGCACATAGACATTATTCAATTTATTTACATACAACACAACACTAGTGTCGAACCCTAATTAAAGGAAATCATAAGCTCTGATGCAGTTAGGGTTGACCTCATCAACCACAACATCGCAGGTTGGGCACCAGACTATATTGTCAGGGTAAGGTAGGCGACGAACATTCCTCCATGACATGTCCCCATGAGCAAAGCCGAGGTAACAGCAGTGTGCAAGGTGTGACGACATGGTTGTGTAATGATGAACCACTCGAGGCAGTGGGGTAGTTGCAACAACCAAAACGGTAATTTGGAAGGCAACATGAGCTCTGCGGATGTTATACGGCCAATGGGAGATGTCAGCGAGGGAATCAAATGGCGAGGAGGTGGAGACATGGAAGTAAGGTGAATGTAATCGCACTACGAGCGCGCTGCACATGTTGAATGTATGGGATTGATATGGATAAGTTTAGCGAGTCGCTTCGAAAGAGGTTTGAAGCTTCTTGATCACTCATGTTGTTTGGTATCACAACAATGTCGATCAAATGTTGACAAGCATCATAGTATTGTTGCTCCGCATGAATTATTCAGTTCAAAAAGCACTGCATGTGGGTAGGGTGTCCATGACAACCTTGAACAAAGGTAATGGCTCTTTTGGTGCCTTTTTCTGAATAGTCTGTTAAGTTGAAATTCTGAAGGCAAATCATGCATATCCTTTCGAGGGAAGGGAAACCTAATTATAAGATCATTATTAGCTGCCATTTGATATTATTTTGAAATATTGCAAACACAATAGAAAAGTAATAATTTTTTGTAGTATTCTAAGGCGGTATAGAAGTGTTCAATTGAACTTGTGAGCCCATTTTATACTCAAACTTACCTATCCCAAGATGTCACAAAGCAGAATGGGCTAAGAAACCACACAATTTAGACTTAATTGTCAAAAACACATTTAGATTATTTTTTTTTTAATTTTATACATAAACTATTGAGAGCACAAATCTATACCTAAACTGTCACTCATTAGTTTAAGATTTCGTAATTAATTGTAATCTTTTTTTTCTTATAGATTTTAGCTAGTATAATTATTGTATATCTGTCGATAATATGTACACTAGTATCTACGTTGATTGTACAAACTATTATGACTAGGTAAGTGAGTTCTTAGTTTTAATTCATTTAGCTAAAACTTGAGGTTCTTCTTTTTGGTATGAAATTAGCAAGTTATCCCGTTATCATTTAAATCGTTTTTTTTTTTTCACTTTCAACGAAATTCCTGCAACCCAAAAATCAAAGTCATGATGTAAAAAGTCTAATATGATTTCCCATAAATATGGGAAATTAACAAACCCTTTGCTTCAAAAAATTTCAATCAACATTGTAAATTTGATTTCCACTTTGTGACTACAAAGTTTTAACTGTTCACTCATGTGATTCCAACTTCATCCAAACAACTTGACTCTTTCTAATTTCTAATTTAGTTTATATATATATATATATATATATATATATATATATATATATATATATATATATATATATATTAGAAAAAGAGAAGTATCACTTAAAAATATTGGTTTATCGGATAAACCGATAACTCATTAAGACTATAATAATTATTTATCGCTTACTCATACATAATTATTAAATATTAATTCTTTATATATTTTTTTATCCATATTACCATAAAAGCATGAACTCCTAACTTCAATGTTAAATTACTATAATATCCCTAACTTAGGTTGTGACTTTTTCGATGAGTTTGTGACTTTTCTGATAAGTTGTGACTTTTTCAATGAGTTATGACTTTTCTGATAAGTTGTGACTTTTTTCAAAGGGTTGTATTTTTTGATAAGTTGCGACTTTTCCAAAGAGTTGTGACTTTTCCAAATAGTTGTGACTTTTTCAATAAGTTGTGACTTTTCCAAAGGGTTGTGACTTCTTGGAAAGGTCATGACTTTTCAGATAAGACACAATAAACACTTGTTCATACTACCATTTGTTGACTATAAATAGAGGGGTTTTCTCTCATTTTTCAACCACAATTTTTTTAATCTTCTACTCTTTTTCTTCTTGTATTTAAAAAAATTTCGTGTGATTTATCGTCATTGAGTGAGTTCGAAGTTTAGCGGAATATGAGGTACCACTATTATGATGAAGTAAATTGTTCTATCATAAGAGTGTATATTCCTTAACCTCAAGTACTTGAGGAAAATACTTTTGGTGATATAATAATTATTTTTTTGCTTAGTATATACAATAGTATGTAATGTTCCAATATATGAAGTTAACATGATGTAGTATAAATTCATTTGTTTTTGTTAACAATTTCTCTTGTGATGTAGATATATGTTTCTGAATATCTTTTTCCAAAATTATTAAACTTCTCATGAGTTAGAGAATTGTCATGATTTTTTTTTTGTTATGCCCAAGACAAAAGAATGACTTTATTTATCAATGCTACTTATGTGATTTAGATTGTCAGGAAGTTTGCTTCAAAATAGTTGTTATTATGTAAACGTTGCCCTTTTATTTTAGTAATTTACTATTTATTAATATTTCAGTATCTTTGACGAAGAAAAATTTAAATGACTTCTAATAACGCCAGTTGAAGTCTGTATTAGTTTAATTTTTATTATTTATTTAATAGCTAATTTTTATGAGATATAAATTTTCATTAATATATATATATATATGTTTTTGTGCAAAGTTTATTATTCAAATCTTCGCCTAATTTTCTGACTGACGTAAATACACGTGTTGAAAAATTAGTACTATATTAAAAGCATGAAGATCAAAAACAATCAAAGAAAAATTCATATAATTGACAAATCTTGCAAACGCAGCCCTAATGCTTTTCAGACATTTGCATACTCCTCTCTCAGTGGTCACGGACCAAATGTAGTATATCCCAAAGTGGAGTAAAAGAGGGATTCACGCTTATATGTATGTCCCAAAATGGATCATACAAACAAAATTAAAAGGAAAGAAATGACATGAAAACACACACGCTTATCTATATTGTTTGTAGGGCTGCATATGAACATGTTGGTTCGGATTTTTCAATTATCAAACCAAATCATTTGTGTTTAACTTTAAATCTATAAATCAAATTAATAAAACTTGATTTTTCAACCTCGATTTTTTCAAAGTTATTCAATATTTCCGATAAAGTATTCACACATGATACAAACATATAACTAACTTATTCTTCAAATATTTCCTTAGTCCTATCAAAATGCAAATGTCTAAGGTATTTCTTAAGAAAACAACACAATAATTGTGATGAGTGATGATACTAATTCAACAAAAATTAATAATGGAATCACATAAAACGAATATTACAAATTAATTAGTCATAATGAAAATAATCATAATTTAAAAATACTAAATCATGCTAAAATAAGTCTAATAAATATTAGCAACATCACTAAATATTAAAGAAAAATCCAAATTAAATTATATATTTTAATTGTCTAAGCAATGTAAACTAAAGAACACGTGCTTGGATTCGTTAAAGCTTATAATAATAAGTTTTAATGGTGATTTTGGATAAACAAAAGCTTTTAATTATGTCTTAAATTAAAGTCATGAAAATATATTAAAATAATTTTTAATTTTATAATCTTAAACATGCCAAGTAAAAAATTGAAATTAAAATACTATCGAAAAAGGAAATGCAACTATTGAAAAAATCACACTATCAACTATTGCTTTTGGCTAGGAATTACTGATTTTCCATCTCCACTTCATCGATCAAGGCGAATGTATGTACAAATTTTGGGTCACCCAGATGCACTATCCGACTAAACTCGATATATTACTTCTATAATTATTAAAGAATATATTAAATTAAAACTTGTTAAACCCGTTCTCAAGATGGCTTATCTTTAAAGCAATGGTGCACCTGTTTTCTTGAAATCCTGGATTCATCTCATCGATTATATAGTGTTTACGGACAATAGTACCTTGGCTTTTACAAATAATTATTTTTGTGATTAAGAATTATTTTTCATGGAATTTGGTTATGGTAATGGGAATTATTGTTTCAACCTCAAATTATATTTTATACCAAAATGTTGCATTTTAAATCCAATTGAGGGTCATCTATTTATCGGTGAGGTACCACTAGCATTAGTTATGTGAGGAAATTATTTTATTGATATTATATTCTAATTCTGATGAGTGGATTCATGCTTTATTTTTATTGTTGGCTTTCATTTTGCGTGGCAATTAATGAATAGATTTGATCAATTTTAATAATTTATTCTTTGTTTATATTAATTGTAGGTATACAATAAAAAATAATAATTAATTTTATCTTTATTTAGTAAGTCATCAAATATTCCTTCGGTCCTATAGTAGATGACACTTTTTTTTTACATTATAATTAATAAATACTATTTACCCTTTGTTCATATTAATTAGCCTAATAAAAAAGCAAAAAAACTTTAGATCTTCCAAATTTGTTTAAACTTTCAAATGTCATATTAATTGTAGGGATAAAATAAAAAAAATATACTCTCTCTGTTTCACAAAGAGTGACCTAATTTGACTTTACATTTTAATTTAATATTATAAGACTTTTGCCATATCATCACAAATATTATATATATATATATATATATATATATATAAACTACTGATTATGCCCTTCAGTGAACAAACAATAATTTTTAAATGAACTTTGTGAAACTAAGAGAAAGTGAAGGGATACGTGTTAATACCAAAAAGAAAGTTCAAATATACACTTCTGTCATGTCTAGCATGCTCTCTCATTTGCATTAAATGTGTATCCATTTTTAATTTTCTTAAGTTTCTCATTCCCTCCCATAAAATCATTCTTCAATTTCCATTTTTTAATTTAGTGGCTTATCCAATTCTCTCTTTTTCTTGAAGAGCAAAGCTTATCTTAGTGAAGATTAGCAATGGTAAAAAAATTCAACAATTACAGGTTGATTCATTGCTTTTTGTATTCTTTTGTATTATAAATTATTTCTTTTATATTCTTCTTTATTTTAAAAATAATTAATAAAGATTTCCTAGTCTACATAGCCTCCAACAATGATTAAAGAATTTGGAGGGTAAATTTTTGCTTCCCTCCATGAGGCAAAAATTTTGCTAAATATTTTATATTTATTATAATAAGGTTATGTATTTATAGTGATGTTGAGATTTTTTTACCTTTTCTTACATAATTTCACTGTTGTATTGTCTATTTTAATCTTCATCTCTGTTTTAATCTCCTACTATATTTTGTACATACAAAAACAATGAACTCACAATTAAATTCAATTACAGTAAATTCAAGACTAAATTGTAAGGATCGCTGCTTATCACAGTGAAAGAAAAGCAGTTGTTATGGCCTCATATGGCTCAAAGCAAGCTGCAAAGTTATTTCACACTTCGGAGGGTACGGTCAAACAAATTTGGAGACAAACAAGATTATCTCTTGATAATGACACTACATTAAATCTTTCACCGAGACTTGTTGGTACAGTTGGGAGAAAACGAATTCAAATCGATATTAATCGAATAAAAGAAATCCCTATTTATCGTCGAACAAATATTTGATCTTTAGCATGTGCGGTTGACGTGTCAACATCAACTCGTTTTCAACGTATTAAAGAAGGTGCTATAAGGGCAAATGCTATAAAGCCTCATCTGGCAGAAATAAAAAGGTAAGGGTTCAATTTTGTTTATCAATGCTTGATCCGATACTCTTCATTCAAATCCAAAATTTTCAAATATGTTTAATTATGTTCACATTGTTGGATTATGGCGCTGATTAGATCACGCTGTTTACAATTTGCAAATCATATACATTGATAAATCGATAACAAAACTTATACTAAAAATCAAAATATTATTATATCAAAACTAATATAAAGAAAAACATTAAAATCAGAGAGAATAAATCTCCCATAAATAAAACTCTCTAAACGACTACATCAAGGATTCTATCGTTCTTGTGCTGTAAGAAACAAACCTATATTTATAGAGCCCTAAAACCTCTTCTTACTAGAAGCGACTCACATCTAAAACCTTTTCCTAAAAGGAAAGAATAAACCAAATATAAAAGATATTATATTTTCCTTTCAGAAAAGTGAAAACATTTACAGAATGTTTTGTCTTTTCTTTAACGAAAAGAAATCTTAAATAATGATAAGAAATCAAAAAAACCCTAACACACATAGATGAAAAATCATAAAAATGTGAACGGGACTATCTCCTCCCAGAAGAACTAGAGTCTAATCCATATAGATCATGTAAAAGTAAGAACTTCATCACCAAAGTCATGTTCATGGCTGCTGTTGCACGTCCTGGACTTGATCAAAATGGAGTTGAATTGTTCTAAAAATAGGATCTTTCCTTTGTGGTCAAGGAGGCAGCCAAGCAGAATAGAAAAATCAAGCCACGGGAACTTTAGAAACAAAACCCATTTTAGCTGTGACTAAAGATATCACAAGAGCTACGGGAACTTTAGAAACAAAAATTATTTTATTTGTGACTAAAGATATCACAAGGGCTTGCTTGATCAAAAAAGTTCTTCCAGTAAGTAGGTCAAAATGGCCAATTTCAGAGTCAAATACTCCCATTTTCATCCAACAAGATAATACAAGACCTCATATTGATATGTTTATATGGAATTTAACGAAGCTGCTCAAAAAGGTGGATTTGATATCAGACTTTGCTTTCAGCCTCCTAATAGCCCGGATTTAAATGTTTTAGATCTTGGATTCTTTAGAGCCATTCAATCTCTTCAATATCAAAACGATCCTTTAACCATTGATGAGTTGATAAATGCAATTGAAACATCTTTTAATGAAATGAAAGGGGAGCAACTCAATCACGTGTTTCTAACTTTGCAATCTTGCATGATTGAGGTGATGAAAGCTAAAGGAGGGAACAACTAAAAAGTGTCACACATGATGAAAGAAAGATTAGAACGAGAAGGAAATCTTCCGATTCAACTTTATTGTGATATTGACATCACAATCGCCTAACGCTCGCTTCAAGTGTGATATGGAATATATGCATATCAATCCTAATAGAAGTACAATCTGTTTGTGAATATTTCTATATTTTGTAGCTTGGGCATCTCGTATTTTTGGTGCGGCCTCTTTTTGGTATAAGATCATACATGTAGATGGTCTTTTTTTTTGTTCTCTCTAAGCTCGTATATGTAGATGACCTCTTTTTGTACAAGCTCCTACATGGCTGACCTTTTTTATTTTATTTTATGTAAATTTTTATATCTAAAATTAGTGTAGTTTTATCTCTCAATTGGAGAGATTAATGTACATAAAGAAATTATGCATATTATGAGTTTAATGTTTTTTAATCTGATGGTCTCAATTAAGCCTTTTGGTAATTCAATAGTGATATGCACTTGAATACTCTTATAATGGTGTTAATAAGAAAATTTCTTTGTTGAAAAATTATGAATTGGTACTAACCTAAGTACTCCTATTCCACTAGAAAAAAATGAAAAAAGACAAAAAATTAGGAAAAAATAAAATAGAAAGAAGAAGTTAAAAGTGACAGAGTTAACACAATTTGATTGGTTGTACTTTTAAAAGATTTGTCGTATTTCCATCCAATAAAAAATGTTAATCTGACATGTTTCTATATCAGTGGGTCCATGCTTAGTGAATTTTTAAATTAATGGTAAGGGTGTTATTGCAATCATAAAATTTAGGATCGATATAAAAGAAATTTGATCATTCTTTTTAAACAGACTAATAAGAAAAAAGATCATTCTTTTTAAACGAAAAAAATATTTAATTTTATCCTAATTTAGCAAGTGATTAAATAGAATGAGACAAATATTTTTCGGAGGTTATAATAACCACACAATCTCTATTTTTTATTAAGTATGTACGTGAGTTCATGACGTCAAATAGTAAAAGAATTTCTTCGTGAAACAATGAAAATATAAAAGGAATCTTAACTTTCAAAAGGATCACTGCAAAAGAACATATTCCTTTCTCTTCTTCTTTTTTTTTTTTTTACAGAAGATTCCTTTACTAAAGTATTTCTAGTGTAAGAATGTAAAAAATATCAAGTAATTTTACAATCTCTGAAAACTCTTTATCAAAATAATGTCAAAAATTCCTCCATTAAGATAATTTTTGTGCATGAATGGAGTAAAAATTCTGAAGGAATCAATCCTTGTCCTGATTATTGAAACAAATAATCAACTTCTTGTAGAGAATTCATAAATGTCGGATGGACATCAATTGAGAAAATAATAAAATAAAAGAAGAAGAAGAAGAAGTTGAGGAAAAAAAACTGGGAATTGTGAGGGAGAAAATTCACCCATTAAAAGTGTAGGGAAAGTAAAATAATTGAAAGTATAACTATTGTAAAATTAAAGAGTACAAATATTAACTAAAATTAAATAAAAAAAACATGTTTATATTATGCCAAAAAACAATAAGGCTAGCTACTTGATGCGCGCACGCATATATATATATATATATATATATAAATTTAAAACTCAATTCATTGCTTTATTGGCCTTATAGTTGAACCGTCTTGATTACAATATCATTTTTGATATTCTTTATCAATAATAATTTATAATTATTTTCTATATAATTTGAAATTATAACCTTAGATACTTTTTGAGAAAACCAAAAACCTATCTAAAGCAAGTGAATACTATTCTATTTTTGTATTTATAGAAAAAACAAAACCCTTCAACTAACACTTCTTTCGTATTAGTTTCTTTATGGTATTTTGATTTAACACAATGTTACAAAAGTAATTAATACTTCTATATTATGTGATATGAAATTAAAGATCTGTCAAATATATCAAAATGATTTTTAATATGTTGTATTAAACATATGATATAGAAAATAGAAATTAAAAAATTATAAAAAAATAAATAATTCTTTTTTAAGTAAACTAAAAAAAAAGTAAGCAAAATAAATTGAACCAAGGAGTACATGGTCATTCCAGGCATCCACTGTTATTTCTAAACTGAGTGGAATGTCAAATTCTGATTGCTACTGAGATATTTTTCAAAACCCTAAAACGTATAACAAATCTGTATCCCTCTCTCTACTCCTTTCCATTTCAGCTCACTGACTACGTATCCTCAGTACAATGGCATCTTTAGCTCTACCTGGAAGCTTTCTTGATGTCAACAAAACCTGCCATGGTAGATATGCTGCTCGAAACTCTATTATAGTAAGCAATTTCTCTTCCCTTTCTCCTTCATTTTCCAAATTACATTATATAAGATCAAATTCATGGCAAAAATTTACCCTATTGTGACAACTATACGCGCTTCTCTTAATTGTTGCTGCATTTTAGAGGTGTAACGGCGGAACCACTTATGTTTAGCAAAGAGAGTGGGAGACCAGGCATGCCCTTCCAGGTTAATGGCGATACTTCATTTGCTAATCTCTTGAACGCCAATCAGCTAAGAAGATTTCCAGCTGCACATGGTCAAAATGATACCAGGCTCCGTATTTTCTCTGGGACTGCCAATCCTGCACTTTCTCAGGTACTTATTTTGTATTCAGGATTTCTGTTTAAAGGGGACTGAGATAGATCCACATTGCATCAACTAAAGTAAAGGAAGCATAGTTTTGAATTTAGGTATTGCTTATAAGAAATAGGCTGTAGTCTCAATTCCAACGTGAGTATAAGGAGATTTAGGTGTTACTGGCATATGATATCAGCTCTTAATTGAACTCTACAGCTATTCTCATGGTAAGCTAGACAAGAAAAAGAATTGAAGTTAAACATGAAAGGTCATCACTGGATTGTTTAAATATAGGTTTGATCTCCATTTTAGAGCCGAGGGCCCATCGAAAACAACCTTTCTACCCTCAAAGGTTAGGGTAAGGTCACAGACATCCTATCCTCCCCAAAGGCCCATACCCAACTTGTGGACTACACAGTATGTTGTTGTTGGAGTTACTGAAACACTTTAGTTAGTTTAATATCTCCTACCCACGGTCCCACTTGACTCATCTAAGACAACCTTTAAAGTTCTGAAGGCTATAAGAGAGTTCAACAAAACACAATGCAAAACAACATAGTTCCACTCTTTTATCATATAATCAAATAAAAGAAAGAGTATTGCTAATGGACAAGTATTTAGTTTTGCTTGGTCAATAGCATAGTGGTAAAATACCTCCTTATTTGCAGATTCGAGTTATCAAGGACTGTTGAGGAAAGGTCACACATGGACTCCTGGGCAAGGGGTTCCTGTGAGTTGGATTTTACCATATCAATAAACTAATTAGTAAATAAAAATATTGCTTCACTATCTTAGCTAGTGCAATTCTTTCTAATGCATTAGAAACCAGCGCAGATTCGAAAGTTATCAAGGACTGTTGAGGAAAGGTCACACATGGACTCCTGGGCAAGGGTTCCTGTGAGTTGGATTTTACCATATCAATAAACTAATTAGTAAATAAAAATATTGCTTCACTATCTTAGCCAGTGCAATTCTTTCTAATACATTAGAAATCGTTTTACAGCTTCTGGGATAATATCATTGTGTCTATGTTTTCTTATGCGTCATTACTGATGGATTGCTGCCTGTTCCATAGGAAATTGCTAGCAACATGGGTTTGGAACTTGGAAAGATAATGATAAAACGGTTTGCTGATGGCGAGATTTATGTCCAGTTACAAGAGAGTGTTAGGGGTTGTGATGTATATCTTGTCCAACCTACCTGTCCTCCTGCTAATGAAAATCTGATGGAACTCTTGATAATGATTGATGCTTGTCGTAGGGCCTCAGCCAAAAATATCACTGCAGTGGTTCCTCATTTGGGTACGCCTGCCGATCGTAAGGTATTTCTACGTAGCTTGTCCCATAAAATGATAAATGAATGGTCGAGTATGTCATAATTCTTTTCCAATGATTATCTCATATTGAATTTTGTTGCTAAAAACTAAGGTGGTAAGATGGCGAGAAAAAAATGTTTGACAGATTGAGTGAGTCAAATAGGTAATGTATATTTTCTTAGTTTGGCCCTAACCTTGATTAGTTTAACTACATAGTTGATAAGATTAAGTATGATGACTTTTCTCTAAATGTGATGTGATTGAATATGTCATGAATACTTATTTTTGAAGCTATTTCTGTTTTTGATCATGATGAATAAGAGTTAGGTATTAGAAGTCGTATTCTGATTATTATTATTCTTCTTGTTGTTGTATTATTAACATTATTGTTGTGTTCGGAAAAATCAATGGCATGTTCTCATTTTTTAGCCAATGAATTTCTGTTTCCAATAGCTGGCTAGGCCGAACAGAATCACCGATCTAGATAGACGGATCGTTCACTCCCAGTTTTTTGAGGGGTTGCTTGCGACGGTAGCATCAGCTAAGCAATCAAGGCCAGGTCGAACAGAGTCGGTCCTAGGGTGAAGATTATTGGATGGAACAATGAAATTGGTTGGGGGAGGGGAACTTGAGCTTTCTTCTGGTCAGTGATAGGGGAAATCAACTCAAGTTATTAATTATCTATTTCATTCAAATATCCAATCATTTTGCAGACTCAAGGTCGTGAATCAATTGCCGCCAAACTTGTAGCAAATCTGATAACAGAAGCTGGTGCAGATCGAGTTCTTGCTTGTGATCTCCATTCTGGCCAGTCAATGGGCTATTTTGACATTCCAGTGGATCATGTACCTGGCCAGGTAATTCATCCATAACCACAACATTAACTTTAGCATCAATAGTGCTGGTACTAGGTATGATGTTACAAAATGAGAAAATTTGAAGAGAAGACTTTCCTTTCATTGGAAATTGGAAAACGTGGATTAATTTGTATCCTTATTTCTTTTGTGTTTGCATGTATAGCCTGTCATACTTGACTACCTTGCGAGCAAGACTATCTGCTCTGATGATCTAGTTGTGGTATCTCCTGATGTTGGGGGGGTTGCAAGGGCAAGAGCTTTTGCCAAAAAGTTGTCTGATGCACCCCTAGCTATCGTGGATAAAAGGCGTGCATGGACACAATGTTGCTGAGGTAATCTGGTTGATACTATTTTATTGAGGTTTCTTTACACCTCAATTTTTTTTGGTCCCATTTCTCTTTTTCTTGTCTTTTTTTTCTTTATAGATTGCATTTGAGGTTTGTTTGGGATAGTTCTTTTTGTTGCTATAAACTCTTTCGTGAAGAACAAACTTCTAATATTTCTATGTTTTATTGTATATCAGCTTTACACTGAATTGTTAACATGGGGAATTCAAAATCTAATGCTGGGGCTGGGCTACATGCTAAATATGTTGTAATTTGGGCAACATGCTAACTTTCGTGCTATTGCTTAGGATGATATTTTTGTGGTTCTATTTTTTAATATTTTTACTGGTATGTTGTTGCAATTTTTTTAAAAAATATTTCCAATGGTGATTACTAATTAAATTTGCAAGTTCTATTAAATGCATGGTTAAATAAACTGTTGAAATAAGATTTGTTTTCTTTCCTTAAAATGAGATGGGTTTCAGCACTGAGCGCTATGTTCCTCTCACTGCACAACTTCGCAACTTAAGCATCACTTTTCAATTTCATATACAACATAACTCCTCTTTACAAACATTAAAGGTTCTTCATCCCTGTTTTTTGGAATTGAGTTCCCTATCTATGTTTCAATCCATATAAGCCACCTACTATGCCCTTAACTATTTAGTTAGCTCACCTTGTTCGACATTATAATTCTGTCTATGTAACATTACATGTTCTGAACATGCTAGACCAAGTACAGGAATTTTTTTACATATGACATCATAAATGCATGTGTCAGTCCTTCCATACTGCATAATTTTATTATTTGTGCCTGTTAATATGTTTTTCTGTGGGCACTCACTTCTGCTCTCTGACCACAGGTAATGAATTTGATTGGTGATGTCAGGGGAAAAGTGGCAGTTATGGTTGATGACATGATTGATACGGCTGGTTAGTATTTTCCTTTTGTTTTCCGTTTGTGGTCTTATTTTCTACAGTTCTTTCTCCTTTTTTTTGTTTTGTATGAGCCATTTTAAGGCCTGCTTTAGTCCGTTATAGGGGTTTTCAATTTTATCTCAATTTTATTTCAATTTTAGTTAAATTTTCAGCTAAAGATCCTCCAATATTATTTTCACCCCTTTTGTTCGATATGAGGCGATGTATCACAATTAGTTATTTTCAAAAATTGTTTTTTCTATGTGATACCACTTGCTATTAATTGCTTAGGCATTTTTTTGACATGCTCTTCTTAAAGTGATTTTCTAGCAACCAAATATCTTGTTCCATTTTTTTCCCCATTTCTTTCTTGGCTGGGTTAGTTGGTTTGTAATTTATGAGACTATTATTCCTAGTCAATCTATAAACATTTTGACGTTAATACTACTAATTGTTTTGTAGGTACTATTGCAAAAGGAGCTGCTCTTTGCATCAAGAAGGAGCAAGGGAAGTTTATGCATGCACCACTCACGGGTTTTCAGGTACTTATGTATGTTTTACCTGAATTTGGAACGCTATGCCAATCCTGAGCTTGCTACTTTAGTGAAAATGTTCCCTTAGCATGAACAGTCTGGAATTTCTTAGTCACATCTGTTTCTTAGTTAGTGGTGATAAAGATGTGTACCCTAGGATCTTTGTCAATATAAGATGTGTACTTAGTCGATCTCAAAATGTAAGCTCTTGTTCAATTCTTGAATTGCGTCAATTTCCTTTGAGAAGATAAAAAGGAACTGCATCAATTTACTAACAGAAATGTTTTGGTGAAAAAAGGAAAAAAATAACTTTTTCATCCAAATCCTGCTCTTCTTAATACAAGGGAATTTGAGCATTGTTTGCATTATGTCCTTCAATAAATGGCTTTGACTTTAAGATGCTAAGCTGCCCAGCATGTTACTGGCTGAACTTTGCATGGTACTTGAGATATATTGCTGAACTTATTTATGTTGAATCTTAATCTAATGTTTTGCAGCCCTCCTGCAATAGAGAGGTTGTTTATGGATTGTTTCAGGAGGTAATCATCACAAATACCATCCCTGTTGCAGAACAGAACTATTTCCCCCAGTTGACCATCTTATCTGTGGCAAACCTCTTGGGCGAAACCATTTGGCGTGTCCACGATGACTGTGCAGTAAGTCTAAGCTTCAATTTTAAGATGAACTTGTTAAAAAAAGGTGTTATTCCTCTTCCCTTAGTAAGTATTTTCTTTTCTATTCCGAGTTGCAGGATAATGTCTCTAAGAAAAAGGGTTCTTTTTGAGTTAAAAAATAGGAGAACAAAAAAACCATTCCTCTTTTTTTAATGAGCAGAAAAGGCAAAAGTATAATGACATTCTTAAAAGGACGTGGAGAAACAATCACACGTATTCTGTTTCCTTGTTAACGTTATCAAGTTTTGCAACTGCTTGATTTAGGCTACATCCTTTTACGATTCTTATGTGATTTTAAAATTTCTCTTGGAAAATCTGGTTACATTTGAAACTTGCAGTAGTAACATAAAACTCCACACCATTATGATCTATGAGATTCTGAAATGGTTTAGCATGCGTTTGTAAATTAAATAACACTAATAGGAAACAGCTCTGTAGAGTGTAAAGGCTGTGCAACACTTGTATGATTCTATTTCCTTTACTTGAGAATCATAATACCAGTAAGACTTGGAGTATCCCTGTCAGAATTATGCATTTTAACATCTCTCAAATATTTCCATGAACTATCCAAGCTAATTTCAGTTTCATGTTTTAGCTGTAATAATAGTGTCTATATATATCCTTGAGGAGAATGTTCAGTATGAGTTTTAACTAACCTTGCCATTCTTCTTTGTACTTGTCAGGAGGCTTTGAGCCTTACTCAAGTTTGGGTATTGATTAGTTAGTTCCCATTCATTGGCTGCCTTGGAACTGTTGTCTATAACTTGAAGCAGAATTGTAAATCCACCTAATTTCCATCCAGTAATGATGTGAGAATTTTCAGCTGTAAAATCTTGCTTGCAGAATGTTATGTTTTAAATCTTTCAACCAGTGACTTGAGTTCCTGGTGTAAATAAGCTTTTGGGATGAGTTCTCTTTCTTTTCTTTTTCTTTTCAGGGTGACTGATACTTTCCACTCTTGAACTCTGCCTATATGAAGATTTACTGAAATTGCTGCTACCTTAGCATCACACACAGCATAGACATTTCTGGCCAAATCACTGAGCAAATTAAATTTTGAAACGTGACACAAATATGTTACTGCTTAATTAGGCTAAACCTATTATAGCTACCTAAAGTCGAGCATCAACTTTCACTTAGATATCTCAATCGCTTTTCATTTTAAGACTCACGTTAAGGTCTATTGTGTCATTCTGACAATTCTTCTGAGTTGGTATATTGTGTGTATTGCATTGCTTTAGGTGTGTGAAAAGCTTAAAATTATTAAATTTTTATTTCTTCTTCATTCTCTCTCTTCCGACCCTTCCTCCACAACCCAGCACTGCCACAACGCCACCATCACTTGATGCCAAAGATAAATTTTTTTCGAAGAATGTGAAGTATTTTTATCTTACTTTACAATGGCATATAGTTCCATATGTAGTCATAGCCTTACGGTAATTTCTAGAGTTAAATGGTGTGAGCTTACTTCTTAAGAATATTAAAACCCGGGCAATTATTATTTTAGGATTCCTAGGTGAATGTGAAGAGAATATTAAAACCTGACCGGATATGAATTTGGCTGTGGATCTAGAGATTTTGGTGTTGGTTCATCTACTAGTTCAAGTTCTATCTTTTCTTGCTCACATTCATATATGCACAAAATTTATATAATGCAATTCCATCATATTTGAAGAAAATGGTTATGGTGGTTGGGTCGGAGAAGGAGACGAAGATGGTGAAAAGAATCTGCTGCAATTTCTTTTTGATTCTTTTTTAAAATTGAAATGTAACTTTTTGTTTTTACGTAAATAACTAGATAGTTTAAAATTTTTTTTTTTCTTTTACAATACATTTTAAAATATATTTTTTTTGTCTATTAATATGCCACATGTCTTTATATAATTTGTCACTTGACACATCATCGAGTGTGTTAGTGTTTTCGCTAATTGTTTGAAAAGTATCAAAATGACACCGCCGACCTTGATAATGAGGTGCTTAAATCGAATAAAACTTAATCGGTTCTGCAAGTTTAACTGGGCCAAGGGACTATCGATGGATTCAACCTTTTATTATGCGCCAAGTAGTCTTGAACTAGACGTGTCGATAAAATGAGAATCAATTTCTTAAAGGTGGGGAGTTTTGAAGAACACTCCTAATGTTGTCTCTACTCTTGCGATGACGTATTTGTAAGCATTTTTGAAAGGCTTAAAATATGGGTTTTGAAATTTTCATTGTTTGGCTTCTAAAATTATCGAATAATAAAATTTGGCCACATTTTCATATGTACCCAAAATATTCAGTGGATCAAAATTAAGAGAGAAAGGTGTAAATAGGTACTTTTCACACCACTATCTGAAAATTAGTTAACATCTCTAAATTAATCAACATTTAGCCACTTTAAATATGGGATAATACGTTGGACAAAAATATATACCTATATTGAGTTTTTATTACGTCAGATGTTTAAGCACTTTGCAAACAAAATAATCTCCATATTGGTATATGAAAGAATGGAAGCAATTTTGCCAATGATAATATCTAACAATTAATTAGGTTTCATAAAACGTAAGAAGTATTACAAAAATATTTTATTAGCCCAAAGAGATTATCATAGACATTAACAGAGGAACAAATTGCATAATGGTAGTCATGCTAGACATGGTGAAAATAAATAATAGTCTCATGACTTTTCTGATAAATGTTTTGGCATAAAATTTGGCTTCAAAAAGAATCCTTCACATGGTGGTGCTAGTGTTGTAAGCAACAATCGGTGCTTCAATTTAATCGATGGACAATTATTTGGATTTTTTAATCCTTTGCTGGCTGAATTAAGCCGGATCATATGACCTACTCTCCTACTCATGACTATCAACTGTTGCTGAAGTTTTAGCAAGTGTGATTTGAATGGGTTATATAGAGATCTTTATTTTGAAATGATTTGAAATGCCTAAATGTGAGTCTTGAAATCAACATTTGTCAGTATGCAAGATGATACCATTCTAATGTTGTTTAGGCCAGCCTGCCTCTACTAAAAGATGATTGAAGATTTTGAGAAAATACTAAGAAGTTTTCAAAGGCAAATGATTTGAAGAAACCTTAATCACCTACTACAAGAATCAGTTCTCTGCTTAATTTGTAAATACATAACGCAAATACATTAAAACAAAAAATTTTATCGTGAAAACCTCCTTGCTCACATGGAAGAAACACTACCACCAATTTTACACTCAGAGATTTTCACCAACTTCAAAGAGAAACTTTAAATTCACATAAATTCTATAATCAAAGGGATTAACTTCTAATACTCTCTCAACTCTCAACAATTCACTCAAACTATTCAACAATTAACTATAAATCCAGAACTTTACTTCTTCAAGAAGCCAAACCCACTTCTTGTTACAAAACTCACAAATTCTCTTTTCACTGAGAAAAAATTATCCCTAAACAATAATTTTAAGATGAAACAATGCAAACTAAGATTTAAAAAGAAAACCTTGCTCTAGTTCTTCTTTTTCTTCTCCCGCTCTTGATCTTTAGCGCCGTGACTCACTCTTCCTTTCCACAAAGTTCTCTCTGATATCCGAATTGCAAAAGTTGTGTTTTTCCTTGTCAATAATCCTTTATTAGGGGGGTTAGAATTATACTCCTAATTGATTCCTACAAAGGAAGTAATTCTTTCCCTAGAAAAGCTTTCTTTCCATATAAGGAGTCATTTGCATACTTTTCCTTAATTAAGAGTTTTTGCCTTTTTTTAGATGCTTATTTCTATTTTCCACTCTTTATCTCACACGCTTGTAACCTAGTTCATTTTTCCATTATCATAACTTTACCTTCTTATTGTCAAGTCATCATGATTAATGTGGATAAGAATTTGGTATATTCACATGAAAAGGTACATATATTCAAGGTGGGACAATCAAATAAAGAGAGGACAATTAGAGTAAGAAAGATATATTTTTCCTTTACCTACTTGGGGGTGTCTTGATCTTTATGATAGAAAAAGAAGTCATTTTAAGGATCTACTAAGAAGGTGGAGAAAATCAGCAAACATGTACGTATCAAGCTACTATAATTTGGTGGAAGGTATGTTCACATCAAACATCTTTATACTTATGTCAAGATACGTATTGTTAGCTATAAATCCCCTACTTTTTTTAGTCATAACTCAACCATATAAGATGTTTGCAAAATTCTCGTGGAAA